>OY755243.1:43694537-44119537 GCA_963576725.1 Azorinus chamasolen
GGATGGATCCAGATACTATGCCAAAGTTTCTCAACGTCTTACCTGGATCTTAAACATTGAAACTACAGTAAAATCTCGATACAACGAAATTTTCGTACTGAAGAATTTATGTCTTTGTAGCCAGATGGCTGCTTAATGCATGGTGAGAGTCATGTAGAAAGCTCCTCTATGAGCTTTCTGCATGATTTTCACCCTGCATTAAGCTGCCATCTGCCTTAAAGATCGATAAAGATCGATAATGATACGTATTTGAGTGTTCGAATAATCGAGATTTTACTGTATGTACCTAAAAACCTAACGGAAAGTGTGCATAAGTTAACTCTTTGCACTGTGAGCTCAGCAGTTGTCGTCCGCAAATATTGCCGTCTGTTTTAATTCTAAAAGTATAATGTTCGTCCATTTCTATTCAAAAAACAGTGACAAACACTTTGGATCCTGGTGTGACGCCGAGTTGCTTTGTATCTCATCCGCAATTTTTTTTAGAAAGTTGATGGTTGAATAGATAATGGGTACATGTACCTATGTTTTCATTGTAGATATGCAGTCCTGAGGGACCCGTATAGCAATGTTGACTTGTCGAAATGAGTATCCTGGACGAATGAAAATGGTACTAGTAGGACTCTCAGAGCTTGTTGTGAAACTATCACTTATATCGAAATGAGTATCATGCACGCTTCAAATGGTATTGGTAGGTTTGTTGTGAAAATATCACTTACACGGTAGATCCTAATCAATAGGTCGCTGGTCTGGGTCTACACTGCTTGTATGTGTCCCTGTTAAGGGACACTGTGCAGAGAGGGAGCTTTTGCACATACAGTAGAACCTGTCTTAAGCGGTCATCAAAAAGAGGACTAATTATGGGTTTGTAAGGCAGGTGGTAGCTTAATGCAGATCAAAAGTAATCCAAAAGGCTTCTATATAGTAGCTTTCTGTATTACTTTTGACCTGCATTAACCAACCACCTGCTTTTTAACACTCCTATGTTCAATAAATGACGAATGGTCGCTGAGGACAGGTTCTACTGTATAGATTTTGATCTAAGATTATATCATAATAGTATAGCTGTACAATATATGTACTGTATGGCCTATGTCACACGGCAATCGAACAGATAAAAAGCGATTGATTCTGTAATATATGAAAACGTTTTGACCTTGCCAGTCCCAAATGTTAAGGCTGTACTCATACTCTCGATTGTACACTGATTTTAATCAGCGACCTCTTAGCTAGTTAACACGAGAGTGTATAACGCAAGTGGTTGCTTAACGTTGCAGAACGATAGTAGTGCAGATACGTATAGCTCCAATGGGAAATTCCTGTATAACGCTTGTCCTGCAGTAAGCTAAATCTGTTTTGACCCTTCGCTTGCTATTCGCGTCAATATACCTACCTGTAAATAGTGAAGACCTAGATGAGACAGCTCTTGCAGGAACTGTCTCATCAGGGTCTGCACTATTTACAAGTTGATTGTGCAACCAGTGCACTCCAGAGCGAAATACTTTTACACAGTAAGTATATATGTTATTATACAACAGGGCATGGGTAAAGAAGGAGAAATGTATTTTAAAATTCAGCAAGAGAAGGGTTAAAGTGTAATAAAACGTGGTAACAGATAATTATCACTTTATCATAGAATGCCAAATAATAACTGCAACTAGGGAAAGTACACTAGCGGTATTATACTGCAAGACCAAGTATGATTAAACTCCTCCAATTATTTAATTCATCTAAAAGAAATGTTTTCAATTGAAGTAAATTTATCAACAAAGCCTTCAGAATACGTATATCCAGTCAAAAAAGTGAATATTGATTTCATCCACATGGTATACGACTTTATATGGAGACTATATTTGTTCTATGGATGTCTTGGGTATTCAAATGTTTTTAATCTTTTATTAATACGAATATCATACAATTTATCATCATTATCACCATCATCGCGTGCAGAATGTTGTTAGAATGAATTATGTACAGTTTAAGTCAATAAAGAATCTTGAATCTTAAAAAACGAGAATTGGACATCTTTCAGAGGTCGTAATAAAGAGGTGCCGCTGCATGCATACACAGTTCAAGGGTCAAAGTAACTCGGTGTCTCATCTGGATCTGACCTATTTGTCACTCGGTCTACGACCCGGAAGTCAGTCAAACGTTCAACAGATGAGAGATTGGGCAGACAGATGAGAGATTGGGCAGACAGATGAGAGATTGGACAGACAGATGAGAGATAGATGAGAGATTGGACGGGCATTACATTTTTTTTAGCTTGAGAAGGGTTAAACAGTGTGTTGGATTTGGTGTTATTCTTATCGACCAATTGAGGAGTTCGTGACGTTTTGTTTCTTAGATCATTTACTCCATGAATATTCATCTGAGAAATAACGACATCGTGAATATTAATTAGATAAATTTGTATAAGGGAACATAAACAGAAATGTTTGGCCATAGAAAAAAACTGTATCATCAATATTATATTATTTCATAAGCAAAGTGTGTAGACCCTAATCAGACGGCTCCTACAGGAGCCGTCTGATCTGGGTCTACTCTGTGTGCAAAGGCATATAAAGTGATGTATCTATGGATTAAATGGTCAGTTGTATATACAGGTAGTTAAGTTAAAGAAATGTGAAGAAAAACATATTCGTTTACCTTTCATTTCAGTATTCTGTCTATCCTGAAAAGTATTTATTTCTTAGCACAAAATCGCCCGTTTCACTATTTTCTCACTTTTTTCACAGTTGAAGATTGTTGGTATTCAACGCACTTCTTGTCCCTCGCACAGTCCCTCGACTCTCTGATCAACCGTTTATAATCCCAGGTACCTCAATTCGATATGGTTGTAAACACACTCACTGTCCGCCTTTTAGGTTGACACTATAATGGAGTGTCCGTATTCATGGGAAAACCCCTGGTATAGGACAGTGACTCAATACTCTGGACAGGCAATACAAGGGGGGAGGGGGGCTCAATACTCTAGACATACAATACAGCCAGACGCCGAATTCTGTAGGCATCTGTTCTTGATCCATATTTCCCTACAATACACGCAAATGGTGAATATTGCAAAAGAGAGAAACACACATACTGTATAGACAGACGACCATGCTTCAGTACTAAGATACATCATTACTCAATAGAGAACCCTTTTTTCACCTTTGCAAACAGAGTAGACCCAGACGGCTTTGTTTGCTTATGGAATGATATAGATCTATTTCTACAGTTATTTTGTTTGTTTTGTGCATGGCAAAATTCCCTTGTTCGTGAATCCATGAAAAGTCAGTCATTTGATATTCATACAGTCATTATTTCTGACATGAATATTCATGGAGTAAATTATTTAACAGTATGGCATGTGTCTAACATGTCCGGTTGCGCAGTTCGTCGTAGGTTTTCTAAGTAAACCGACCTGCTGATGTGGGATTGGGATGATTCAAAATTGCGTGTGTGCGTAAATGTGTTTTGTTCTTACGGTGTTTGAAACCGTGACGTCCTGTTCAAACAGTTTGGATCCCGGTAAGTCAACGATTTACTTGTCGTTTCGTCTGAAACTCATCTTTATGGTACACTGAATCATGATTTTGAAAACATTTTATTTTTGAAAATACGAACGACAGCAAAAGTATTGTTGTGGCGATGAATTGTTAAGCAAGCAAAGAGCGAAGTGACAGATGACGTGCCGACGTGTTCATCCACCGTAACAAGCACATGTTTACTTCTCATGTACTTTATTTTTTCACGTACAGTAAAACCTCTCTATAACGACCACTTAATTGTGTGATTTAGTTGGTATTTTGGGCAGGTGGTTGCTTAAAGCAAGATGAAAGTAAAACAGAACGCTCCTATAGGAGCGTTCTGTTTTACTGTCACCTTGCTTTAAGCATCCACCTGCCTTTTAACACGAAATACTTGATGTAATTTAGTGGTCGTTATAGAGAGGTTTCACTGTATGTGTCGTCTGAAAAACGTATCTTCCGCTTTAATTCATAGATGTAGTATACAGTAGAACCTGTCTTAAGCGGACATGTTCTATTGTACACCTTTTGACGCATTTACTTGTCATCTGGTCCTCTAGGAGCCGTCTGGTCAGGGTCTACTCTGTTTGCTTATGATTCTACAGTGTCTGTGATGGCCAAACCTTTCCTGTGTCCGTATGCCTTTACAAAATGTAACCTGATACCGGTATATATTCATGATGCCATCCTTTCTTATATGGATATCCATGGAGTGAATGGTTAACACACAGAGTAGACCATGATCAGAAAGTTCCTACACATCCAATGTCTGCTCTGTTTGGTTAAGGATTAATATAAACCCGAGTCTACACTGTCTGGCTAGGCACAACTCCTTTGTTGTATGTGTCATACTTAACTTTCATATAATACATATATTCATAAAATCATAAATTCTTATATGAACTTTGCATGAAATGTTGGGTTAATGTTTCAACCCTTTGAATGCAGTAAACGAGTATATTGGCATTTACAAACAGCGTAGACCCAGATCAGAGGTCCCATAGTCATAGATGAACCCCTCTGATCAGAATCAGCACAAATTTCACTCAAAAAGTCGTTCATATTAAATGGACTCTGCAGTTAAACACTGATGGGCCATTCCACTTTGAATATTCAGTATTCAAATGTTTACCTCTTTATCTAACAGAGAAGTTGAATAATAATTCAATTTATATCCAAACAGTCCTGGTATCTCAGTCGAATAGTTTAACCTTTAGCCTGCTATGGGCGGATGAGCGAATACCTATGCAAACAATTTGGATCCAGATGAGACGCCGAGTAACTCGGCGTCTCATCAGGATCCAAACTGTTTGAAACTATGATTGCAGTTTGGTAGACAAACATATTATAGCTTGAATTTTGAAAATGCAGTTGGTGAAAAATGCTGTAAAAATAATTTGCTCAGCAGGTTAATGTTTACTTCATGTCGCGTATCCAGTGTCATGCACGTGTAAATATGCAACTCCCCTCATTGCAAGTACAGTAACACTTCACCACAGTGTTTAGTTAACACCAGTGTTATGAGAGCAGACATTTTTTAACCCTTTCCCTTGTAGAAACGTTTCTTAACTCTTTCGCTGCCAAATGATGTCGTCTGTAAACTTTGTCGTCTGCTACAATTTTATTGTTTTTATTTTTCTTCATTTTTGTTTAAAGAAAACAGTCACAGTAACAAACAGTTTGGTTCCTGATGAGGCGCCCAGTTCATTCTCTGTTCATATGCCATAACAAAAATTCAACCAATAGATATTCATCATGCCATTATTCCTTATATGAACATTAAACAGGGAAAGGGTTAAATGAATAACCATGGAGTACTGGGTTAAAGAGTCACAATTACGCAGAAAGTTCCTGGCATAACTTTTGTCCTGCAGTAGTCTACTTAGGCTAAGAGTCGTTGCATCTTTGAAGTGGACGTTTTTATAGAGATACAGTAAAACCCCGCTAATACGACCACCTAAAAGGGGTATAATTCTTGGCGCTAGATGCAGGTGGTAGCTTAATGCAGGACAAAAGTAATGCAGAAAGCTCCTAGAGGAGCTTTCTGCATTACTTTTGTCCTGCATTAGCATTAAGCAACCACCTGCTTATAAAGACGCTCATGTTTATTCATTAAGTGGTCGCATTAGAGGAGTTCTACTGTATATGCAGTCTGTATGGTCTTCAGTGAAATCTGCTTCTCAAACATCAGTTCACAGTAAACCACGTTACAACGGGCTCTACGGAAAAAGTCCATATAGGTGGTAGCTTAGTGCAGAATGCTTCGTATTATAAGATCGGTGTTTTCTGGTTGAGTTCGATTCTAGTTATAGATGAACTCGGCCTACAGTAGAACCTGGCTTAACCCTTCGCTTGCTATTCACGTCAATATACCTACCTGTAAATAGTGAAGACCCAGATGAGACAGCTCCTGCAGGAGCTGTCTCATCAGGGTCTGCACTATTTACAAGTTGGTTGTGCAACCAGTGCACTCCACAGCAGTGATTACAGAGCGAAATACTTGTACACAGTGTAGATATATGTAATTATATAACAGGTCATGGGTAAAGAAGGAGAAATGTATTTTAAAATTTAGCAAGCGACGGGTTAAGCGGCCATCAAAAATATGTCAATCAATGAGTCTGTGAGACAGATGGTAGCTTAATGCAGGTCAAAAGTAATGCAGAAAGTTCCTATATGAGCTTTATGCATAACTTTTGCATTAACCAACCATCTGCATTTTATCAATCCTACGATCTTCAATTTCATTTTGGAAGGTTCTTTTTTTTTAAACATATAATCATAGTTACAAACAGATAGGGTCTTGAATAGACGCCTAGTTATGTCTCATCGGGATCCAAACTCTTTGCGATGGTGATCACATATTCATGTTTGAAAATGAAAGAGTTAAAAATGAATACATGTACAGTAAAACCTCGATTATTCGAACAGTCAAATACGTATCATTATCGATCTATAAGACAGATGGCAGCTTAGAGCAGAATGCTTTCCACGTGCTGTCAAACCTGCATTAAGTAGCCAGCTGCCTAAAACGTTTAAATTCATCTATATATGTACTAAACTTTCGAATTATCAAGATTTTAGTGCACAAAGCTGTATTTAAAATCCGAAATGGTATGTATAACACATAAAGCAGACAAGCACTGCTTCTTTTCAAGTACATGTATTTCGAAGATAAATTATTTAAAATAAATTATGATTAACTTGAACATAGATTGTAATCACAGAGAGCTTAACAAAAAACTGATGTGTGTGGGGGTTTACCAACAGTGTACACCCAGACCCAAAACAATACCTGTGGGCCTTTACCAACAGTGTCCATCCAGGCATGTGGGCCTTTATCAACAGTGTACACCAATACCTGTGGCTCTTTACCTTTACCAACAGTGTACACCGAGACCTGTGGGTTGGGTCTTTACCAACAGTGTACATCCAGACATGTTGATCTTCTCCAACAGTGTACACCGAGACCTGTGGGTCTTTACCAACAGTGTACACCGAGACCTGTGGGTCTTTACCTTTACCAACAGTGTACATCCAGACATGTTGATCTTCACCAACAGTGTACACCAAGACCTGCGGGTCTTTACCAACAGTGTACACCGAGACCTGTGGGTCTTTACCAACAGTGTACACCGAGACCTGTAGGTCTTTACCAACAGTGTACACCGAGACCTGTAGGTATTTACCAACAGTGTACACCGAGACCTGTGGGCCTTTACCAACAGTGTACACCGAGACCTGTGGGTCTTTACAAACAGTGTACACCGAGACCTGTGGGTCTTTACCAACAGTGTACACCGAGACCTGTAGGTCTTTACAAACAGTGTACACCGAGACCTGTGGGTCTTTACCAACAGTGTACACCGAGACCTGTAGGTCTTTACCAACAGTGTACACCGAGACCTGTGGGTCTTTACCAACAGTGTTCACCGAAACCTGTGGATCTTTACCAACAGTGTACACCGAGACATGTAGGTATTTAACAACAGTGTAGACCAATGTATGCGGCCATGTGTAATCAGAGTATACACTGTTGTCTCCCTAAAGCATCAACACTTCTCTGGTATCAGCTTGGCAAAATCTAATCTGTCGACACTTAATCACCTTGAGAGTTTCACAAAAAATGTCGTATATAATATCACATCCTTGTTTGTGAAGGTTATTAAGCTGGTCGGGTTTCCATTTTTTGTAGCCTAATTAATCATTTATTCTAGAATACGCCTTTATATGCCTTTGCAAATAGAGACGACGCAGATCAGACGGCTCCTTTAGGAGTTCCTGTAGGGGCCGTCTGATCAGGGTATGTCCCGTTTGCTTATGCAATGATATAGACACGATTCTACAGTTTCTGCCATGGCCAAAACTTCGCGTGCCCTTGCTCCATTATAAAAATTAATCTAATTAATATTCGTGATGCCATGGTTTGTTAAATGAATAGTTATGGAGTAATGGGTTTATCCTAGTATTCGGACAAACAAACCTAGGAAACAGTGCAGACCCAGATCAAACTATTCATGGAAGTGCCGTTTGACCAGGGTCTACACTATTTGCTAATATGTCAGGTAAGTTTAAAGTTATAACAATGGTGCGAAAATAAACTATTTAGCATTACAAACTGGCGGATAGTGGGGAAATTGGATGTCCCCCAAATACTTACGGCAAATAGGGTAATAGATAGAAGCATGCCTTTATTTATCTGTAGTAGAGTTTCTTAACAACGTCATCCCAAAGGAATGATCATTCTGTGCCAATCGATAAACCATCTGATAAATAGAGTACAGTATTTGCTCCTATGGAGCAAAACTGCTCCATTTATCACAATAGTTTCAAAACGTAATTTTACAGAGGAGTCAAAGGGCGTCAACATGATGGAATGGGTTGAGTAATATAGGACAAAACTTATTCCGTTCGCAAAAGAGATGTTCTGGTGTATTAATAGATTCATTTGATTCAGTATTGAGCAACCACGTGCATTTCGATATTTCATCAGTAACTAGTTGGTCTACTGGGGTGTGTTTTATTTCCTAAATAATGATTTTGATTATACACACAATTTTAATCACGATTGCTATGGTATTAAAACAATTTGATATGACATGTTGTAAACAAAAACTAAAACTAAAAATATAAATAAAATAATGATAATAATAAAAAAAAATAGATCTAATAAAATTAAATAAAAAATATGTTGGGAACATATTTTACTTCGAGTTACTTCAACTGTTACCTTCCATAACCATTCTGAGAATGGTTTGAAGTTGTGTCTCCTCTGCTGTTAGTGTAAGTTCCGCCATTTTGATTATGATTAGATTTTAATCGAGGTCAGAGCTTGATTAGTCTGACTAGAGAACATGTTCGTGATTCGATAAAAAAACACACGACCGAATCACAATCATGAGCTGTAATCCTGATTCAGATTTGCGATAATAAAACACACCCCAGGTTACTATTTTACATCTATTTCTAGTTTCTCGATTCCACTTTACCTGCTCACTATCTATGGAAGAAACAATGATACCATGAATACAGTAGAACCTGGCATAAGCGGTCATTCATTTAATGAGCATATTCATCTTAAACAGCAAATTGCTGCTTCACACAGGGCATAAGTAATACAAAAAGCTCCTATAGGAACTTTAGGTATAACTTTTGACCCCTATTTAGCTACAACCTGCCTTATAGACCCATAATTAGACCTATTTTAGATGGTCATTTAAGGCAGGTTCTACTGTACTAATACGCCTAATGTTTATAATAAACACGGGAATGCATGATCATGTAAGGAACTGCATTTCCATATCTATAATATGTATATTGTTTCATAAACAAACAGAGCAGGTCCTGATTAGACGGCACACGCAGGAACCGTCTGATCTGGGTCTATTCTGTTTTTTCAAAGGCTGTAAAATGTGTTTGTATGAGGCACAGGGTTAACTAAATGTGCTATGAGCAGATTGTAATTTCTTCAAAGTGTCGCAATCTTCGTTTCATAATTTATAACAGTTGCGCAATAAGGTCTCGCAATAAGCCGTTTTCATCTGGATTACAGCTGTTTGTAGAATATGTTCAACGTTCAGATCACAGCCGTGTCCAGAATATGCTCACCGTTCACTCTCTGCAAACACTTCAATATCTAACGAGCGACAAGCTGCAGATCTTGCTTTTTCAGAAGATTCTGTAAATTTGAATTCTTGGCAATCTTGCCAAAATACAACACATCTTACCCAATAGCTAGTGCTGGGATCTGAACCCAGACTTCTCTCTACATTATAAAGGGCGTTCTACGTTGAACTATACTGACACTTCTCTTTCTTATTTTGGCAAAGGGGGAAACATTTAATAAAGCAGGTCATCAATTCTTATAAAATGATAGAAAACTGTAAAAGAAGATTGTCACTGACAGACATTTTAAGGAGCCCTGTCATCTGGGTCTGCACCATTTGTAAATTAGAGCATGCGTATCCCGAGTTGAAAGGTTTAAATATTCCTTATACATGGTACCCTGGAGAATGAAATATAACAAAATGAAAATACCTATAATATATTTTAAGACGTCACACGACCAATCCACGCTGCACGTATAGTCAGTCATAGAAAACAAAATGATTCAAATATTTACTGTAAAGTTTCATTTAAAATCTAAATCCTTAGAATTCAAACTCAAATTTTAGAATTAAACTCTCTAACACTGTCTCGTGAGAAGGGAGGGTGCTCACTAAGGTTAACACATACAAGAACACAGACAACTGCAGAGAATTACAAACAAACCAGCATCAATCCAACAACTAGTGAGAGACAACCAATCGGGTGCCTTGGGGTGATACAACCTTCACATGAAACCCTAGCTTTTACTTTAAACAGGTTTAAAAAATGCACACGCTTATCAATGAAATTTACTTAAAAAAAAGTCAGACATATTCTGCAAAAACAAAACAATGAGTCAAATCACAGGGGTCTGGAACGCTTCATGGGAGTCTATATGTACTATATAATAACAAGGGTTCCAACTAGCAGAACGGACATCCGTGTACCACAAGTACAAATATGAATGTAACTCTTGCAATTTCAATGATAATTTTGTAATTCTTTCGGCTATTGAAAGCCAATATATTTTACTATGACATAAATATAATCTTCTCACGGTAATTTACGCGCAATTATCAATCCAACGACGATTTTCTCAAAATTTCACGTGTTTTCTGGGTCATTGACAAACGTTCGTTCACCCCAGTTTCACTATATCACAGCCATAACCTGGCGATTTTCAGTTCAAAAGATGGCGTGGTTCAATAAAACAACCCAATTATATCATCAATCTCCATTTGTTTTGTCCTCTTAATAAATAAGCAACTAGCAACAGCGGCCTTTCCGTCTGTCGTTATGTTTCTTTTTCGGATGCTGCCATTTTGCAACAAATTTGAATGGAGCCATTTCATTGGACGAGCGAAGGAAAATCCGTGACATCACTTACAATGGCTCCTCCCTCGACGATTTGAAGCAAACTGACAAAACTCACTAGTTTTACATCATTCTTCTGATGCTGGGGACTAAATAATTGGAGGTGGGAGTTAAAATTTATTCGTTTTATTGACTCACGCCATTTTTTGAACTGCAAATTGCCAGGTTATTGCTGTGATATAGTGAAACCGGAGTGAACGAACGTTTGTCATTGACCCTAAAAACACGTGAAATTTTGAGAAAATCATTGTTGGATTGATACTTGTTTATAAGTTACCGTTATGAGATTATATTTATTTGATAGAAAAATATATTGGCTTTCAATAGCCGAAAGAATTACGAAATTATAATTTAAATTGTAAGAGTTACAGTCATATTTGTACTCGTGGTACACGGATATCCGTTCTGCCAGTTGGAACCCTTGTTATTATTGGTACATATAGACCCCCATGATGCGGTCCAGACCCCTGTGAGTCAAATGAGGTATATATACAGTGTTTATTGAGAACTTGAGAACGAACTCAGGCTCAACTTAAAAGTTTTATAAGCATGGATACAGGAATATAAATTAGCTTTTTGTAACGACCTATGAACACGGGAATATTGCTCCATGACATAAACTGTAGAATCAGGTCTATATAATTACATAAGCAAACATAAAAAATACTGATCAAACGTCTTCTTTATGAGCCGTCTGATCTGGGTCTAGTCTGTTTGCAAATTCCCCTTTGAAGCATAGGGCTAATTCATATCAAAGTAAATAATAGCTCTATAAATGTTCTTTACTTGGTCAAAGGTACGTTACACTGCTGTTGTCAATAAGAATTGAACTTTTATCCATCAAAGTAGTGTACGGTATGTAAGGTATATAAAATGGTCATTTAATTCTGCACCTTAGTCTTTAATTTGTGATTACCTATGTACACTGTTATGATCTAGATGAAACGCTGAGTAACTCGACGCCGCAACCGGGCATACTAATCGTGGATTTGAGGAAAACACTAATGAAGAAAATCCATCTCAAGACGTTGTGCAAACAACAAGTTCTGCAGTTTGTGCAGTGCCGTTAACAAATGCATTTCAGTACTTAAGAAGCTTTGATTTTGGTAACCGTCCGTGCATAATACAAATAAAGTCGTTCGTGTTGATTATACAGTAAAGTCTCTCTGGCACGACCACTCAGAAGAAGTTAATGTCTGGGAGATGGATGGTGGTTAAAATATGTGGTAGCTTAATGCAGGACAAAAGTTATACAGAAAGCTCCTATAGGAGCTTTCTGCATTACGTTTGTCCTACATTAAGCAACCACCTGCTATTAAAGACTCCTACGTTGATGAATTATATGATCGCGTCAGTGAAACAACGAGACTGTATTGTATATTGAACACTTACAACTGTACCTGGGATAAGTTAGGCTGACTACGACCAAGAGTGTTTGTAAAGTAAACAAGAATAGTTTACCTAAGGTACCCCATACTGTAGAGACTTTGCACTACGTGACACCGCTGAGCAGAAAATGTGATGCTCAGGGTGCTCAAGTATCTATTAGATTTATTATATCTCATTCACCTTCAGTCAGATTTCACATGAATCAATAATTCAACACATTCATTCATTCATTCATTCGTTTATGCCGTAGTTTGCTCTGTGTATTTTTTGTGTTATATATTCCAGGAATTATTCTATTTCTACCCGATCTGTTATTCTTTAAACTGGCCCAGTCTAAAGAACAAAGCATTGCATAATGACGATTGCCTTTCGATTTTATCTTTATTGAAATGCGTCCTGTTTAATCATCATCAATAGCTGTATTGAACAATGGTAATTAGGTGCATGTTTGCTTTCCACGGTCTCGTCTACGATATATTAGTCATGTTTAATAGCCTCCCTTATATGAGAAATAAGTCATGCATTAATTATCTCCCTTGAACAAGGACATTTCAGAGCTGATTATACATACAGTATAACATGTCCTAAGCGACCATTCATTTATTGAACAAGGAATCTTCAAAATAATGTGTTTGCTTAATGCAGTACAAAAGTAATGCAGAACGCTCCTATAGGCGTTTTCTGCATTACTTTTGACATGCCTTAAGCTACCGTAATTAGATTTTTTCGATGGTTGCTAACATCAGTTTAAACTGTTTCAGCGAGCAAAATGAAAGTAATACAGAAAGTCCCTTTAAGTTGTCTGCATTGCTTTCGTCTTTTACTTAGGTGACACCTGTTGAAATACCGACACTCATACCTCATCTGTATGGTTTATTGTGACTAGAAAATTACGCTGTCAGTCTGGATCCTCTGTATGTTATATGATACGATGCCCTCTGTCTGCCCCTGTCCATTATATGATAAAGGCCCTCTGTCTACCCTTGTCTATTCTATGATGCAAGGCCCTCCGTCTGCCCCAGTCTATGCTATGATGCAATACCCTCTGTCTGCCCCTAGTCTATGATATGATGCAAGGCCCTCTGTCTGCCCCAGTCTATGCTATGATGCAAGACCCTCTGTCTGCCCCTAGTCTATGAAATGATGCAAGACCCTCTGTCTGTCCCAGTCTATGCTATGATGCAAGGCCATCTGTCTGTCCCAGTCTATTCTATGACACAGGGCCCTCACTCCCCTATCTATTCTACAATACAAGACCATCTGTCTGGGTTCCTGTCCATTCTATTATACAAAACCCTCTTTCTGGTCCCCTGTCTATTCTATCACACAAGACCCGCTGTCTGATCCGCTGTCTATTCAATGATACAATACCCTCTGCCTGGGTACTTGCCCATTCTATGATACAATGCTTTCTGTCCCACCACCACCAATTCTATGCAGCAATACCACCTGTTAAGCCCAGTTAGCCCCTGGTTCATTCAATGATTTCAGACTCGCATACAGCTGATAGAATTCTTTATTTGTAACAAATATAATTATTATTGTTCTACATACATATTTACATAGTTTAAATATGGAATAAATGTGTGTGTGTTTTAACATACATTTGGATAACATGATCTGTTTTGTTTATTTCATAACTGCATATATAGATATAATTCTTACATGTTTTGTCGAGTAAAGCGACGACTTTATCAATAAACAAAAGTATCTTTGAAAGTACATGTATATGGTTTACACTGGTTGCTTCGTTCGGGACAAAAAGTAACACAGAAAGTTCCTTTGTTAAGCTATCACTTGACTTTAAGACTCACAATTAGACCTCTTGGTCGTTTTAGAGGTGTTCTATAATAAATACAACACCATAACCAGTATGCTTTATATACAATCACAAGTGGTGGGAAGCCGTTAGCTTCATATACAACCAAGTAGAGAATTGTTCGCTGAATATTGTATAGCAGAACCTGTCCTAGGCGGTCATTCATTTATTGAGCATAGGAGTGTCAAAAGCAGGTGGTTGCTTAATGCAAGACAAAAGTAATGTTCATTACTTTTTACCTGAATTAAGCTACCACCTGTCTTAAATACCTATAGTTAACCCCCTTTCCAATGGTCGTTTAAGACAGCCTCTATTGTATATAGAAAGCCCTCTTGATAACGATCACTACTCAAAATATTTAATTCTGATGTTTATTTTGTTTTTAAATTGGCTACAAAGCCTACAATTTTCCACCTTCCATATTTTATTATAACTATTTTGTCCATCAATATTCAGTAGGTATTGAAATTTAGACTAAATATAGAACAGGGAAAGACTTATATAATTAATGGACTCTATCGTTACACTATGATGGGTTGTTACCATTGCAGGGGATAATGTGCAAATTCTTACACAACCATTCGTGACGATAAGAGTTACAGTAAAATCTTGATACTATGAAATTTAAGTAATGAAGAATTCATGTCTTTGTAGGCATGTGGCTGCTTATTGCAGGGTGAAAGCCGTATTTTCTGTATGAATTTTACCCTGCATTAAGCTACCACATGTCTTAAAGATCAATAGTGGTACGTATTTGAGTGTTCGAAAATCGAGTTTTCGCAGAGATACTAGAAGTTTAAACTGTCTTTTTTACCGATAGGTTAGAATTAAAAGAAATTAAAGAATGTTATTGTATTAATCATTAAAATAGCGTTTTAAATAACTGGTCAACAAAGGAGAATATGCAATTTGCTACAAATTACAGTTATATAAAATACGACATTTAGACAGTTCTGGCTATGATGAGCCGCCGAGTCTAGATCCAGGCTCCTTGTGAAGTTTGAATTCCTCTGCAACCTGTTTAAAGTTGAAAGTACTGCTTTTATATGGTAACAATGCACTTTCTGCCAATTTTCTCTTCACTGTTTACAACTTTTCACTGGTGAAAGCCGGATTCTCCAAGGCTGTGTGGTGTTTGATAGTGACCTCATTTGAGAATGGCGGCCCGTCTTTGTCGTCCATCTCTTGCATCTCCAGATCGAATTTTTCCAGATCATTCTTTGAAAGTTTCTCCACGATTCCAGCCCCGTACGAGTCTCCAAGCACGTTTATTGCTGTGCGGAATCGATCACTGGAAAAACAATGTCACCATTCCAACCTTTATTTGATGTACAGTAAAACCTCTCTATAACGGTCACTAAATTGTGTTAACTATTTGGATATTAGGGCAGGTAGCTGTTTAAAGCAAGGTGAAAGTAAAACAGAACGCTCCTGTAGGAGCGTTCTGGTTTACTTTCATCTTGCTCTAAGCAGTCACCTGCCTTTAACACAAAAGAGAGGTTTTGCTGTATACGTTTTATCGCATTTGTAAACAAATGGACCCAGATCAGACGACTCCTACTGGAGCTAGCTCTGTTTGAATAATAGAGACATGAATCTACAGTGTCTAACAAAGCCGGAAGTTCCTTTGTCCGTGTGTCATTAATGCTTATGTGAATACTCATTAAGTAAAAGGTTAACCTTTAACGTTGCTAAGATAAACAATTAGATTGTCACGCAGTTTGAATCCTGATTAGTCAGCGAGTTAATTGTAACCTCCTCAAGGTCCCAGACTTTTGCAAAAGGTACTAAATTCTAATTGTTGAATCGTTCATAGTGCAGAGGTCCAGATAAGATGCGTTATTTAAATTCTCTACCAAACCCAATTTTGTGACCACTCTTTAGAGTCGTCTCGTGGAGAAATGACGATACATGTATTAGTATTTGAGTAAATTTCATTCAATAATCAATTCATGCATACATTTTCATAAGCGAAAAGATACATTTAGAACAAAAAGTTATGCAGAACCCTCAAATAGAGTTTTGTCAAACAGGAATTAGTCCATAGAAAGTACAGTTTTTGAGACAGTTTGATACTTAACCCATTACCTCATAGGCTATTTTTAGACACAACCTCTTTGAATATATCTACCAAAAATGAGCCTTAACTAGAGAAAAGGAAAATGTTAGAATTTTGTAGTTTCAAAACCATTGTGATAAATAGAGCATTTGCTCCTATAGGAGCAAATGCTCTATTTATCACAATGGTTTCACAAAGTGACTTTTACAAAGTCGTCAAAAGTCGTCAATATAAGGGAATGGGTTTAATGCAGGACAGGTATTTGTAGAATGCTGCTATGATGTCGAAATTACATGTAATGATGTCATTTAACTCATACGTACAGGAACCAGTCGATGGCAATGATGAGCCGAATATCATCCACTGGAAGTCCTACCGCCGTCAGTACTATTGCCATGGTTACGAGACCGGCTGAAGGAATCCCGGCTGCTCCAATGGCCGCTGCAGTTGCTGTCAAGCTGTAAATGAAGATCAACACATTTTAAGATTGTAAGACACCGCATTGAATTTAGTATATTATATGCAATATACAGTTTGAACTCGATAGCTCGAAGTTTTAGCAATGAAGAATTGAGAATGTTCTAGGCAGGCGGTTGCTTAATGCAGTGTTATAGTCATACAGAAAGTTCTCACAGGAGCTTCCTGTATGGCTTTCCCTTCTACATTGAGCTGCCATGTCTTAACCCATTCCCCTCATAGCCTATTTTTAGATACAACCTCTTTGAATAAATCTACCGAAAAGGACCATTAACTAGAGAAAAGGAACATTTTAGATTTTTGTAGTTTGAAACCATTGTGACAAATGCTCTATTTATCACAATGGTTTCACAGTGACTTTTACAGAGTCGTCAAAAGTCGTCAATATAAGGAGACAGATAAAGATACATGTTTTAGTGTTGGAACTGTCGGGGTTTATTGTACTGTACATATACACGCATGCCAACGATGGAGAGGCATTATAACTCCTTTAGGGCTACATAATTTTAGGCTGCACACAGTGTGGTCAGTTTATGTGTCAGAGTCGTCGCCTCATCTAGATCCAAACTGTTTGTAAATGTAATCACTGATTCGCCCATCGCAGCAACATGATCAAGGCCCGTGAGTCAAACCGTGGCGGCGAAATAGTTGCTTTCTGAACAAACGCATCAAAGAATGACAATGTGCATAGGGAATACTTTAAAACGTTTGCTATTCACGTCAATATATGTACCTACATGTACCTGTAAATAGTGAAGACCCAGATGAGACAGCTCCTGCAGGAGCTGTCTCATCAGGGTCTGCACTATTTACAAGTTGATTGTGCAACCAGTGCACTCCACAGCAGTGGTTGCACAGCGAAATACTTGTACACAGTGAAGATATATGTAGGCTAATTGTACAACAGGGCATGGGTAAAGAAGGAGAAATGTATTTTAAATTCAGCAAGAGAAGGGTTAAGAATCAAAACAGATACTGACATGCTCTACTGAATATCTGAAAGACTTGTTTATGGATGGAGTTCAAATGTCAGCACTTACGAGAAGTTTATATTGGTATTAAAAATCTTTTAAAAATGCTTTATGATTTTTTATTCTTCTTAGACGATTGACGCTGTGTGACATTTTTAGTTTGTCGCAGTGCTCTTTTACTCTTTCGCTGGCGCGTATTGTCGTCCAAAAATGGTGTCCTGTGCTTCTACGTTTCTTTTTTTTTTGAAAGTTCTACCATATGTCTCAAAAACATAATCGTAGTATTGAACAGCTTGAATCCTAGTGAGACAACGAGTTACTTGGCGTCTCATCTGGATCCTAACTGTTTGCATAGGTATTCTCTCATCTACTCATAGCAGTTACAGGAACTGTAGAATCAGATCTATATTATATCTTAAGCAAACAAAACAGACCCTGGACAAACGGCTCCTACAGTGTCTACTCTGTTTGCAAAGCGTTAAAACGTGCATCTGCCGAGTAAAGGGTTAAGTCAGGTGGCAAAAGGGACTTTCTGTATGACGTTTATCCTGCATTAAGAAACCACCTGCCGAAACAGTACCCAATTATTTCTTACTAAAGGTTGTAATTTTATTGTATTTACCTGATGGTTATGACTTCTCCGACGTTCAGGGATATATTGTTGACCTGGGCGATGAAGATTGCGGCGACAGCCTCGTAGAGCGCAGTACCGTCCATGTTTACCGTGGCCCCGATAGGAGCAACGAACTTGGCCACCCTGATGTCGATCTTGTTACGCATCTGCAAACACTCCATTGTAACGGGCAGAGTCGCGGAGCTAACAGGGAAATGTAAAGTAAACAATCGGTAAGGGGCGAACCAACTGAATTCATAATACAGTAGAACCCCTCTAATGCGACCACTCAATGAATAAACATGGGTGTATTTATAAGCAAGTGGTTGCTTAATGCAGGACAAAAGTTATGCAAAAAGCTCCTCTAGGAGCTTTCTGTATTATTTTTGTCATGCATTAAGCTACCACCTGCATCTAGCACCCAGAATTATACCTCTTTTAGGTGGTCCCATTAGCTAGGGGTTACTGTATTTTGTGAAAGTGTAAGTTTCCAGTTTACGTAAGCGTCAGACTCTGAGGTACACATCGCTGCATTCAGATAATTCTTTCCATATGAATGCCTTTTCGCGCTTTGCGAACAAAGTAGTCCCAGATCAGACAGCTCCTGTAGGAACGGTCTGATCAGAGTCTGTTCTGTTTGCTTATGAGATTATGAAAGACCTGACTTTGCAGTGTCTACCAATACCAAAACCATCCTTGTATACATATGCCATAATAAGAATTCAGTCACGATTGTCATGATGCATCACCATTTCTGACATGAATATTCAACGGGGAAAGGGTTATATTTTGATGCAATGGTTCGCAAATTTTAAGACCGAAATGTTGCAATTACTGCTGAATTCGCATAAAACTGTAACGGTTACTGGTAACTGAACGCAGTGTAGATGTGCGTAGGGTTCACATCACAATCATGTGAACTCAACACTGAGTGTCGTTAGTTAAAATGTGACCGGTCATCACTGAGTGTCACTTATTAATGTAACCCTTTCCTCCATAAATACGCCTTTCCATGCATCTGTTAAAATCACCTGTTGAAACCATTGTGATAAACAGAGCATTTGCTCCTATAGGAGCAAATGCTCTATTTATCACAACAGTTTCAAACTACAAAATTCTAAAGTTGTCATTTTCTCTAGTTAATGCTCCTTTTTGGTAGATTTATTCAAAGTGGTTGGATCTAAAATAGGCTATGAGGGAATGGGTTAAGATTAAACATTTGGTGAAACAACGAGTGTTGCGAAGATAAAACTAATTAAGATTTTAAATATGTTCTTTGCATTGGAATTAATGACCGAAAGTCTTTGATAACCGCGACCTCCACCCATCTCCCTGCCCAATGAAACATACATCTATACGTACACTGGAGAAAGTCTTTATTGAGTTCATAACACAAATGAAGGACACTGAACGATGTTAATGATCATTAGATATTAAACGTGTTACAATACAAACATCGTTTTGTTATTTTTCTTTAAATCTTTAATTTTCCCTTAAACAGTGTAAACCCAAATCAGAGGCTCCTAAATGGGCCCTCTAATCAAGGCTTGCATGAACCCACCGATGTTAATGATTGATCCAGTAGATACGTTGTTTACTGTGCCACCTAAACATAACCAATGAATTGATTCCAGTAAACCGAGTACACATTGATCAGACGGCTACCATAGTAACCGTCTGGTCAGGCTCTACCATGTTTGCAACGGCACCAAAGGATGTCTCTATAAAGAGAAGGGTCATTTGTACGGAACCCAAAACACCCAAACAGCGGATATCCATATTTCTGACCGGGTTCTAAAATGGAAGATGATATGTATCTACACTGATTGCAATTTTTATGAGCTCTTTTTCTTGTGACGCCGACCAGATAGGAAGACCATTGTACATCATTTCTATAATTTTAAAGGGATGAACGTGTATAGCGATTGCAGGCTTCAATTACATAGCAGTAGAATCTGTCTGAACCCTTTCCCTGTTCTAAGGTTAGTACAAATTTCAATACATATTGAATATTCATGGACAAATTTGTTATAATGATAATTATATGGACGGTGCAGCATTTTAGCCATTTTAGAAAGTAAAGAATTAGATCTTTCAAATTCGACTAGCAAACAGAGCAGACCCTGACCAGACGGCTCCTTTCCGTCTGATCTGGGTCTGTTCTGTTTGCAAACGTGTGAAAACACGTTTCATGAGGGAAAGGGTTAAGCCTTTACTCCAAGAATATTCATGAAAGAAATAATAACATCATGACTATTAACTAGATTAATTGTTATAATAGCACATTGACACGGGCCATTTTAGCCGTGGCAGGAACTGAAGGATCAAGCATATATTATATCAAAAGCAAAAAGAGCAGACCCTGATCAGACGGTTCCTACAGAAGACGTCTGATCTGGGTCTACTCTGTTTGCAAAGGCGCAGAAATGCGTATATTATAGAGTATTGAGCGGTCATCAAAAAGAGGTCTATTCACCGCTCTGTAATGCATGTGGTAGCTTAATGCATGTCAAAAATAATGCAGAAAGATTTCTGAATTACTTCTGCCCTGCATTAAGCAATCACCTGCTTTTTTGAGACCCCTATGTTCAATAAATGATTGGCTGCTTGATAAAGGTTCTATACTGTATTCCTATCAACAATATGGACCAGCTGGCGGAGGAACATGCAGGCGCATGCAGACGGTGTTTGGTCCTGTGAGAGGCAAAGTAATTAGGCATCGAACGAGCATCCAATCTAATTGACTTTGAAAAGAAATGGAAGAATTATTAACACCCAGAATGCACCAGGCGACGATGTTTGCTCAATAAATACTCCTTTTCTACGCCTTTGCAAACAGAGTAGACCCAGATCAGAGGCTCCTATAGGAGCCGTATAATCAGGGTCTGCTCTGTTTGCTGATAGAATGATATATATCTGATTCTACAGTTTCTATTCTGGCAAACATTTTATGTGTTTATGTGCAGTTTTAGAAATTAATCTAATTAATATTCATGATGACATCCTTTTCTTTCATGAATATTCATGGAATAAAGGGTAAACGTGCAAAGAGTTAAGTGCTGACCTAGAGGCGGTGCCCCATGCCGTCAGGAGGGCTTTCACCATACGGTACATGTAGAGGTAAGGGTTACTCCTGGCAACTACGAGGTACACCATGGGAAGTACGATAAACCCGTGCACGCCCAGACCCACGAGGACGGTCAGCATGTAGTAGCCCAGTTGGACAAACACGGTTGACGGGTCTTTCATTTCGATCAGCTTGGTGGCCACCAAGAAGATGATACCGATGGGAGAGTACCTGATCAATGAAGCAAAAGAAAAGCGTAAATATATTTGATCTTTTCCAATCCCTTTCACAGACACTATACCAGGATGATAAACACTTTTATCCTGAATAGACACCGAGGTTGGTATTTGACCAGGTCCATTGGTTATAAACTTCTAAGCTTGAGTCTGGGTTCATTTTAAAATATCTGATTGGTCATATTTTGAGTTGAGCTTAAACTATAACCAATCCAATTCTTGAAAATTATCTCGAGCAAACTTCTGTATTATCTCGAAGCATCGATCTAACTTTAACTCTTTCCTTCATAAAACGCTTTTTCACGTCCTTGAAAACAGAGTAGACCCAGATAAGGCGGCTCCTGTATGATCTGTCTGATCAGGGTCTGTTCTGTTTGCTTATGACATGGTATAGATCCGATTCTTCAGATTGTGTCAAGGTAAAACAAACAAAATGGTCTTGACAGTTTTACAGTATAAAATTCAGCTTATAAATATTCAGGATGTCATTATTTCTGTCATGAATGTTGAAAAGGGAAAGGTTAATGAGAAACGACACCTCGGCATAATGAACAACACAATGAACAACACAATGAACAACAACAATGTTCTAACCTTTAGTCTGCCAAGTGCCACACGACAGGTGTTTGCAAATAGTTTGGATCAAGATGAAATGTCGAGTGACTGATCAGGGTACAGTCAAACCTGTCTATAACGGCCACTTAATTACATATAAAGTACGTTTTTGTGTTAAAGGTAGGTGGCTGCTTAAAGCAAGGTGAAAGTTAAACAGAACGCTCCTATAGGAGCGTTTTGTTTTACTTTCATCTCGCTTTAAGCAGCCACCTGCCCTAAATACCAATTAATCAACACAATTTAGTGGCCGTTAAAGAGAGGTTCTACTTATGTTCTGTTTGCTTATGAAATCATATTAAATCTGACACCTCAGTTTCTATCAATACCAAATACATGGTACAGTTAAAACTCTATTCTACGATTTTTTTTGTAATGAAGAATTTCTGTCTTTGTAGGCAGGTGGCTGCTTAATATAGGACGAAAGTCATGCAGAAAGCTCCTACATGTACATGTATAGAGATCCTATAGTAGATAACCGTAGCAAGTAGTACAAACATCACCACCACCGCCACCGCCACTATCCCTCCCCCACCCGATGCCATTCATTTGGTAAAATAGATATCCTATAAGAACGACCATTAAAACACGTCTACTTCTTTATTTTAAACATAGTTTAGTTACCGCAGGTAGTAGCTTAAACCTTTAACTGGTAGAGGCGCCATTTGATGCCTTTTGATACAGAGTAAAACCTCTCTAAACCGGAATTCTAGTAGAGAAGAATGTAGGCACTTTTTAGCAGGTGGCTGCTTAATGAAGAGTGAAAGTCGTGCAGAAAACTCCTAGAGGAGCTTTCTGCATGACCTTCACCCTGCATTAACCCATTCCTCATCGGCTATTTTTAGACCCAACCTCTTTGAATAAATCTACCGAAAAGGAGCTTTAACTAGAGAAAAGGGAATGTTTTAGAATTTTGTAGTTTGAAACCATTGTGATAAATAGAGCATTTGCTCCTATAGGAGCAAATTCTCTATTTATCACAATGGTTTCAGATTTAGTGATTTTTGCAGAGTCGTCAAATATCGTCAATATGAGGGAATGGGTTAAGCTGCCACCTGTCTCCAAGTCCGATATTTATACCAAGTTTTACGTACGGTTTAGAGAGGTTTTAGTGTAGATAAACTATACAAGAATCATCTAATTGATATCCACGGTGTCATTATTTCCATATAGTGCATATTCATCAGGTAAATTATTAACCTACCAGATTACTAGCATGGTCAACTTCATAGTGGCAATGTGTAGGGCCTCGAAGAAATCCAGCAGGGGTCGTCCAGCAGGTCCCATCCTAGAGATGATGGCCCCGAAGAAAATCGAGAAAACGACAATGCCCAGCACGTTCATGCCGTCCGTTTTCTTCACGGCAGGGTCATCCACGGATACTGTCATCTCGGTGGCTGAAGTACGTGGAATTATATTAGCTATTTATTATGTCCAATATTTATTATACATATCATCATCTCATGAATATTCATGAACATAACCAGTTAAAGCTGTTAAGCTAAACTCACTCATTCAATCTCTGCGATGCTTTAACACTTTCCCTTTTCTATGTTTATTCCAAATTTCAATACCTACTTAATATTCAAGGAAAAATAGTTATAATGAAGTATGAAGGGTGAAACATTGTAGCCATTTTAGAAACTAAAGAAAAATATCTATCAGATTCTATTAGCAAACAGGGCAGACCCTGATCAGACGGCTCATCTGGGTCTACTCTGATTGAAAATGCGTGAAAACACGTTTATGTGAGGGAAAGGGTTAAGCAAACAAAGCACACCATGATCAGACTCCTATAGGAGCCGACTGGTCTAGGTATTCGCTGTTTATAAACGCGTGTGAATAAGCGTTTATATGAGGGAAAGGGTTTACCCTTAATCCATTATCTGCCACCTGTCACGCAGTTGCAAACAGATTGGCTCCAGATGTGACGCCCAATAACTCGGCGTTTCATCAGGATCCAAGCTGTTTGACGCCCTGTCACTAGTTTCTTAAAGCTCGGTCAAATCAGATGTATTCAAAATTGCCCAAGATTCAAATTTTAGCAGGCAGATTTTTTCACTTTAACCCTTTCCCTGGTCTATGTTTATTTTAAATGTCAATACCTACTTAATATTCAATGGACAAAATATGGAAGGTTGAACATTGTAGCCGTTTTAGAAAGTAAAGAAAAAAATGTATTAAATTCCATTAGCAAACAGAGCAGACGCTGATCAGAGGAGCCGTCTGATCTGGGTCTACGAGGTTTGCAAATGCGTGAAAACACGTTTATATGAGGGAAAGGGTTAAATCCCATTAGCAAACAGAGCAGACCCTGATCAGACGGCTGCTATAGGAGGCGTCTGATCTTGGTCTACTCTGTTTGCAAATGCGTGAACACACGTACATGTATATATGAGGGAATGGGTTTTAATAATGGTGGGTTAACCTCGACTACGATAAGGGCGAATTATGGAGAACTTTTGCAAACAGTTCTGTTCCAGATCAGACACTGAGTAACCCGACGTCTCATCAGAATCCAAACTGGATGACACTCTGGTTGAATATATAGAAATATGCAAAAGAAAGAAACACACTTACACATGTATTAAAAAAACTGGAGTAGATGATATTTTCTATCTCAGCTGTATCAAAGGTTGGTGTGTGAGTCACGCAAGTCCTATGTATATGCGCGGGACACGATATTGTACTGGTACTTGCAATCATTATAGACCCAGATCAGAAGGTTTGTCACTCAAACTCCTTTCATACTTAACTCATTCTCTCCTATGCTATTTGTAGACCCAACCTATTTGAATGTATCTACCAAAAAGGAGCATTAACTAGAGGAAAGGAAACAATTAGAAGTTTGTAGTTTGAAACCGTTGTGATAAATAGAGCATTTGCTCCTTTATGTTATGCTCTGACAAAACTGTAGAATCAGATCAATATCATGTCATAAGCCAACAGAGCAGACCCTGATCAAACAGCTCCTATAGGGCCCGTCTGATCTGGGTGTTCTGTTTGAAAATGCGTAAAAATGCGTTTATAATATGAGGGAAAGGGTTGACGTTTTACTTGATAGGGACTCATTTTGTCGACATTGCAAAGTAGACCCAAACCAGGCGATTCCGTCAGGACTCGTCTGATCAAGATCTGTCCTTTTTGTTTATAGAATTATATACATGTATGTAGATCAATTTCTACAGTTACTATATTGGTCAAAAACCTGTGATCATATTCCATTTTACAATAAAACCTGTTGATTCGTATTGATGAGGTCATCATATTCCATAGTCAGACAGAGGATACCATAGTCAGACGGCATACCATAGTCAGACAGTTCCTACAGAGCATACCATAGTCAGACGGCTCCTACAGAGCACACCATAGTCAGACGGCCTTATAGAACATACCATAGTCAGACGGCATACCCTAGTCAGACGGCTCCTACAGAGCACACTCTAGTCAGACGGCTCCTGCAGACATCATACCATGGTCAGATGGCTCCTACAGACCCTATCATAGTCCGATAGCTCATACAGAACATACTGTAGTCAGTCGGCATACCATAGTCAGACGGCATACCATAGTCAGACGGCATACCATAGTCAGACGGCTCCTACAGAGCATATCATAGTCAGCCGTCATACCATAGTCAGTCTGCCTTACAGAGCATATCATAGTCAGACGGTATACAATAGTCAGACGGCATACCATAGTCAGACAGTTCCTACAGACCACACACTAGTCAGACGGCCCCTGCAGAGCACACCATAGTCAGACGGCCTTACAAAGCATACCATAGTCAGACAGCTCCTACAGAACATACCATAGTCAGACGGCATACAATAGTCAAACGGCTCCTGCAGAGCACACAATTGTCAGACGGCCTTACAGAGCATAGCATAGTCAGACGGCATACCATAGTCAGACGGCTCATACAGACTGCATATCATAGTCAGAAGGCTCCTACAGACCATACCATAGTCAGACAGCTCCTACTTAGCATACTATATAAGTCAGACGGCATACCATAGTCAGACAGAGCATATCATAGTCAGACGGCATACCATAGTCAGACGGCCTTATAGAACATACCATAGTCAGACGGCATACCATAGCCAGACGGTATACCCTAGTCAGACGGCTCCTACAGAGCACAATCTAGTCAGACGGCTCATACAGACATCATACCATAGTCAGATGGCTCCTACAGACCCTACCACAGTCATATAGCTCCTACAGAGCATACTGTAGTCAGTCGGCATACCATAATCAGACAGCATACCATAGTCAGACGGCCTTACTGAACATACCATAGTCAGACGGCATACCATAGTCATACGGCATACCCCAGTCACACGGCTCCTACAGAGCACACCCTAGTCAGACGGCTCCTACAGATAGCATACCATAGTCAGATGGCTCCTACAGACCCTACCATAGTCAGATAGCTCCTACAGAGCATACTGTAGTCAGTTGGCATACCATAGTCAGACGGCATACCATAGTCAAACGGCCTTATAGAGCATACCATAGTCAGACGGCATACCATAGTCAGACGGCCTTACAGAGCATACCATAGTCAGGCGGCATACCATAACCATACAGCTCCTACAGTTTGATCTGGGTCGGATGTTAAAATGCTTATACATGCATATGAAGTAAAGGGTTAACCCTTTGCTCCATAATCACGCCTTTCTACACCTTTAAAAACAGTGTAGACCAAGATAAGACTAGCACACACGCACATCCACACCCACACCCACACCCACACCCACACCCACACCCACACCCACACCCACACCCACACCCACATCCACATCCACATCAACAACCACATCCACACCCACACGCTAGCACAACCCACATCCACAAGCTAGCATGCATGCACACCCATACACAAATGACACGCTATGCATGATATATTCACGATCACGCTTTGTGGATTGTTTCAACTCAATAAAATTAAATTCACGAATGCGTGAAAGTGGAAATGGTAAAGAGTGGAAATATTAACACTTTAGATGCCAGCATTGTCGTCTGCTGGACACATTTTCGTCTGCTTTAAGTTTTAGAATGCGGTTTCTTCAATTTCTTCATAAAATGATAAACAGATTGTCAGCAAACAGTTTGAATCCTGGCGAGTTACTGGACGTCTCATCTGTGTCTAAATTGTTTGCATGCGACTAGTCTCCATGTCAGTGAAGGGGCTAATACAGAATCGATACAGTAAAACCCCTCTAAACCGCACGTTCAATTTAGTGCAAATATCGGTATTGGAGACAGGTGGCAGCTTAATGCAGGATGAAAGTCATGCAGAAAGTTCCTATAGGAACTTTCTGCATGACTTTCACCCTGCATTAAGCAGCCACCTGCCTAAGAGTATATTGTATATAACTTCTTCTCTACTAGAATTCAAGTTTAGAGGGAGTGTTACTGACCGTACACTGAAATGGTGAAAACAACAACACTAGCATTATCAATTAGTGGAATACGTAAATGTACCTTCGGTAGTGGTGGTCATATTGCTACTGTCTGTGCTTGTGCTCATCATTGTGGTTGTCGTCGTTGTGTTCATATATGACATTTCAATGGGCACCGTGTAATTGTACACTCCTACCTTAGTAGTTTGCTGTAAGGCAATAGTATACCATACTACAGTAAAGTCTCGCCAATGCATCCATATAATTTATAAACGTATAATAGTATATAACAGCCGATGGTTGCTTTATGCAGCGCAAAGGTAAAGCTAAAAGCTTCTATACGATCTTGTTTGCATTATTTTTCTCCCTGCATTCAGCTTCCACCTGTTTTACAAATCCACATTAGACATAGTTTGAGTGGTCATACATGTGTTAGAGAGACATTACTATATTATATCCATTCCAATTGGGTTGAATATGCCCCAAACACACGTCCTGCATCAAGCTACCACCTGTTTTAAAAATCCAGATAACAGTAAATCCCCTCTAAAGCGGATTCTAGTAGAGAAGAATTTAGATACTTCTAGGCAGATGGCTGCTTAAAACAGGATGAAAGCCATGCAGAAAATTGTTAGAGGAGCTTTCTGCAAGAATTTCACCCTGCATTAAGTTGCCACCTGTCTCCAAGATCGATATTTAGGCCTATACAACATTTAACGTCCGGCTTAGAGGGGTTTTACTGTGTACCTCTTTTGAGTGGTCGTTTTAGCGGGATATGTAAATACATGTATCAGATCTCGTTGTAGGTGATAGCATTTAATTTTTATAATGCTGTAAAAAGTAAAAACAAAAGTCTGCTCAAACTGTAGTCGGCTGCCATCTTGACTACTTTCTATTCGATCAATGTTTGAGAATTTAGTTACACATTTTCAAAATACAGTAAAACCCCTCTAATGCGACCACATACAGTAAAACCCCAGTAAAACCCCTCTAATGCGACCACATACAGTAAAACCCCTCTAATGCGACAACCTAAAAGAGGTATAATTCTGGGTTGTAGAGACAGGTGGTAGCTTAATGCAGGACAAAAGTAATACAGAAAGCTCCTAGAGGAGCTTTCTGCATTACTTTTGTCCAGCATTAAGCAACCACCTGCTTATAAAGACAGATATGTTTATCCATTAAGTGGTCGCATTAGAGGGGTTCCACTGTACATGTAGTTTGAACCCTGATGAGACGTAGAGTTGAGACTCCTGTATAGGCGTTTTCTGTATTAAACAAGCACGTGCATTTTTAAGAAGCATATGATTAATCAGTAAATGGTCGCTTAAGACAGGTTCTATTAACTATTTGGTTTAATCAGTAAATGGTCGCCTAAGACAGGTTCTATTGTAATATTTGGTTTAATCAGTAAATGGTCGCTTAAGACAGGTTCTATTGTACTATTTGGTTTAATCAGTAAATGGTCGCTTAAGACAGGTTCTATTGTACTATTTGGTTTAATCAGTAAATGGTCACCTAAGACAGGTTCTATTAACTATTTGGTTTAATCAGTAAATGGTCGCTTAAGACAGGTTCTATTAACTATTTGGTTTAATCAGTAAATGGTCGCTTAAGACAGGTTCTATTGTACTATTTGGTTTAATCAGTAAAATGTCACTTAACCGTTTACTTCATAAATACTTCATATGCCTTTGGAAACAGAGTAGACCCAGATCAGACGGCTCCTATATGAACCGTCTGAGCAAGGTCTGCCCTGTTTGCGTATGATATAATATGGAATTCTACAGTTTCTACTTTGACCATTTTTTCTCGTGTCTATGTGTCATTATAAAAAATAATCTAATTAATATTCATGATGTCATTGTTTCTTACTTGAATATTCATGGAGTAAAGGGTTAATACAGGTTTTGTTGTACTAAATGGTTTAACAAATAAATGATTGCTTAACTCTTTCCTTCATATAAACGCCTTTTTCACGCATTTGCAAACAGAGCAGACCCAGATCAGAGAGCCCCTATAGGAGCCATCTGATCAGGATCTGCTCTGTTTGCTTCTGATATGCAATGTATCTGATATATCTGATTCTGCAGTTTTTGTCAAAGCAAAAATTTCCCTTGAATTTTATAAATTATAGATCTTATGCTAATAAATACTTAATATGATGTCATCATTTCTCATCATTTACACTATTTCACAATACACATGTATAGATTTGGGGTGAAGTGGTGCAGATCCTGATGACGTATTTTACGATATGCGATATGTTTGCAGATCAGATATCTTCACCTAGGAGCTTAGTTTTGTTATGGTTGCTTTATCTTGTCGAATGACAAATGAAAAAGCAGAAATCTGCATAGTATCTTAAAAAGAGAACTTATTGTATGTAACCCTTTTCCTGTTCTATATTTATTCAAAATTCCAATACCTACTGAATATTTATAGACAAAATAGCTATAATGAAATTTATACGGTGAATCAATATAGCCTTTTAGAAACTAAAGAAACATATCTATCAAATTCAATTAGCAAACAAAGCAGACCCAAACCAGACGGCTCCTATAGGAGCTGTCTGATCTGGGTCTACTGTGTTTGCAAATGCGCGAAAAAGGTGTTTATATGAAGGAAAGCTTTAACCAATCTATGCCCATATAATAAAGGAAACCCCGCCCAGATCTTACGTTGGAACCCATCCATTTGTATGTGAAGGGGGCAGAGCAAACAAAACATATGCTGGAATAAGCCATTGACAAGGATGGGGTCAGTAAACTGTTCAGATCCTAATCAGAGGGTTCCTTAACCCTTTCCTTCATATAAACGTGTTTTCAAGCATTTGCAAACGGAGTAGACCCAGATTAGACAGTTCCTATTTTAGCTGTCTGATCTAGGTATGCTCTGTATGCTAGTTGAATAAGACAAATCTGCTTCATTAAGTTTCTAAAATGGCTATAATGTTCCACCAACAGTAGGTACTGAAATTTGGAATAAACATTTAACAGTTTGCCTGTGTCTTTTTTTAAGGACAGTGGACACTACTTGTTTAAGTGCAATTTTTGGCATGTGATCTATGGCACCTGATTCAGGGGAACGTGAATCAATGGCACGTAATCCAATGGCTATGTGCAATATTATGTACATGTACTATTGTTTCACCCTTAGAAAAAGTTTCAGGCACTACTACCGAAATTTACTTCATCCAGATAATGTGCTGCATTTTTAAAATCTTTTGATGCCAATTAATTTTCTTCTGCAAACGATGTCGTTTCAAAATGGACTTTCCTCCAATGTATTCTCTAAAACGTAAATGGTTTTTCAAACATTTTGGATCCTGATGAGCCGCCCAGTTGCTCGGTATCTCATCAGGATCTAAACTGTTTAACACTCTACCTATTTCTGTAAAGAAATTGAAGAAATAAGTTATATTATATATTATAGGTGCAATAAAAAACACCTCTAGACCTCTTGTAAATAGTGCAGACCCTGATGAGACAGCTCCTGCAGGAGCTGTCTCATCTGGGTCTTCACTATTTACAGGTAGGTATATTGACGTGAATAGCAAGCGAAGGGTTAATGCATAGTGAAAGTCATACAGAAAGCTCCTAGATGAGCTTTCTACATGACTTTCATCCTGCATAGCTGGTTTATACAGTAAATAGCTTAACAACTAGTTTATAAATAAATGAATAAGTAATTGAATGCAGTTTCCAAATAGGATGGTCCATCGCTGTGTAACTATGCAGTTTATTTCAGTAAAAAAAGAGTAAATTGAAAAGAGGATTTTGAAAGACAAACAGTGCAGACCATGTTTAAAGAAGCTCCCCAGGGTATCATCTGGTGTAGGTTTACACTGTTTGCAAATACCAGCATACTCGTTTTTACATTCCTATATGATGAAGATAACTACAAACATTCCTGTGTCAATGCCCGGGCTGCTAACCCTTTGAATAAGGGAAACGAGCTGACTGTCATTTGCAAACAGTGTAGTCTCAGATCAGAGGACTCCTAAACGAACCATCCGGTCAGGATCGGCACTATTTGTCGTTTATATTCTCTCAAACTTTATACCCTTTTATAATCAATGAAAACTCAATCTACCTTTAAACAGTGACGGACTGTTCCACTTTTAAAATTCAGTACTGCAAGGGCTAATCTGATTTAAACGTCGCAATTATCATGGTCTATTTAATTTGAATGAACATGCGTTGGTATCTAGTTCAAAAGTGTCGGGCGGATTTCAGACATGTACTTGTCTATCCCTGTATTAAGCAACCTATAGGAGCCGTCTGGTCAGGGTATGCTCTGTTTGCTTTTGATACACTTTAGATATGAGTATACAGTTTATAAGCCATGACCAAACCATCCTGTGTCCACGTGCTATCATAACAAATTAATCTAACAAGTATAACTTCATTACCTCCTACATGAATATTCATGGCAGAAAGGGTTAACTATCCCTATTATAATCGTTAACCATTCATCTAATAAATATGCATGTAAGAAAAAAGGACACCATGGATGTTAATTAGAAGACTTGTTTTAATTCTGGCATATAAACACAGTAATGATGTGGCCATGGTATAATTGTATCTTTGTCATTCCATAAACAAACAGAGCAGACCCTGCTTAATCGGCTCCTACAGGAGCCGTCTGGACTGAACCAACTCTGTTTGAAAAAACAGTAAAACCTCTCTATAACGGCCACTAAATTGTGTTAATTAGTTGGTATTTAGGGCAGGTGGCTGCTTAAAGCAAGGTGAACGTAAAACAGAACGCTCCTATAGGAGCGTTCTGTTTTACGTTCACCTTGCTTTAAGCAGCCACTCGCCTTTAACACAAAATACTTGATGTAATTTAGTGGCAGTTATAGAGAGGTTTTATTGTACGTTATAAGGCGCCTGTATCAGGTAAAGGGTTAATTGGCGGCATACTCCTTTACCTCATATAAAACACATTTTCAGACCTTTGCAAACAAGGTAGATCCAGACCAGGCGGCTTGTGTTGGGACCGTCTGATCAAGGTCTGCTCTGTTTGCTTAAAAATTACACCGATCTGATTCTACAGTTTCTGAAATGGCCAAAACTTCCCTTGTTCATTTTGACCGTTATGGAAATTTAGTTAATGAATATTCATGATGTTAGACCACATTCATAACGGATCACATTTGTAACAGATATTTTACGAAGGTGATCACATTCGTAACAGGTAAAATATGTTACAAATGTGAGTGTCCGACATGGGGGTTGACATATGTAACAGGTTGAGTTCCTGAATGACAAGGTTCAATTAGTTAATAATAGTGATAGGATTAAAATTGTATATGTTACTATATTTCCTTGAGGGTCATGTCTCAACTTTTCACAACCTTAACAGCACATTTTAAAGATATAATGTACATGCTTGTAATATGTTTTAGGATACCTGCCTGAAATATACTGAAGAGTTTCCATTTTTCATAGAACTTGTCATATACGTGCACATGCACCTAGGCAATGGTGTTAATGTGTTCCTATGATTAAATAAATATTACATCCTTTAGTTCCTTTATTTGCTTTTAATTAAGTAATTAATTGAACAATGTTTCATTTTTGCGATTAAAGATGATGCACATGCATTTTTAGCGTCCTTTTCTGTATGAAATTTGATGTGCTGCAAATGTGATTGTATGTCACATCAAAAATCGGCATCAATCACATTCGTCACAAAAATGTGTTACATATGTGCTCGATTTCCGGATCACATTTGTAACACGTGTTACGAATGTGATCACATTCGTAACACGTGTTACGAATGTGATTTGTTACGAATGTTGTCTAACACACGAATTAATGCATTCTTGTAGTACATGTATATATTTACAAGGGGAAGGGTTACAGTAGATAGGTTTCACTGTTCATTCATTCGTAAATAACAAACATCATACAACCTAGATTCAAATCTGTATATATACATGTACAGTCAAGTAGGCTACAGAGGCGCCAAATAAGTTTCGTCTGTACACAATGTTGTCTGCTTTAAGCCTTTAATTCTTCCGCTGCCAAAGTGTGTCGTCTGCAAACTTTGTCGTCTGCTATAAGATTTCTTTTTCTTTTCATTTTTCTTCATTTTTGTTTCAGAAAAAACAGTCACAGTAACAAACAGTTTGGATCCTGATGCGCCGAATTACTCTGTGTCTCATGCGGATCCAAACCGTTTTCAAAGGCAATCACGTATTGGTTCCCTGTAGCAAACTCTGCGGTTAGCATTTGAACGTCGCTGACCTTAACGTAGAAAAACCCTTATTTTGTAGTCAAGCGCACCCTTAATTGGATTTGTAAACATTCTGAATCTAGATGTATTCGACATTTACTTAATTGATTGAAAGCTTTAACGAATGAGAAATAAATACGTATGATTAACCCTCATATGCTATGTTTGGACCCAACATCTTTAAATAAATCTACCGAAAAGGAACATTTACTACAAAAAAGGAAAGTTTTAGAATTGTGAAGTTTTGATAGAGCATTTACTCATATGGAGCAAATGCTCTTTTTATCACATTGGTTTCAAAACGTGACTTTTACAGAGGCGTCAGAATGCGTCAGTATGAGGGAATGGGTTAGGTAGACAGTAGGCACACATTAACTAATGTAACCTGTTTACGGTCACTTTTCGGAGATTTGGAGGTAATTACTTGGTAGTCACGTTGTATATTTAACAAAATAATCAAAACTGTTTCAAAACATTAAAAATATTTATGCATTACGTACATTAATGCAGCCTCTCTAGAAACGGCCAAGAAACATGAATCAACATGATTATCTCAATGAACGAGGCTTCTATTCACTCTATGAATGTTCATATAACTATCAAGGACCGCAATAGAAATAAGGGATCATCTTCCCTTTTTTGTGTCATCCTTGATATGATGCGACTGACATGATTCGTTAGTTATTTCATGATGCTTATATATATGCATTGCTTTAATTATCACAATGTTGATAAAAAAATTCAGTGTATTGCTATTGTAACCATGTTATTTGCACACTATTGAAATAAATATACGTATCTATCTATGTACGAAATAAAGACATCAAGGATATTAATTAGATTAGTTTATATAACGACACTTAAACACAGGAAACTTCAGCCAAGTCAGAACGTGTAGAAACAGATATGCATGTACAGTAGAACCCCTCTAATGCGACCACTGAATAAATAAACATAGGTGTCTTCATAAGCAGGTGGTTGCTTAATGCAGGACAAATGCCCTGCATTAAGCTACCACCTGCCTATACCATCCATAATTATACATAGTTTAGGTGGTCGCATTAGTGTATTTTTACAGCTATAAATGTATATTATTCTATAAGCAACCAGAGCAGGCCTTGATCAGACGGCTCCTGCAAAAGCTATCAGATATTTGCCTGCTATGTCTGCAAAGGCGTAAAATCTACCGAAAGGAGCATTTATAAGAGAAAAAAAATTGTTTAGAGTTGAAACCTATTGTGATAAATAGAGCATGTGCTCATATGGAGAACATGCTCTGTTTATTGCAATGATTTCAAAAAGTGACGTTTACATAGGAGCCAAAATAAAAAGGCGTCAGTATGAGGGAATGGGTTCAAGAACCTGGGTTATAGACGTTTTTAGTGTGGCCGTTTCAGAGAGGTTTTACCTTAACCCATTAATTTATTTTCATATTATTTAGAGAAAACTCGTCCGAATCTTACTTTGGAACCGACCATTTTTCATGTTGAGGGGGTTGGGGAGGGGCAGCAAATAAATATTTGCTGGTATATGCCATTAACATCGGCGGGTTCATCAAACAGTGTAGATCTTTGTCTATAGTCTATGCCTATATCATTTTAAGGGGATACTGGCCACTAATGGATTAACCCTTTCCCTCTTGAATGCCGTATTCATATGAGAACTATTGACATCGTCGTGAGTATTCACTAACTGAATTTGTGTAATGATTCTTTGGTATTGTATGAAACTGTACAGCCAGGTATGTTGTAATTTGTGTAATGATTCTTTGGTATTGTATGAAACTGTACAGCCAGGTCTGTTGTAATTTGTGTAATGATTCTTTGGTATTGTATGAAACTGTACAGTCAGGTATGTTGTAATTTGTGTAATGATTCTTTGGTATTGTATGAAACTGTACAGCCAGGTATGTTATAATTTGTGTAATGATTCTTTGGTAGTGTATGAAACTGTACAGTCAGGTATGTTATAATTTGTGTAATGATTATTTGGTAGTGTATGAAACTGTACAGTCAGGTATGTTATAATTTGTGTAATGATTCTTTGGTAGTGTATGAAACTGTACAGTCAGGTATGTTATAATTTGTGTAATGATTCTTTGGTAGTGTATGAAACTGTACAGTCAGGTATGTTATAATTTGTGTAATGATTCCTTAGTATTGTATGAAACTGTACAGTCAGGTATGTTATAATTTCATAGGCAAACATAGCAGACCCTGGTCAGATGACTCATACAGGTACCGTCTTATCTGGATATATCCCGTTTGCGAAGGCGTGAGAAGGTATTTGTATGAGGGAAAGGGTTAAAATATGTAGATCGCATTCAATGGTTACCATAGTTTTGGAAGAAGAATTTCATGTTATTTTAGACCGTGATATATTTCAATATATCATATGCTTATGTTGTCATTAACAGAGTTGGAACGTATCCTAAAGCATTCGTTTGATAACATTCATACACCAGAAAATGAGTATGAATACGAATGTTGATTTAATCTAAAAGTAGACCGATGCAAGTGTATGTTTAATTAAGCTAACGACAAGAGGCCAGCCATAATGTATATACTTTTATGCGTAAAATTTGTCATCTGCTTCTTCAAATAAGTTTCTCTTGTATTTCATTTCAAGAAAAAGTGTAAACGAATCTGGATCATGGTGAAACGTCGACTAATTTTCATTCTAATCTAGATCCAAACTGTTAACAATGGTATGTTAGTTCTAGAAAGTAATGGAACTAGTAAACAATGTGTAATTATAACGTATATTATGAGCCGGAGGAAGGGCGCGCTTAAAATTGCTCGCACAAATTATGCAAAAGGAATCAATGTTTTTATAAAGTTTGTCTAGTTGTCAGCATATGGTTCATTTTACTAAATTACCTTAAATAAGCAGATATGCATGCAAACGTTTTACTGTGAAAAGAACTGGCATTGCAAACATATCGAACAATAGATATACTCACCTTCTAACAGTATTTGACTTGAATGGTAGCTAAAGAATAATAACAAGTGCACACGATTTAGAAGAGTCGCTTTTTGAAAATGCTGTACATGTGGTTTAACCTGTCCTAAGTGGTCATTCATTTACTGAACATATATAGGAGCTTTCTGCATTACTATTGACCTGCATTAAGCTACCACCTGCTTTACAGACCCATAATTAGAACTGTTGGATGACTGCGTAAGGCAAGTTCTACTGTAGAAAGGTGTCAGTATATATATGAGAGAATGGGTTAAACATTTAATCCATGAATATTGATGTAAAAATTACACCATGAATATTAACTGGATTAATTGTTACATGAACGCAGGAGTGTTTGACCATGGCAGAAAATGTAGAAACATATCTATATTATATCACTAGCTCACAAAGCAGACCCTGATCAGACATCTCCTATAATAAAAGCCGTCTGATATGGATGTACTCGAATTCTTTCACAAATAACACTCCACGAGTTTCTAATTATAACAGTTTTTACATATAAGTGGGTTATTTACGTTGGGTGCCAAATGTAACATGGTGAATGGTGAAAAAGTTGCGACTCGACTGGGACTCGAACCCCGGGCCTTTGGCTTACCATGTCAACTCTCTACCGACTGAGCTACCACTACTATTTTACCACAATCTCTACCCGGCTACAGTGTCGCCAAGAGCTGTTGTTGGATTAGGTATACATTATTTTAAACATATTCTCTATACGAGTAGAATGACATTTTAGCACCCTTTCTTACAGAGTAGATCCAGATCCGACGAGTCCTGTAGTACTCGTCTGATCAGAGTCTGCTCTGTTTGCTTATCGTATACAAGTAACATAGACCTGATTCAATGGTTTCTTTCAGGGCCAAAATGTCCAGTGTTAGAGTACCATTATAAATGTCCAGTGTTAGAGTACCATTATAAATGCTAATCTAATTAACCCTTTACTCCATATACACGCCTTTCTACGCATTTGAAAACAGAGTAGACCCAGACCAGATGGCTCCTATAGGAGTCGTCTGATCAGGGTATGTTCCGGTTGCTTATGGTATAATGTATTGGTCTATTTATATAGGTTCTCTCTTAGCCAAAATAGGTTGTGTTCATACGCCATTATACAAAAAATAAAACTAATTAATAGTCATGATGCCATGATTTCTTACATGAACATTCCTTGAGTAAAGGGTTAATTTCATTATATTCTTATTTGTAACACGAATATTCATGGTGTAAATAAAAACGCTTGCTCCAATATTGGAAGCTATCAAGAGTAACCGAATGTTGACCAACCTTTTGGAAACACGCTCCTACCAGGTTGTCAGGGAAACAGTTTCTGAAATATAAAAAGGCTTAACATATACAAGTATTACTGGCACAATTGAAGTAAATGTATAACAATACTACCTTTATGGTAGTATCCTATATCCAGTCTCCCCTCGTCATGGGTTTGTACAGCAGAGTACCTCATTTCGCACCTTTTTGATAACTTTACATTAGACTGACATAGTTGCAAAAGGTGTAGACCCTGATCTTGGTCTACACTATTTGCATCAGTTTTTTTATGATCGAATACTTAGAATAGTAGTGGTACATGTATTTGAACTCCCTGAAGCTCGTCAAAGGTGTCTGCGAACTCCTCATCAGATAAACTGCTCCATATACGGCACTGACTTGTTATTGTGTATATACAGTAAGGTCTTGCTAAAACGACCCCTTAATAGAAGTAAAATTCTGGATTTTTAAACAGATGGTTAGGACAAAAGTAATGGACTGTATAGGGTTTGGTGAAGACATAAAGGACCTATTCTTGAAAATGATTAAATTTACGTATCTTATCTGGACCTCTGAATCTGGGAGTGCATTGTTTGCCGTGGTGACTTTTGGCGACTTTGGCGATGAAAGAGGTAATAACTAATGACAACTCTCACCAAATACTGCATCTAGATAACGGCGGCTATTCTGGATATATACGTTGGTTGCACATCTTAGAGTGTACAGTAAAACATGTCTTAAGCAGCTATTAAAATGAAAATAATTTAAGGTCTAATACAGACCGAACGTATTTCAGAAAGTTCGTCTAATGGCTTTGTGTATTACTATCGCCCTGCATTAAGCAATCTCCTATTAAACACTCTTCATTTAAGACAAACTACAGTATCTTCTCTTGTGTCGTGGTTCTTGATCAGTATCAAACCATTAAACCAATGTTGTTTTCTATTAAGTAGTGACAATGTTCAGTTTTAAGCCTTGACCTCATACAGACGCATTCTGGCGCCTTTTCAAACATAGTAGAACCAGATCAGACAGTTCCTACGTCACTGTGACTGTGTTAGGTTTGCTCTGTTAGGCCAACTATCAATACAGTAAAACCTCTCTATAACGACCACTAAATTACATCAAGTATCTTGTGTTAAAGGCATGTGGATGCTTAAAGCAGGTTGAAAGTAAAACAGAACGCTCCTATAGGAGCGTTCTGTTTTACTTTCACCTTGCTTTAAGCAACCACCTGCCAAAAATACCAACTAATCAACACAATTTAGTGGTCGTTATAGAGAGGTTTTACTGTATGGATATGATGCTACAGTTTCTGCCATGGTAAATAATTCATGATGTCATTATTTCATACATTAATATGCATGAGGTACATAGTTAATGCAGTGTTTATTGTATGTCTGGTAATTATAAAGTTGAACTTCGATAATTCGAATTTCCAAACAAAATACTTCCAAGTGACAAAAGTTAGAGATATGCTATTTTTACCCTGTACAAATTCTCAAGTTCACAACTCAATGCAGGTTTAAAGTAATGCTGAACGCTCCTGTAGGAGTTTTCAGTATTACTTTCGACCTGCATTAAGCTGTCAGATGAGTTTCTAGATATGTGTAATGATACATTTTAGAACAATTCTGTATTGTAAATTTTTGAACGTTTAATTCGGGTTATCTTGAATTTCGAGTTATCCCGATTTTCATGATCTAAATATATATTCCCTTTATTAATGGGTAAAATGTAATATGAGAAAGTGTTCAGAAATATCAAACTGCCGATCTAGGTGACATTAAAACCACGTAGAAGTATCAGCAGAGTACACATAAGAAAACAAAATAAGTAAATCAGAAAAACAGATGTAAAAAGATGCCAAATAAGTTTCGTCTACACACAATGTCGTCTGCTTAAAGTTTCAGAGTGAACTTCCGTTCCAATTCTTCTCTACAACGGAATCGGTGTGTCAGTTTATATCCAGATGAGACGCCGAGTAACTCGGTGTCTCGTCTGGATCCAACTTGTTTGGAAAAGTAATAACACATCCGCCCATTGCAGCAATCCCTGTGAGTCGCTTTCCGGTGACTTTAGCGATAAAAGCTTTAATCCACTCCCTCATATTGACGCCTTTTGACGCCTCTGTAAAAGTCACCCCTTGAACCCTCACCGCTGTGATTCGAATACCGATCTGGGCATTTGAAAGTTTCATGTGAGGAAGCTTTCCAGCTGACTTGTGGTAGGTGGGTGGTTCTACCCGAATGTTTTTCTGCGCATGAAAGAATGTACATTCGTTCCGTGTGCAGAAGAACCCCAGGGGTCTTCCTTCACCTGTTATTAGCTGGACGTCGTGATATGACTGAAATACTGCTAAAGCGACGTAAAGCCCGATAAAAACCAAACAAACTTTTTGAAACCATTGTGATAAATAGAGCATTTGCTCCATAGCATCACAATGTTTTAAAACTACACAATCTCTTTAAAAAAAGATCCGTTTTCTCTAGTAAATGCTCCTTTTCGGTAGATTTATTCAAAGAGGTTGGTTGAATCTAAAAGATAGCGTGTGAGGGAATGGCTTAACGAATCATCTGTTCCTATATACCGCCACGCTTATTCATGAAGCGATCTCTACAGAGAGATTTCCCTGCGTACTAAGTTCAAAACAAATTTGTCTCGTGTTGCGCTCAAATAATATTTGAAGGAATACAGGTTACAATGAAAATATGTTGACCCATGTTAACCTTTATTCCTTAGTGAACTCGTCCAACTAAATGCATCTATCAGTTTAATTGTCAATTGAAGTGGTGATTTTGAAAGAATCATTTAGCCTACGCTACATTTGGAATAATCTATGAATAATCTATGAAACCAAAACGCCATAATCCTGGTCAGAGGGCTTCTTCAATATATGTAGTTAAACCCTATCATGCTATCCACGCCCGACTCGCATTTGCAAATAGTTTGGATCCAGATGAGATGCTGAGTAACTCGGTATCTCATCAGGATCCAAGCTATTTGACACTGGGTTAATAGTTTCTCAAAAGCTTGGTCAAATCTTAAATAGAATGTCGTCAGATCCAAATTTGAGCTGTCATTACTTTACAGTGGAGTAAGATATAAGACCTCTACCATTCGAGTACTTGGAATAAATGCACGTTTTTCCTAGGTACTTTTTAAATGTTTTACGGTCAAGTTCATTGATATTTAGACGTTGGTTTAAATTGCATACAGTTTCAACCCACACGAATGTTGAGTCTTTGTGTCATTCTTTTGTGCCTTCCGCAATTTTCTCTCGCTAAATATATTGTTAATTTTGTAAGTAAATATTTCAGATAGCGATCGATTTTTATCTTACCTGAACATAATCTGAGTATCATTTTGTATACAAACAGTTTGATGCTTAATGCAGCAGAAAGATGTCGGTTTTTTCTGTATTACATACCAATGACATTTAGCTAATGCGTGACTTAATATGGTTTTTACTGTATGTACCGATACAGTAAAACCTCTATAACGGCCACAAAATTACATCAAGAAGTTTGTGTTAAAGGCAGGTGGCTGCTTAAAACAAGGTGAAAGTAAAACAGAACGCTCTTATGGGAGCGTTCTGTTTTACTTCCACTTTGCTTTAAGCAGCCACCTGTCCTAAATACCACCTAATTAACACAATTTATAGAGAGGTTTTACTGTATATAAATAATTATACTCCTTGTTGCAACATTCAAGGTTATATGGTGAAAGGAATCGAATAAAAGAGTTGCTATATTTGGACAGACATCGACATGCACGTGTGAGTTCAGTCAGTTCTAAGCGATTAGAAACCTTGATACCGCTTTTCCTTATTTCTAGTTTTTTGTTTGTTTGCGTTGTTGCTGTTGTGTTTTTGTTTTTATTGGGAGGGGGTTCAATTATCTGTTCTCATTTTTCAAGTGTGCTACCCTGGGAGCCATCCCACTGGGTCTATACACTGTTTGCAAAGGACACTAGTGATTCGTGTCCCACAATGTAAGAATTAATTAACTACAATGTACCTGTCGTTTAAGGTTTTTGCATTTAGACAGGTCGTGGTCGTTAACCCTTTGAATGAAACAAGTTAGCTGTCATTTGCAAACAGTGTAGTCTAGACCCAGATCAGGGAGCTCATAGGTCCTTCTGACCATGGACTTCACGTTTTGTCACTCAAACTCCTCTCGCTAATGTTATCTTTCATCCTGTATGGTGCAATACAATAAACAATAATGGACTATTCCACTCTGCTAATTTATCGTTGAAGGGGTTAATAAACTGTTACTGTATAAATACATATTTCTCATTTTCCTTACATCTTACATAATAAAGAAACACAGATAAACGAGTTCACTAGGTGATACAGTAAAACATCTCTATAACGACCACTAAATTATATCAAGTACAGTAAAAACCTCTCTATAACGGCCACTAAATTACATCAAGTATTTGGTGTTAAAGGCAGGTGGCTGCTTAAAGCAAGGTGAAAATAAAACAGAACGATTCTATAGGAGCGTTCTGTTTTACTTTCATCCTGCTTTAAGCAGCCACCTGCCCTAAATACCAACTAATTAACACAATTTAGTGACCGTTATAGAGAGGTTGTACTGGTAATTATATTTGCAAACAGTGATGATCCATATCATCACCTGATAAGAGTCCGCTCAATGTATCACGTATCATAACCATCATTAATATCTTCATCATCACTTTCCTGTTTAGGTTATCCAAATCTTTGATTATTCCTTTTACAAGGGTGATGCCTAGCTGTCTGGTCGAGAATCGAATTTTCCTCTCCATGCCTGGCGGTCCTGTGTATTGGTGCAACCCATTCCTAGTGACTCAAGGTCCTGATTAACTAGGTCAATCCAGGACATTTTTGATTTGCCTGGGGCTCGATGACCAGGGACATTTAGAGTACGGACCTGTGGTACATGTAGCCACCCTGCACTGCGCTCTACATGGCCTAGCCATCTCAGCCTACCTTTCTGGAGAATATCTGTAATATTTCTGATGTAAAGGTGCGAGGGAAGAGACTCAAAGAGAACAGTCTCTTCAGGTTTGACAAGGCATACCCATTTTATCATGGCTCTATCGTTGCGTAGCAGTTTCCTAAGAGCCATGGAGCAACAGAGGTCTTGTGTAGGTTGAGTAGAGGCGATCCCTGGTTGTGATTGGCAGCAGTCTACTTGTCAAGATTGGAAGGAGCTCTCTGAAATTATTCCAAGCAGACTTGCAGCGTGTTATTGCTGCAAGTTCACAGCCACCTCCAGACGACAGAGTGTCGCCAAGGTAATAGAAGTCAGTTACAACTTCAAGCCTGTCCTCGCCAACCGTTACCTCTGTCACAGGCCTACCATCAATAGGTCGAGCATGTCCATTGCAGCGTGGACACTTGTAGCTTGGACCAGGTTTAAGAGGACCCTTGATTCCACTACACTTCTTGAGGACCCAACATGAGCAGCTGGTGCAAAAGATGGAGTTCCTACCTGTGCCACTTAGAAAGACAACACAGGGATACCATATTCCGGTCATAAATCATTACCCATGTTGACACTGAGACCTTTCTCTTTCAATCATCGACTTAAGGGAGGTGTCAGCAACTGCCAAATCATCAGCATACAAGAGCTCATATATGGGCAGCTTGTACGAAATTGGAGTGACAGCGCGTCCAGGACGATGACAAACAGCAGCAGACTGCGTACATATCCTAGATGAACACCAACCTTGACATCAAACTCATCAGTGAAGCCATCACCACCACAAATTCGGCTTCTTGCATTGGATTACATGGACTGTACAGTCTCAACAAGACATTCCTCCATGCACAGAAGAACCTCTGGGTCTTCCTCCACCTGTAATTAGCTGGATGTCGTGATATGACTGAAATACTGTTAAAACGATGTAACACCAGATAAAATGTTAATCCAAAAATCCAAGGCGGTTCTAATGAATTGTTTCCAAGTTTCCAAGATAAACTTGTAAAATTGGATACAGAGAAACCCGGATGCGATGCCCTTTTCTTATTACCGAGTTTCTGTGGTTATTTAAGATGCCCAGTGTAAAGCACTGATACATCGGACCTCGGTTTATTGTCTCTTCCGAAGGACTAGGTCAGGCGGGAAATCGAACCCGGGCTCACTGGTATTCTAGTTAGCCACTCTGAATGCAGTTTGAAGAGAAATTGATTTTATAACATGGAGAATTGCAGCTGATGACACATACTTAGAGTGTAAAAGATAAAAAAAAATATGAAAAAATGAGCAACAACTAACAAACAACATATTTAATTGATCTATGCATACATACGCAGCTTCTCAAAGGTTGTTTAAGATTCACTAAAATTTGTATCTAGCGTTTCGGTCTGTGTGTGATTTGGGGAATATATGAACAATGGGATGTTTGGCCATGATAGAAACTGTAGGATCATATCTATATAAGTCAATAAGCAGACAGAGCAAACCCAGGTCAGACGGCGCCTATACAGGATGATCTCGGGTGTATTTTGTTTGTAAAGACATGAAACTTATTTCTTGAAATAAATCACATTAAAATGATCTAACTACGGTCTCACCTGATCAGGTCAAACAGAGCTTCCAGTGGCTCCTGTTCCTTGGTTTTCCCGGTTTTGTTAATGTCTGCGTTTCCTTTCTCGCCCGGTCGTATTGCTAGGACGAGTATAATACCAAGAACAACGGCACAAAACGTCGTGGTCAGGTAGTACACAACTGCACGCAGACCCATCCGACCTGACAAATGGAGGACGACACCGATATTGTTAATTCATTAATTATTAATTCCCTCCTAGACTTTTTAGAAACAGTCTCTTTGAATAGAGCATTTACTAGAGAAAAGGAAAAGTTTGGAATGGTGTAGTTCTGAAACCATTGCGATAAATATAGCATTTGCTCCTGTAGAGCAATTGCTCTATTTATCACAATGGTTCCAAATTTTGACTTTTACAGAGGCGTCAAAATGCGTAAAAAGGTGGGAATAGGTCAACCCTTAAACTGATAAATATTCATGTAAGAAATTATTACAGCATTAATAATAATCAGCTGAATTTGATATAAACATATAAACACAATATTTTTGCCATATCAGAAACTGTAGAATCAGATCTACAGTAAAAAACCTTCCCTATAACGACCACTAAATTGTGTTAATTAGTTGGTATTTAGGGCAGGTAGCTGCTTAAAGCAAGGTGAAAGTAAAACAGAACGCTCCTATAGGAGCGTTCTGTTTTACTTTCACCTTGCTTTAAGCAGCCACCTGCCTTTAACACAAACTATTTGACGTAACTCAGTGGTCGTTAAAGAGAGGTTTTACTGTATATAGTTTTATAGATAAGCAACCAGAATAAGAACCTATTAGAGGCCCCCTATAGGAGCCGTATTATCTTGATCTACCTTGTTTGCAAATGCGTTGAAAGGCATATCTGCGAGGTAAAGGTTTAAAATCCATTTTTGATATTTGATTTATTCCTGTAATTCATGAATACCTATGTAAGACTATGCCTTCATGAATATTAATTGACTAATTCTACAGTGTCCCACGAAACTGGGAGATATCTGACATGGTAAATAGCGTGGAATAATATTTATAGCATCACGCAGGCAAACCGAGCAGTTCCTGATTGGACAGCTCGTACATGGAGTGTCTACCCTACAAGAGATGTCTGTTCTAGGTCTTCTTTGTTTGCAAATGCACAGACAGGCATCTCTATCAAGTAAAGGGTTAATATGGAAGGTGGAACACTGTAGCCATTTTAGAAGGTGAAGAAACATATCTATTAAATTCCATTAGCAAACAGAGCAGATCCTGATAAGATGGCTCCTATAGGAGCTGTCTGATCAGGGTATACCCTGTTTGCAAACGTGCTAAAACTTGTTTATATGAGGGAAAGGGATGCTCAGGTTTCATCTTTCTCTGTTGGATTGCGCCACAAGTTACGGCTGTCCATGCCATATGATACATGCTACATTGAAAAGTATCCTCTTCCTATCATACATAAAGTGCAACGTGTGCAGTAAACCGGACGTTACATTTGGAGACAGGTGACTGCTTAATGCAGGGTTAACGCCATGCTGAACGTTCTCCTAGAGAAGCATTCTACATGACTTTCACTCTGCATTAAGCAGTCACCTGCCTAAAATTATCTAATTCTTCCCTACTAGAAGTTTGGTTTAGAGGGGTTTTACTGTAGTACGTAGAAGACAAAAACAACAGAGACAAGTATACGATTGAGATGAATTTATTTACACAATTACCCTTTCTTTCAAGGATAAGTTTGGTGTTCAGTTTATGCATAAATAAATCGAACTGCGACCGATTGAAAGTCAATTCTAATCAGGGTTGAATTACGGTATTGAATATGTCCGTGACAAGTTGTTATAGGATGTTATTCCGTCTTAAGGTTCTGCACCTACAAGCATGCTCTTTACTTTTGCTATTCTGCGGACATTGAGTTGACTTACCCGACGCCCTGCCGTCCAATGTAGCCAAGGATGAGATGAGACTTGATACGATCAGAGGCAATATCAGCATCTTCAGCATGTTTAGCAAGAGGTCCCCGGGGAATCGCAGGTAGAAGAGCTTCCTCTTTTGGTAGTACTCCCAGCCGTCCAGCTGCCTAACCCCCAACCCTACAGCAACCCCTATGATGATGGCGATAATCATAAGGATCACGAACAGGTTAGCCATGAAGATTTCCTTCGCCTTACTGCCCCGTGACTTTGGCCTCATCTCACGCCCGTCTCCGCCCGCCATTGTGGTTCTGCTGGAAAGAAAGTAACCTACAACTGAGTACAGGATGCCACATATAAGTGTGCCTCTTAACCCATTCCCTCCTAGACCATTTTCAGACCAAACCTCTTTGAATAAATCTACTGAAAAGGACAATTTTCTAGAAAAAAGTATAGTTCTGAAACCATTCTGGTCAATAGAGCATTTGCTCCTGTGGAGCAAATGCTCTATTGACCAGAATGGTTTCAAAACCAAGACTGTTATAGAGGTGTCAAAAGGCGTCAGTAAGAGGGAATGGGTTAAATGAACCAGAGAGTAAAATAGGATGGGTCCTAACGAGGTACTCGTTGTCTCATTTGCAAATCGAAACTGTTAGCGATATTGATTACGGATTCGTCCGTATCAGACTAAATGATCACGGTAAAAACCATCGACCCGGACGTTCAATATAGTATAAATATCGGTCTTGGAGACAGGTGGTAGCTTAATGCAGGGTGAAAGTACCTTTAAATTAGACTTACATGGTAACCAATTGTATAGACCCTTATCTTGATCTGCACTATTTACTTAGTTTGTCTATCCGAATATATGATGTAATTGGGGTATACTTCGTAACTAATTACAAGTCCTTCAAAATGTATTTTAAGACCAAGGTTATTATTTACAATTGAACACCTGTATAATTAAGATTTCTTTATTTTTTCTTCTCTGTAAGAATGTCTTTATTTGTCTTATTCCTTATCATTTACCGTAATTACCCCTCGAAGACCCTACAACGGCTTCTGAAGGGGTCATTTGATCTGGCCATTCACCATTTTGCTACTACATGTATGTTAATGTAATTTAAAATTATGGTGCGAATTTGTTCAATAAATGAATGGCCAATTAACACAAGTACTACTGTATGCAGCATCACAAATCCGTATAGAGGGGAGATTGGGTGAACACATAAGGTAACTAAAGTACACGTAGGCGTAATTTAGCTCTTCAAACTTGAAACTATGATTTATTCACAAAGGCGGAAGTTCTTATGAAGCAAGGCTACAACCTAATGTGAGCGTGCTTTGTATTAGAACAAAACATAATATTATCCCATAATCCTGTTCTTACGAATATTCATTGAATAAAAAATGACATTATAAATACACCCAGATGATGTTTATAATGGCAAATGAACACAAGTACTTTTGGATCATATTGGTAACTGTTTGTTTGTTCGTTTGTTTGTTTTATGATTACGTCCCTTTAACAGTATTTGATTTATATCCCGGCGTCCAGCTATCCCGGCGTCCAGCTATTTAAACCTGGAGGAAGACCGAGGAGGACTTGCCTTGCGCAAAACAAATTGTATTGTTCTGTTCACAGAACATCAGGTTTGAACCACCGACCCACCGCAAGCCAGCTTGAAGGCTTCCACATATGAAACATGCCCAGGCCATAATTCAAACTACGTTTTAATATGACCTCCTGTGTAATTGTTGCATGATAAACAGTGTAGTGTCACATGATGACTTTTAACCTTTTGATTCGGATCTAACCTCTTGATTTGGATCCAAACATTATATAGATAGGAGAAACTAAAAACCAGGAAATACACTTAAAGTCATGACTTGCTTGATTGACAATTATAGCTTCGGGGCATATTGCTATGGCAACTGTCCTTAGATGGTATATTGAGACCAGACCTTCCGCTGCAAACAGGAAATGGCTGTCACCTTGCTTAAGGATACATACTGTCCAAAGTGGACATTCGACAGTTTTGAGATTAGATCAGATCGGAACACAGATAGTACTAGGGCTATGATCATAATCACAGGTTAGAAATGCATTATGGGATGAATGTAGGGACTGCATGGTACATGGCAAATGCTAGTCAGTGTGCTCTTAGAAACGAATAGGCACAGAGTCCTGTAGACTAATAAGAACTTTAACTATGTGTTGCTGTATTAGCGTTTGTGAAATGTGTTTATTAAAGTATCTAAGACTGAAAATGTGTTGTAAATGAAACCCATAACGCGACAGTAGGTCCTGGTAAAAAGGGTTCCCTTGTGAGTCCATTGATTTTGGTCTACACTTTTTGCAAAGGTGTTATAAATTCGGTTCCCGCACATGAAAGATAAAAGCTGAAAATATTTCACTGACACAATCAGATGTTAGCTGAAAATATTTCACTGAAATAGTCAGAAGTTCCTAACTAGTGTAAACGCTCTTCCTCTTTTCATAAATTATGCCACAATTAAGCTCTACAGTAGAACCTGCCATAAGCGGACACCAAAAAGACGTTTAATTATTGGTCTGTAAGGCAGGTGATAGTTTAATGCAGATCAAAAGTAATGCAGAAATATCCTATATGAGGTTGCCTTGCATTAAGCAATCACCTGCTTTTTAGACTCCTATGTTCAATAAATGATGGACCACTTCGGACAGGCTCTACTGTATGTTTATGCTATTGCGTCGGTCCATTAACCGAGACCATGTTTAACATTCATACATACAAACCGCAGACATAATACGTCAATTATTTGTATTCTATGAACGAACGTTAGAAAGATTACTTCCTCTTAGAAATTATGATTATCATTTCATGACGGTATGTAGTTTATCAAATCCTGTGCAAGTCAACTGTTATGGCTATGCGGACTAGAATACTTGAAGTATCAAACTCGAAACCAACATCCGGACGGTATCGTTGTAACTCAAAGAAACAATTATTAGAATTCATGGCATGTGCATGCACATTGACTCCATAAATACGCATTCCTACACCTTTGCATACACACTAGACCTAAATCAGACGGCTCTAATAATCTTCTAATCAGGATCTACACTGTGGCATTACTGGAAAAAATCTGAAACAGTCCATAGTGACAAAACATTGACCCGGACCTGGGGTCAAATTGGTTGCATTGTCCAAACGTAAGAATAGCTGACGGGCTAATATTTCGCAGATACTACAGCAAACAGCAAAACCCCTCTAAACCGAACGTTCAATTTAGTATCAATATCGGTCTTGGAGACAGGTGGCAGCTTAGTGCTCCTTTATGGGAGCTTTCTGCATGACTTTCACCATGCATTAACTCATTCTCTCCTAGGCTATTTTAGACCCAATCTCTTTGAATGTATCCACTGAAAAGGAGCATTAACTAGAGGAAAGGAAAGATTTATAATTTTGTAGTTTGAAACCACTGTGATAAATAGAGCATTTACTCCTATATGAGCAAATGCTCTATTTATCACAATGGTTTCATAAAGTGACTTCTATAGATGCGCAAAAATGCGTCACTAGGAGATAATGTGTTAAGCAACCACCTGCCTAAGAGTATCTAAATTCTTCTCTCCTATAATTCCGGTTTAGAGGAGGTTACATTGTAACTGTATTTAGATTTTTGACTTCAACAAGGAAGTTTCAAATTTAACATTAATCCATGTGTTAATATGTATTAATATAGTTGGTATAAATATACAGTACACATGTCCGAAGCGATGATTCATTTATGGAATATATGAGTATAAAAAAGCAGGTGGTTGCTTAATATAGGACAAAAGCAATGGAGCTTTCTGCATAACTTTTGACCTGCATTAAGCTACCACCTGCCTTACAGGCCCATAGTTAGACCACTGTATTCAAACCACATCTCTTGCTGTTTAAAATCATATGAGATCATACTAGACGAAACGTTCATCATAATATTATTTTTGTTATTAATCAGTTGGCTTAGTTTTTTGTTACTATTCAGATGGCTTAGTATTTTGTTATTATTCAGTTGGCTTATTTTTTTTTTGCTATTATTCAGGACTTAGTTGTCTGTTATTATTCAGTTGGCTTAATGTTTTGTTATTATTCAGTTGGCTTAGTATTTTATTATTCAGTTGGCTTAGTATTTTGTTATTATTCAGTTGGCTTAGTTTTTTTGTTATTATTCAGTTGGCTTAGTATTTTGTTATTATTCAGCTGACTTAGTGTTTTTGTTATTATTCAGTTGGCTACTTTTCGATAGATTTGTTCAAAGACGTTGGGTCTAAAGAACGGGTTAAAACACATCGTCACAACGAAGAATACGTGTCAAGCTACAATGGTCTGTAATTCGTCTATTCAGACAAGGAAGTTTGAAACGGTACATTAATTCTACTGTCTGTTTTAAAATATATGTATCATGGCATAAAGAAATAATTTAGTAGACGTGACCCTTATCACGTTTTTGGTAATATTTTCATTAGAAAGTTACATTGAAACCATGTATGGCATTATGTAACACTACACAATAAGAACGAGCACATATTTCGAAATAATGAAACAGTAAAATATCTCTATATCGACCAATCAAAAAGAAGTCAAATACGAGCAGTGGAAGTGTTTTGTGCTAGTTGTGTGTGTGTGCTATTTAGATTGTGGTTGTTGTTGTTTGTTGTTGTTGTTTCTTGGGGTGTTGTTTTGTTGTTGTTGTTGTTGTTTTATTGTTTGGGGGTTGTTGTTGTTTTGTTTTGTTCTTTTTATTTGGTAGCTTAGCGCAGGCGAAAGATATATAGAAAACCCTCATTGTAGCGTTATGCTTTACTTCGTTCTGCATTAGTAACTGAGTGCTTTTAAGGGCAGCATTTTGCTTTTAAAGAACAGCTACGTTCATTCATTAAGTGTCCGCTTTCAAAGCTCTTCTGGCACAACGGGGTCAACAGTTTGCAGCCGTCAAATTGATTGTCAGCGATATAGACACTCTTGCTACTGATATCAAAGAATTTCTTATGTCAGTAACTGAAGACATACCTAACAAACGGAAGAACAAAATCCAGCCCAGGGTCATTCATGAAGTCCCTGACATATAGAACTGAGGCTAAAAAGGTTTATATGACAGTAGTCAAGAGAACTATACCAATAGATAAACACAGAAATCAGGATGAATATGAAAATAGCAAACGATTAGTGGATATGGGCCAATTCAAAATCATAGAAGAAAACATGGCACCAGGAAGTAGCAAGAGAGCTTACAACATGCATAGAGCTCTCACAAAGTCAGATCAATCCAATCAGCCATCATTAAGAATAAGGATGACACCTTCCTTACTGATATGGATGCAGTTCATGACACATTGACTGAATACTGCACTTTGCTGTACAATTACGATCGATCTGCACTAAGACAGCATCATACTGCAAACCAACTCACTACAAGAAAGCAAAGGATGCATTCGTTGTGTGCTGAGGAAGAGGATAACGACCAAACGATGAGTGGACTAAATCATGGGCATACTATTACAAAACCAATGCAATTTGCAACACTGTGATACCGTTCGATCAGCTTAGTCAACCACCAAGGTTATGCACAGAATAATGTTGAATAGAGATCTTAAAGCTCACGCTTGTAGGAACAAATCGCTATCAGTGCTGGCAGAAGCACAATTGGGCTACATGATAGAAAAGCACACCCACCATCAAAGGTATCTCTTCAACAACTTAGAATTTAAGAGCACCTTTGACATGGTATGGCATGACGGTATGTGGCAGGTTCTAAGACGCTTCAAAGTACAGACTGTACTGGTATAAATCATCTGGGATCTTTAAGAAATTTCCAGCAGCATTGACAGATGGGGAATTCTTCCACACAGCCATAGGAGTTCGACAAGATGTTTGGTGTCACCGGTCCGTTTCAACGTATTTCTCAAGAATATAATGGTTGAGCCCGTTCATGATCACCACACGTCAATTTCCATTGGTGGGAGGCCCGTGTGGAATCTCTATTTTGCTGACGACATTGATTTGACGGCCATAAGTAACAACAAATCACAAGCTCTTATGGACAAACTTTCGCAATATATAGAGTTTATGGCAAGTCAAAGGTTTTGGTCAACAACTGAACAGACATCAGTGATAACGTTGCTATAAATCATGATTTACTAGAAGTGTTGACCGACTGTAATGGATGTCATCTGGATAAAATTGCTCCTCTAGGCAAGAAATAACTCTACTACAGATACCATGACATGGTTCAATATATTTATAAAGCTCAAATCAACATCCGAATCATGATGAATCTGACCAAGATCAAAGCTACAGAAAAGTCTTGCTAATGTGACCACATACTTTATTAACATAGGAGTCAGTAATAGCAGGCAATAGCTTAATGGAGGGCAAGCAGAATGCAGAAAGCTCAAATAGGAGTTTTCTGTTTCACATGTGTCCTGCATTAAGCTACCATCCATTTAAAAAATCAGAATTATACTTATTTTGAGTGGTCGTATTAGCGAGGGGTTATTGTAATTAGAAATGCGAATTTGCCCGTTTGCGATTACATGTATCAGATATAAATATTAGGGTAATTGAAACTGCTCATGTGTATAGTTAAAATCATCTGATGGCATCAGCTGTAAATATTTATTTGCTTAACCTTTTTGCTGCGAATATTGTCGTCTTCATAATTTTTCATTATCTTAATTTCTACTCATTTCTCTCAAAATCCATAATCACGATATCAAATAGTTTGGTTCCTACTGAGACAACGAGGTACTCGATTAATCGGAGACTCGTATCCAAACGGTTTGCATATGTAATCACAGATCATTTGCGGTGAAGTTCTAGCGTTTTACTGTAAAGAAAAGACATCATCCAGGTGAAAAACAAATGTCGTTGCGAAAATGAGTTTGAGAAATGAAAACTCATTTTATCAAAAGTAATCAAACTTTTATTAGACAATTGCTTCAGAGCGTGTAATATTTTGCAGCTACCGTGGTATACGAGCCAATGGAGTAGACCAAAGCCTTCCCACGATCATCTTAACCCACTGTAACTTGTTTTCCCCATATACTAATATATACGCCTTTAAAGTCTTTGAAACAGATAGACCCTGATCAGACGGTACATGTACGAGCCGTCTGATCAGGGTCTGCTCTGTTTGCATAGGAATGTTTAAGGATTCTGCCTTTGCCAAACTCTTTTTGTCCACATGTCAGTATAGAAAGTCTACTTAATATTCACGGTGTCATTATTTCTTATATGAATAGTCATTAAGTAAGGGGTAAAATGGTAGTACTTAGTTTTCAAATATGTATGTTGGGACGATATGATTTTAAGTTTTTGTCCTTTTTTCCTAAAAGAGTTCTCTTGCCGATATGACATTCAGAAAATATATATGAAGCAAATACTGACGACCCTGAACAGAGGTTTCCTATCTGATGTTGGCCTACACTGTTGTTTAGGTGTGTCCCTTTTAGGAGCAATGGGTTTTAATGGCTTAATTGATCAAGATATCAATCTATCTCTTTACGTATTCACTACATATCTTGTTTGATTGCTTTTAAAATGTGGACGAGTGTACTTGCATTTCTAAACTGTGTAGACCCAGATTGGAGGTTTCCTAGAGGAGCACTATGATCAGGGTCTGCACTGTACGTCATTCAAGTCCATTCGTAAATGTTACCAGTTCATACTAAATGGGACCGTGTAGTTAAACACAGATGGACCATTCCACTTTTAATATTCAACATTCAAAAGGTTTTAACTATTTCACTTACATCGTGATCACTAAATGTGTTCTCACATTTTATCATAATATCTTCGTTCCAGGCCAGATAACCCATATATTGACTAATATACTTCAATATAAATGAAGTCAACTCTGTCATTGCCACTGGAGAATTAGGTTGCAAATTATTTTTTCTCCACGTCTAATGCGCATCTAAGCCATTTGCAAACGTCAGGATTTTTTGTCAGTAAAATTTAAAATTGCTCGTTTTTACGCAATTTATAGCACACTTTAAAACAAAATCCAGGGGGTTTCAAAGTGTGTTGCATGGCACCTACAAACGTTTAACCCATTTCACTCTACGTGCGACCTGACTGACATTTACGAACAGACTGGATCCAGACGAGGCGCCAAGTAGCTCGACTTCTTCATCAGGATCCAAGTCCTTTGACACTCGGTCAATGTTTCTTAAAGGCTTGAAACAAACGAATCGTAAGTCAGTCAAGCGTCCAGCAGACCAGAGATTGAGCAGACACTATTTTTTCCAGCATGAAACTGGTTAACCCTTTCCCTCATATAAACACTATTTCATGGATTTGCAAACAGAGTAGACCCAGATCAGACGACTCCTATAGGAGCCGTCTGATCTGTGTCTGCTCTGTTTGCTTTTGACATGATATAGGTATAATTCTACAGTTTCTGTCAAAGTAAAATATTCCCTTGAAAAGCTTACATTTAGAAAATGAGCTTATTATTAAATCTTACATGAATATTGAACAGGTCAATGATTAAACAGCTTGATGTGCCCCTAATCTACACCGACGCCATTTGTAAAAACCGATGTTTTTATCAGTGAAGTTTAATCTCGTGAGGCCTCGTTTACAAATAAAATGTAACTATTAGTTATCTCTTCAAATTTTCTCTGTAACCCTTTACTCCATAAATACGCCTTAAAACGCCTTGCAAACAGAGTAGACACTGTAGGCGCCGTCTGATCAGAGTCTGTTCCGTTTACTTGTGGATTTATATAGATCTAAGTGTGCAGTTTCTGATATGACTGAAACGTCCTGTGTTCATTTACCATTATAAAAAACTGATTAACATTCATTTCATCATTATGTCTTACATGCATATTCATGTAGTAAATGCTTAACCCGTTCAACGCTTAACCCATTACTCCATAGGCTATTTTTAGACACAACCTCTTTGAATAAATCTACCGACAATGAGCTTTAACTAGAGAAAAGGAAATTTTTTAGAATTTTGTAGTTTGAAATCATTGTCATAAATAGAGCATTTGCTCCCATAGGAGCAAATGATCTATTTATCACAATGGTTTCACAAAGTGACTTTAACAGAGTCCTCAAAAGTCGTCAATAGGAGGGAATGGGTTAATTTTCAAAATGGAATTGTCCACCATCGCATAAATGTATTCAGCATGAATTGAATATGCTGATTGTCAATGACAAACATTGTACTCGTAGATTCTCATCAGAGGGCACGGCGAGGAGCACTCTGATCTGGATCTGCACTGCTTACAAATGCCAATTAACTCGTTTTGGGCATTCGAAGTGTTACAAACAATAATATGCCAATTAGTTCGAATCATATAGTGGGCGTTTCAGCTTGGTCCAAGCTGCTGTGACGAATTGAGAGTTGAACCCGAGTTTGTTTCAAAAACGACATTGGATATTCAAAGATGGTAATATCAAACTGAGTGTGTGATGTACAACACAACCTCGCTAATATGAATACTCAAATAAGTAATTATATCAGTCTATAAGACAGGTGGCAGCTTAATGCAGGATGAAAGTCATGCAAAAAGCTCCTCTGTGAGCTTTCTGCATGACGCTGACATTGCTTTAAGCATCCACCTGCCGAGATGGTTCCCTATTTTTCTTTATAAACCCATTCCCTCCTACTGACACCTTTTGACATCTCTGTTAAAGTAACTGTTTGAAACCATTGTGATAAACAGAGCATTTGCGCCATAGGAGCAAATGCTCTATTTATCACAATGGTTTCAAAACTACACATTTCTCAAATTTTCAATATACTGAAAAATATATATCTGTGTAAGCGAATATAAAAAGCCTCCCTTGTTTATTTTTTTTTTCATTTTTCAAGGTTTATATGTACATGTATATATATATATATATATGAAATACTGGGGACTAAAACATTTAGCCTTTGGCGTATGTAGTTAACTGTTGTCGGGCTACAGTTTCCATTGCGATATTCTTAAAATATAGACAGTTTATCAGTGCCAAACAGTTTGGATAGGAATTTGGGAAACTCGGGGTCTTATGTGAATAAAAACTGCAAATGTCATACTTTTTTAGCATAAAACAGGGTTAACATGACGCAATTATTTTTATCGCAGTATCTAGTTACATGCACACTGTACGAGTCAGGTACAACCTAGACTGGCACGAACCACTTAAAAGTTATTCAATAGCAAAGGGACTTGCAAAACAAGTTTTGAAAGAAAATCCAGTCTAGTTTCATAAATACATGTATGTTTTATGTATACAGAGTTACTGAAGCGACCAGGACTGTCGCATAACTATCGTATCTGTCGTATCTGTGATTACCTATGCAAACAGTTTCCATCCAGATCAGAAGCAGAGCGACACGGCGTGCCATCTTGACCCAAACTATGGTAATGCTGGGGTTTTTTAAAGAATGGGAGGGGATTAAACAAACGAAACTTGTTGCAGACGACAAAATTGCAGACGACATTATTTAATGTTCAGTGAAAGAGTTATAAGTTGATCGTGTTTGAAGATATTTCACAAACGAAACAAGAGTATTATATACAGATAGACCAACTTATTTTGGAACAAAACATGACCTACTATAATGTAAAGATAATTAAAGATAATTCGCCAAACAATAAAATAAAAAATTCTTATTTTGTTTCCTTGGTAAAACCTCGTTGATTCGATTTTTTAGCAAAAAAAATAATTGAGAACTTTTCAGATAAACGGCCACTTAGTGCAGAGTGAAAGTCGTGCTGAAAGCTCCCATATAACCTTGCATTAAGCTCCCACCTGTCCTAAAAATAGATGATAATTATCTAAGTGTTCGAATTATCGAGAATTTACTGATTATGCAATACAAACTACATACACAGTAACTGCCACGAGAGAGTCCGCTAGAAAAAAAATAAGAATGTCGGTCAACAACCCTTTGCCTGGTGAATATTTATGTAAGAAATATTGACTATATGACTATCAATTAATTGGCATTATGGGCATTATGGCCATATGAACACAGGAATGTTTGGCCACGGCAGAAACAGTAAAGTCATATATCTGTATAATGCCTTAAGCAAATATAGCAGAACCAGACGAGTCATACAGCTCGTACAGGGACACTCTTAACAGGATCTTCTCTGTTTGCAAAGACGTTAAAAGTGTTTTACAATAATTATTAAACCTCTCTATAACGGCCACAAAATTGTGTTAATTAGTTCGTATTTAGGACAGGTGACTGCTTAAAGCAAGGTGAGGGTAAAACAGAACGCTCCTATAAGAGCGTCCTGTTTTACTTTCACCATGATTTAAGCAATCACCTGCCTTTAACAGAAAATACCTGATATAATTTAGTGGCCGTTGTAGAGAGGTTTTACTGTATAAGGTCAATGATTAATGCATGTGATGGCTTAAACTCACTAGAAAATGTCCCACCGACCAATTTTGTAAACTACAGTTAAATCTCGTCAACTGGAATTTTTTAGTAAAGAAGAATTGAGAAATGTTTAGACAAGTGGTTGCTTTATGCAGGGTTAAAGCTCAGAAAGCTCACAGATGTGCTTTCTGCATGACTTTCACCTTGAATTAAAAAGCTGCCACCTTTCTTAAAATCCAGTAATAATACTAAAGTCTTGTTTGAGAGTTCGATTTATAAGCATGTTGTTTCAAACCAGCTACTACCATTTAACCCTTTAAATGAGTGAAACGAGTGCACTGACATTGAATTTGCAAACAAGTTTGCAGAAGAGAATGTCCCTATGGAAACTTCTAATCAGGATCTGCACTATACAACATGTACTGTTTGTCATTCAAATTCCCTTCTCAAATTATACCCTTTTGTACTGAGTGGACTCTATCGTTAAGCAATGGTGGACCATTCCATTCTGAAAGTTCTGCATTCAGATGGTTATGTTGTTGCATCTTATCAGATATCCATCAACATCGACATTTACCTTTCACCCAGCTGCTCGCGACCAGACTCATATTTTGCAACCAGTCTGGATCTATGAGTGCATTTACCTTTCACCCAGCTGCTCGCGACCAGACTCATATTTTGCAACCAGTCTGGATCTATGAGTAAATGAGGTGCCGAGTAACTCGACCTCTCAGCAGTGATCAGGGTCAAAGCTGTTTGACACTCGGCTCATAGTTTGCCAAAAGAGTGTCGAATCAGCTGTAGTAATCAAAGCGCCGCAGGCGCTGTAGGCCTGGGCATAAGAAGGGTTGATCGTGTGTTCAAGAAGTTTTGGGGTTTGATTTTCCCTGTAAACAATACAAAGTCCAATAACTCTGCAGAATATCATTGAACCGGAACAGGAATAATATATACAAAACTAGGCATGGCACTGATCAATCCTATGAAATTTCAGGAAAATCGTACGAAAGAGTTTTGAGAAACCGCAGAGACAAAATTTTCCATGTAAAAAATTCATAACAGTCCCATAACTCTGCAGAAAATCAGCGAGCCGGGACAGGAAAAAGATATGCACAACTAGGCACGGTGCTAATCAATATCTTGAAGTTTCATGTAAATATGACCAAACGTTTTCCAGAAACAGCGTGGACAACATTGTTCATGTAAAAAATCAAACTGGAACATGAACAAGATATGCACAACTAGGCATGGTGCTGATTAATCCTATAAAGTTTCAATGAAAATCTGACCAAAGGTTTTGGAGAAACCGCGTGGACAAAGTAAAATCAGACTGACGGACGGACAGACGGGTGTTCTAACATATGTACACTTGTTGGGCAGTTCCTTTGGTTTAATTAACTAATTCTCTCCCACTGGCGCGTTTTTGAACAATTCTAAAATTCTGCTTTTCAATAGCTACTGCTCATTTTCGATAGATTAATTTTTCAATAGCTACTGCTCATTTTCGATAGATTAATTCAAAAATGTTGTCAGGATGCTTGGCGATGCCCTACTCACAAGACATAGCTTCATACCTCAAAATAACCAGCAGTGATCGTTCACGCTTGCTCCAGTCTAAGCACTTGTATACAGTTTTCATTAATCTGAGTAAGTTCAGTAAATTAGCATATTAGCAGTTTTTTATTCATATTAACTATTTCGATTGACCAACCGCTTCACACATTCGAATATATACAAAGGACTAATTTTTATAAGGTATTAAACAAACAAAATGAAGTTTAAAAGTGAAATAACTTTGATACACAACGAATTATTACAAACAGTCAAAAAATCCTGTTTCCATTAATCTGAGTAATTTCAGCAAATTAGCATATTAACAGTTTTTATTCATATTAATTATTTCGATTGACCAACCGCCTCACACATTTGAAAATATACAAAGTACTAATTTTCATAAGGTATCAAATAAACAAAATGAAGTTTAGAAGTGAAATAACTTTGATACACAACGAATTATTACTAACAGTCAAAAAGGGAGATAATCCTGTATATACAGAAGATACATCAAATCGCTTACCTAGCGATATACTACAGGTTTTCTTGACAGAGGTTGGCTCTGAAAATAGTCTAGGGGGAATGAGTTAAATGTACCCAACACGGCCACAAAAGTACTCAACAATATCTATAGATGGAATGAATAGAATTTAGCGTTATCTATGAGGGCCTTTTGTCGGTTATCTGCCCCTGTCCAACCAGGTGGCGCTGCCACCGAGTAGGTCCTTTCCGATACATACATGTATATGTCTCTGGTCCTTTGTTACACTTTTGTTATCCATTATTGACGGTTTTCACTTTGATTACACATTTTTTAATCGAGAATAACAAAGCATGTGGAAATATATTATTTGCATTTTGAAGTTTTATTTTTGTTTTATTTTGCACGTTTCTTTTTAAAAACTGCGGATAAATGATACGTTTACCCTAAACCTAAGAAACCGACAGAAATACATGGCTACATTTCAGACTGCTAGTTAAATGTTAAAATGTCTTTATTATAATATGCCTTTTAATGCCTTTGTAAACAGAGTAGACCCCGATCAGACAGATCCTCTAGGAACTGTCTAATCAGGATCTGCTCGATTTGCTTATGATAAATATAGATATGAGTCCACAGTTTCTGCTATGCCCCGAAATTCTTGTGTTAATATATCATTATAAAAATAGTTTAATTGATATTCACGATCACATTATTTCTTACATTTATATTCATAGAGTGAAGGGTTAATAAAATCGAAAAGTTATAAACTTTTTTTGGGAGAGTAGGGACGTTCAGTATTGTTTGTGTATTGATTGTAATCGCAATATTAGCAATAAAAATATAAATAGAATAAAACCCTGGAAAAGCGAGAAAAGAGATCAGTTTGTTCAAAATATAGATCTGGATAAATTGGAAATTGTAAAGCAAAAGTTAGAAGCATCAGATAATCCCAGTTTGGATGATTTAAATCATTTAATGTCAGATATTGAAGCTATTTTCTCCAAATCTGCTGAATATACCCTTGGTACTTACCGACAAAGAATTATGAAAACAAAACAGACACGTTCTAAAAATTGGTTCAATGATAAATGTAGAGCAGCAAGGTCAAATTTTCATGTTGCACAAAGATTACATAGAGCGAACAAAACATCGGAAAATTATCGTAGTATGCTTTCATTCGGTAAGATATATAAAAAGGTCATAAAGTCATGTGTTTCGAAACAAAAGAGAGATATTAGGACCAAAATCCGAAATATGCAAAAGTCATCACCAAAAGAGTATTGGTCATATATCCAAAGCCTTGATAAACATAATGAAAGCAGTACTAATAACATTGCCCTGGATACTTTGTTTAACTTTTTTTAAAAATGTCAATGAAACAGTGCATGAGGAAAGTGAAGTAAACGAAAATGATGTCAGAGCCAACACTATTGAAAATGAATTAAACGAGCCAATTACTGATACTGAAATACTAAATGCAGTTAAACGTATGAAAAATAATAAGGCATGTGGATTAGATCAAATTCGCAATGAGTACATAAAGTATTCAGTAGATATATTGCTGCCAATATATAATAAATTCTTCAATAGTGTGTTAGATACTGGCCACGTCCCACAATCATGGACGATTGGTGTAATTAAACCAATTTATAAACAAAAAGGGGACACTGTCGATCCAAATAATTACAGACCAATTACACTTTTAAGTTGCATGGGTAAGTTATTCACCGCCATACTAAATAATAGATTAAACAAGTACTTAGAATCAAACCGTTTGTTAAATGAAACTCAGTTTGGCTTTCGGAAGGGATATTCAACTACTGAAGCCTCGTTTGTACTATATGCATTAGCCGAGATACTACGAAACAAAAAGAAAAAGTTGTTTTGTATGTTCGTTGATTTTCAAAAAGCATTTGATTCAGTTTGGAGAGTAGGACTATGGTCTAAATTGTTAAATCATAATGTTTCTGGAAATATACTGAATGTGATTAAAAGTATGTATAATAACGTGAAGTCCTGTGTTACACTGGATGGTGAGTATTCGGAATTCTTCGGATCTTTTACTGGCTTGCGACAAGGAGAAAATCTTTCGCCGATTCTTTTTTCCCTATTTTTAGATGATTTGGAAGCTTCCTTACTTTCAAAATGTAATTCTACAATTGAGCTTTCTGATGAAGTACTCGTTACATTTACTAAATTGGTTGTAATGCTCTATGCTGATGATGCAGTAGTCTTTGCTGAAAATGAAAATGATTTACAAAACCTAGCAGACGCATTTGTAGAATATTGCAAATTTTGGAAATTAAATATTAATACTGACAAAACAAAAGTGATGGTGTTTGGAGACAAAACGAGGAGACTTAGAAATATCCAAGTTAATGGTTACGCCATTGAAACGGTCGATTACTTTAAATATCTAGGAATTATTTTTTCTAAAAATAGAAATTTTGCGAGAGCAAAGAAATATGCAGCTGACCAGGCAAGGAAAGCCATGTTTGGTCTGTTGCAAAAAATACGAAATTTAGATATCCCTATAGATTGCCAATTGAAACTGTTTGATAACACTGTTTTGCCTGTTTTATTATATGGCTGTGAAATCTGGGGATTTGGTGATTTAAAATGTATTGAAAAAGTTCAAACCGATTTCATGAAATATATTCTCAATGTTAAACGTAGTACACCACACGTAATGTTGTATGGCGAACTCGGCCGATTTCCAGTTTCATTAACCATTAAAAGCCGACAAATAAACTTTTGGTGCAAACTTACCTCTAGCCAACATTGTAAATTTAGTCTTTTAACTTACAAAGCTTTGCTAAATGACTACGTTAACAACAATCATCGTAATGCCTGGATTAATAACATACGGTCAATACTGGAGGAAACCGGGCTAAATTATATCTGGCTAAATCAAAACACTAGAAGTGCATACAGAACCGGAAAACAAGTAGAACATATTTTAGAAGAGCAATACAAACAGAAATGGCTACAAGAACTAAATACATCATCGAAATGTTTAAATTACAGACTATTCAAAACTGAGCATAAATTTGAAAACTACCTTATAGAACTCCCTGATTTTCATTTAAGACAGTTTATCAATTATAGAATGTGTAACAATAAATTGCCAATTGAAACTGGCCGATGGAATGGAATAGACCGACATCTTAGGAAATGTACACTATGTAATAGCGATATAGGAGACGAGTTCCATTTTCTGTTCAAATGCCCAAGTTTTGACGATGACCGAAAACGGTTAACCCCCTTTATAAAAAAGAGAACAGCAAATACACAAATATTTTCAGTAATCTTTAATGACGAAAATGTTAATAGATTGAAGAAAACTTGTTGTCTGCTTGGATCAATTTTAAATAAATTTAGGACCCCTCCTGGCTAGATCATTTATATATATAATGTATGTGTGTGTGTGTGTGTGTGTGTGTGTGTGTGTGTGTGTGTCTTTGTGTGCGTGTTTGTGTCTGTGTGTGGTATGTGTCTGTATGTATGTGCGAGCGTAGATGCATATGTTTCTCACCTATGCAACTGCGCCAATTGCTATATAGCCTGCCAAACTAGCATTACTTGATATATATGTTTAACCTCTTATAACATGTCAAACCATGTTCTGAGTGAAATAAACTGTAAACTGTTAAACAGCTTACACTCTACTGTAACAGTCTAGCAGTGGCATGGGCCCCCAGTGTCATAGATAAGTTATCACCATATAGCACACCCTGCTGAGACCCTTTTGTGTCATAACCTCCAAATTTAATTAGGAAGGTCTTGTTTATTATGCAATCACGATAATAAAGGGGCTAAACCGGAAATGCAATCAATCAGGGAACAGTGGTATCTACTTGACATATATCACAAAAACAAAACAACTTCAGCTTTATTAATATTTCGTTTTACTTATGCAATTAAAGTTTGATTGTCCGATTTAAGCAAACAAGAAAGACCATACAAAAAGAAGAAATAAACAATGCATATTGGATACTGATCAGAAGCTGTTATATAAATGAGTGTCACTAGTAAGAATACTAATCGTCTGTTCTGTTTTTAATAAAGAAACGTCTTATCTGGGTCCATACCGTTTTATTCCGTCACTGAAATTTGCAAGAGAAGTTCAATGTCTTGAAGGCTTAATTTTTAATTGAAGTTGTCAAATTTCTGACTGAAAGAGTTTAATTTTAACCTACAGTGGTGCAACCGAATGATGTTTGCAAAAATAAAATAAAACAATGCAGACGCTGATGAGAAAACCTCTAAAAACACTCGTCACGGTCATTACAATTAGCTGATATCTTATAGACTGGTTTCCTACATTTTGTAAGGGTTAAAAAATTTATTTGATATCTGAGGTGATTTCTGATATAAATAAAAACTGGGTCTACCCTGTATGCAAATGCAAACTTTTACTTGCAATAATTAAAGTAAGAATGGACTCTCAATTGAAATAAAAGGAAGAAATATTAAAAATAAAACTATATCGAACAAACAACTTTCAAGGGCATATACACAATATCATTGAAGTTAGAGTTTACGTTATGACAGGGGACGGGTAATGACCTGTCCTGAAAGTGTAATGTCTCTTTCCCCACCCCCCCTCCCCCCCCCTCCCCCCCCCCCCCTCCCCTTTCTCTGTTTGTACAAAATGGTTGAAAGAACAATATTTATGTTCAAAATGTAAGGAATTTTCATTTCATCTACATGATTTTAATCATTTTTTTATCAATCTTGTCATGAATAAATTCAGTAAACACATACAAAGGCGATCGATAAAATCAGAAGTTATCCGGATGAGGGACCTACTCGGTATGAGCGCCACCTATAAATTGAATTTGGGGAGATAACCCACAAAAGACGCCCATTGCTCTCCATACATCGTTCAATTCAACCAAGCTTTTCCGTAAGTAATCGGACATTTCCGTACAATTTCGCATTATATATGTGCACTATGCTGTGCGTAGAAATCTGTAGGTATGAAATAATGCATTTATATGCCAAACTCCCACTCATTGTTTTTTTTTTCACCCTTAGAATCGCATTTTTACCAAGTTTTATTAGTAAATGTTAACAAACTTTAAATGTTGAAGCCTAAACAAATTGGAACTTCACCGATCTATTTGCTTAAGCGTATTGGCATTTTGTGCAAGCGGTAATCGCACTTTTACTCGGTTTTCTTCGGAAATGTTTGGGTAGGGGTTGAAATTATGGTATGACTACTATGGCCTTCGGCTTGGCAAGCCAACCCAGGCCAAAAACTACACCACATCCAACTTGAGCAGTATTAATATTTAACATTTTACTCCATAAATATTCATGTAAGAAATAATGACGTCATCGATATTAATTAGATTAATGGTAATAATAGCATTATGGACATAGCAGAAACTGGAGAATTATATCTATATTATGTCATAAGCAAACAGAGCAGACCCTGAAGGAGTCGTCTGATCTGGGTCTACTCTGTTTGCAAAAGCGAATTTATGGAGGAAATGGTTAAATAAAACCTCTCTAAAACGACAACGCAACGACAAGTCTCGTTTAGTCACTCATTTGGTCTCATTTGGTCTCAAGGAAAATAGGTAAGTACATACAGAAACACTCTATACAAATATCTTACTGCGTTACTGCATTACTTTCGTCCTGTATTAACACTTTGCCTGATAGAAAAGCCTTTCGATGCCTTTTGTAAACAATGTAGACCCAGATCAGACGTCTACTGTAGACTCTGTGTGATAGTTAGGATTCCCGTATGGAAGCGAAATAGTTAACCAGAATGGCAGTGGCTTGAAACCAAACACAACATGTTTAAGAATATTCTTGAGATTAGAATCGGAGATATCTTTTCAAAGTCTTAACCCTTTGCTAAAATATGAATACTCCTGTATGGAAGTATGTTATCATGCATATTAATTAGATTAATTGTTGTAATAAAACATGAATAAAGGAATGTTTGACCATGTCGGAAGATGGGGAACCATATATGTAGAATGAATACCCTATAGGAGCCGCCCGATCTGGGTCTACTCTATTTGCAAAGGTATAAAAAGGCGTATTTATGGAGTATGGGGTTAAACCTTCTCTCTCGCTAAATAATTGCCGGCTGCGCAGTTGTTGTCAGCATTACATTCCAAAGTTTTCGTTTATATTTTTACTCAAAGCATTGATCTGGCTGGAATACACTGGGTCACCAAATCAATTGGTGTCTGATTAGGATCCAAAAGGCAAATTCAATCCAGGTGTGAAAACAAACATATCTGTTTTAAGTTGAATCTGTAACAATTTTGACTTCTTCCATTTAGATCAAATTTTTGAGAAACTATGTGCCGAGTATCAACAGTGTAGATCCTCCTGGTGAGATGCCAAGATGCCGAGTTACTCGGCATCTCAACTGGATCCAGTCTGTTTGATAATATACGTCAGGGATAGCGGGATAAGAGTAAAGTTCTAACTTATGTATGCCTAGTATGTAAAAAGGGACATAATTATGTAAACAGTGTAGACCAATATCACGGGGCTTCTAATGAACTCTCTAATCCAGCCATGCACTCTTTGATCGACTAATTCCGAAGATCGTATCTGCAAAAACATTCTTACAGAAACACCCCGAAATGAAATTAGATTACAGTAACATCTCGATTAGTCGAATACTAAAATACGTATCATTATCGATCTTTTAGACAGATGGCAGTTTACTGCAGGGCTCTGGGAACTTTCTGCATGCCTTTCACCATGCATTAAGCAGTCACCTGCCTAGAAGGGTTTAAATTCTTCTATACTAAAATTTCGAATAATCGAAGATTTACTGTTATTCAAACCACATATTCGGACGAGTTTACTAAAGCCAAGGATCCAAACTGTTTGAAAAGCATTTTTACAACCCGTTTTGTAGTAACGTTGCAAATTGTAGTAATTACGGTTGTAACAAAGTATGCATTGGTGTTGAAACGAAATGAAATGAAAAGGATTTGAATTTTTGAGAACTTAAGCAGAATGAGAATTGTAGGCGGAAGTTTTCTTGCTTTTGTGTTTGTTTGTTTTGTTTTGTTTTTTTTGCTTAATGCATAAAGGATTGAAATTACCCATGTACTTCATATTTTTATAAACTCACAGTGAAGTTTTTTCAATAGAGTAGATCTATATCAGAGTCTGCTCTTTTTGCTAAAATCAAGATCTGATTCTACACTGTCTGAAATCCCCCGTTTCACGTGTCATAGTAAACATTCTCATAATCAATCCTTGACTTCGTAGATTCAATCATGAAGTAAAGGGTTCAAACAAATGACTGAAACTTAAATAAAAATTACCTTCAGCTGATGCACTATCCTCCGAGAAGAATTCAAGCGAGGTAACAATACCGGCAAGCTTGAATTTTGTATGGCTTTTGAGAGGCTTTTAACCGGGTGTATCTATATACCCCGATTTAAGCAAAATTCGTCCTTGTTGGATAACACTGAAATCCAAGAAGCGACGCTACTGGTTAAAAGTTATAGTTCTGCACCAGTGACATGACAGGAAAAGTTGAGTACAGTAAAATCACGCTAAAGCGACCATCTAAAAGAGGTATAATTATGGGTGCTAGATGCAGGTAGTAGCTTAATGCAGGGAAAAAGTAATACAGAAAGCTCCTAGAGGAGCTTTCTGTATTACTTTTGTCCTGCATTAAGCAACCACCTGTTTATATATATATAAACACCCATGTTTATGCATTAAGTGGTCGCATTAGAGGGGTTCTATTGTACATGTATTCGATAATTGACGGCAAACTATTACATGTATTGTTATTAATGCTATTATTACTGTGAACACCATTGTCAAAGTCAGTGTTTTACCCTTCATTTGACAGAGACGCCTGTTGACGCATTAGCAGAGTAGATCCAGATCAGACGGCTCCTGTAGGAACTGTCTGGACAGGGAGTGTCTGCTCTGTTTGCTTATTGAAGAATATACACGTAGTTCTGGTTCTACAGTTTCTGCAATGATATAGTTCTCTGTCCATGTACCATTATAAAAATCATGTAATTAACCCTTCTCTTACTGAATTCTAAAATGCATTCTCCTTCTTTACCCATGCCCTGTTGTATAATTACATATATCTTCACTGTGTACAAGTATTTCGCTGTGCAATCACTGCTGTGAAGTGCACTGGTTGCACAATCAACTTGTACATAGTGCAGACCCTGATGAGACAGATCCTGCAGGAGCTGTCTCATCTGGGTCTTCACTATTTACAGGTAGGTATATTGACGTGAATAGCAAGCGAATGGTTTATATTCATAGTGTCATTATTTCTTACATGAAAGGGTTAACCCTATACTCCATAAATACGCCTTTCTACGCCTTGACAAACAGAGTAGACCCAGATCAGAAGGCTCCTGTAGGAGCCACCTGTTTGCTTATTAAATGATATTGATATGATTCTACAGTTTCTACTATGGCCAAAATTCGTACAAGTGTCCATGGGCTTTTATAAAAGTTAATCTTATTAATATTCATGACGTCACTATTTTTGTATGAATATTCATGGCATTAAGGGTTAACCCTATTGTGCTGTAAAAAACCGATTTGTTGCTTTTTCTTCCGTCTTATTTCCGATTCGTTCAAGCGTTTGAGAAACCAGTGTACTGACCATGCATCAAAGAGTTTGGATCCTGATGAGGCGACGATTTACTTTCCGTGTTTAGCAGAATAAATGTCAATCATTTTCTACATACATACATACATATTACATGTACTAATTAGATCTAATTATATATAGGTCAATTTCCATTGTGTGACAATACAGTGACGTCTCGCTATTACCACTCATAAGAAATATTAGTCTGGATATTTAAAACAGGTGGTAGCTTAATGCAGCTCCTACATGGACTTTTGCCCTGCATTAAGCAACCACCTGCTTTTACAGATTCCTATAATGATAAAGTATGTGGTTGTATTAGCGATCCTTTACTGTTGATCTCCTTTTTCAGAAATGTCTGACATTTTTAACCCATTCCCCCATATTGACGACTTTTGCCGACTCTGTAAAAGTCACTTTGTGATCATATTTTATTTCGTAATAAACAGAAAATATGTTTTATTATGTGTATATGTTTTGTTTTGCGTGACTGTCATTTTACTATGTACTTTATTATTCCATTAACTGTAGGGGAAGGGCTTTATCTAAGTTGGAAGAACTTGTCGCCCAACCCCATTTCTGTTTATTACGAAATAAAATATGTTTAAACTATTTTATTTCCTATGTATCCAGGTGGGATGTGATTTAAATGGTAGACATATAATAACGTATACCCTTAACCCATTCCCCCATAGGCTATTTTCAGATCCAATCTCTGAATAAATCTACCGAAAATGAGCATTTACTAGAGGAAAGGAACATTTTAGAGTTATGTAGTTTTGAAACCACTGTGATAAATAGAGCATTTGCTCCAATAGACTATGTCTGCCAAATTCCATTCAACTTGGACCATCGGCTTTGCAGAAGACGTTTAAAAGGTTTTCTATATAGTTATATAAGGAAATCTAGCTCCGCTCCTGGCGGTCACATTACCAAGATCAAGATAGAGCATGATACCAATACCATTATCTAAAGCTTGATTACATTCTGTCCTGTGGTGTCAGGGGAGATGTCGATTAAAGCAGTCGTTGACGGGAAGACGGACTGGCGTTGAACGATTGGCAAGCATACTCGGGTGAGCTAAAAATCAAATGATTAAAATCCATACAGTAAATATTTCTGACATGAATATTCATGAGGTAAAGGGTTAAATGAGCTGCACATCGCAAACCGAAATACTGTTAAAGCGACTAGAAGCGTGCTTTAATAGATGGTATGATGCATCTTTATCTTCCGGTTTCAGCTGCTGTAATGTAAAAGTCTCTCTTGCCGGCACGCAGTCTCTGCAAGCCTTGTTAGACCACATTCGTAACGCATGTTACGAATGTGATCACATTTGTAACATTCGCAACATTTTGTGACGAATGTGATGGATGCAGATTTTTGATGTGACATACAGTCACATTTGTAACACGCCAAATGTCAAACAGAAAAGGAAGTTAAAAAGTGCATGTGTACAACTGAAATACATTTGTCACAAGTTGTGAGCAATTACATGAAGTGTTATTTCCAGTCAGGTCATGATTAGTATCGGAATGAAACCATGACCACCCAATCATCACCTGAGCATCATCAGCATCATCATCATCATTCTTCGCAAAAAAATGAAACCTTGCTCACATTTAAACTAAAACTATCAGCAAAAGAAATGACTACGTTTTTTCCCCTAAAAGTATATCATTAGATTTATAGTATATTACTCAACAGCAATTAAAGGAACTAAGAAGTATTTTTTATTTTATCATAGGCACACATTAACAGTATTGCATAGGTGCATGTATATGACAAGTTCTATGAAAAATGGGAACTCTTCAAAATCTTTCAGGCAGGTATCCTAAACATGTTACAAGCATGTACATAATATCTTTGAAACGTGCTGCTAAGGTTGTGAAAAGTTGAGACATGATCCTCAAGGAAATATAATGGCATATACAATGATAATCCTATTACTATTTACTAATAATTGAACATTGTCAGCCAGGAACGCAACCTGTTACATATGTGATTCTAATGCCAACCTCCATGACGGATCATTGAACGCACATATCCTGTGTGAAAAGAGCGCTATATAAATGTGGTATAATAATAATACATTTTACCTATTACGAATATGGTCACATTCGTAATATATCTGTTACAAATGTGATCCGTTACGAATGTGGCTTAACAAAGCCTGCTGTTATGCGTCCTCGTACCGACACGTGGAAATGGGGCACCATACGTTCCTAAACTTGACTGCAAGATCTGCTTCTAGACAAGACGTATGTCATCGGTGTGTCGACACGCGTTGACGCTTATGAACAAATCTTCTAAGGGACTCTCTTATGTAGGTCTGCGATGCTTTTCATCATAATTCTTCTTACAGATTATACTCTTCATACTGAATGGATTCTAGTTCTACTACACAAGGTGCACGACGTCAACTGGCACGGATCATTGAATGACTCCACAAGGTGCACGGCGTCAACTGATATGGACCATTGAATGACTCCACAAGGTGCACGGCGTCAACTGATATGGATCATTGAATGACTCCACAAGGTGCACGGCGTCAACTGGTATGGGTCATTGAATGACCCCAATAGCTCACATTGACACACACCACGTTGTGCCTTATCAGGACAGCAGACTCATAAAAACCAAACAAACAGTCTAGGCAGATGATACTTCTGTTGTAACAGACGATATTTTAAACATTTCCTTCATATAAACGCCTTTTCGCGCCATTGCAAAGATAGACCCAGATCAGACAGCCCCTGTATGAAATTATATCTGACAATAGTTTCTACAAATACCGAAATAACCCATGAACATATGCAATTATTAAAATTCAGCTAATAAATAATCATGATGTCATTAACCCTTTCCTCCATAAATACGCCTTTCTACGCCTCTGTAAAAACCACTTCTTGAAACCATTGTGATAAATTTTTATCACAATTGTTTCAAACTACAAAATTGTAAAAAAATCCTTTTCTTTAGTTAATGCTCCTTTTCGGTAGATTTATTCAAAGTGGTTGGATCTAAAAATAGCCTGTGGAGGAAAGGGTTAATTCGTACATGAATATTCAACAGGGAAAGTGTTAAGGACATATTATTAGATCTAATGGACGTTTGGCACAGACGACAATATTTGAATACAAACTAAGAAGAATGTGGTTTCAAATTTATTCAATTTTCTGTTTTACAAAAGCTATTTCCCACTGTAACATTTGTAATTCTTTACGTCACCGGCAGCAATTCCTATTCATCTACATCTATACAGAAAGACCTTGTGCCATCTACAGACGTGTAATACTGAACACATTTACGGCTAAACTGTCATCCCTCTAGCGCCCTCTAGCGGCGAATTGGTGATAACATTTGACCAAAGACCTATGATAACACATAGGTCTTTGATTTGACAAACGCTTTGAGACGTCAATTTACTAAGTATCTCATCAGGATCCAAACTGGTTGACACTCTCAACTTTTTTATAAGAAGAAATGGAAGAAACATGTATTACCAGAACTGGAGAAGACGACAACTATTGCAGAAGCAGACGACAATTGCAAAGGGAGCATAAAGGTATACAGTAAAACCTCTCTTAACCGGAATTCGAGTTGAGAAGAATTTAGATACTTTTAGGCAGGTGACTGCTTAATTTAATGCAGGGTGAAAGTCATGCAGAAATCTCCTCTAGCAGTTTTCTGCATGACTTTCACCCTGCATTAAGCTTCCAACTGTCTCCAAGACCGATATTTATACTAAATTGAGCTTCCGATTTAGAGGGGATATTACTGTAAATGATGGATTTATATTAGAAAGACAGAGATTACACATAAAATTCATAAAATTCTCTAGAGCTGCTACTCAAAAGCATTCCAATTGTCAAATTTACAATAGGTCGAAGTTTAATCCTATACTCCATACAGATGCCCTTTCCTCCATGAATATTTAGGTTAGAAATAATGACATCGTGAATATTAATTGAATTAATTTGTTATAACTGCACATTGACAAAGGTGTGTTTCACCATGACAGAAACTGTAGAATCATATCTATATTACAGCATAAGCAAACATAGCAGACCCTGACCAGACAACTCCTATAGGAGCCATCTGATATGGGTCTACTCTGTTTGCAAAGGCGTAGAAAGGCCTATTTATGAAGAAAAGGTTTAAGAGCCATCTGATAAGGGTCTGTTCTTGCTTATAGAATACCTTAGATCTAATTTTATACTTTTTGGCATAGTCAATGTTTTATATAACAATATAAAATGATTAACCCTTTCGCTGCCAATGCCGGATCTGTGATTACCTATGCAAACAGTTTGGATCCAGATGAGACGCCGAGTAACTCGGCATCTCATCAGGATCCAAACTGTTTGTTACTGTTACTATGTTTTTGAAACAAAAATGAAGAAAATCAAAAGAATAAAAATTTGTAGCAGACGACAAAGTTAGCAGACGACAAAGTTTGGCAGCGAACGGATTAATTCATGTTCATAAGGGTACGGTCTGTCGTGAATACCCATGGACTGAAGTGATCACTTCATGAATATTCATTAACTTGTATATACATGTATTCTTATAAGGTAAAATTTTAAAAGGGAATTGTTGGTTTAGACAAAAACTGTATGATCAGATCTATATACATGTCATTTCATTAGCAAACATAGCAGACCCTGATCAGATGACTATTATAGGAGACAAAAAGGCTTTTCTATGAAGGAATGGTTAAACAATGCTCCATTGTACCATTACCATGTCGAACAAACTTCAGTAACATATTCTATAAGGAAATATTAACTACTTCTTAATATATACAATATTCTGTTGCAAACCCATTGCATATTACACAATTTGTACAAATTAAAATTGGAATCAATATAGAACAACAACAAGAAAACAAATAGAAACAAATTTGAGCAAAATCCCTCTGGTTAGGGCAACTTTTACAAAATAGAATCACAATTACACAATACATTACCATTTCTCAAAAGCTGCTTTGATATGAATAACCTCTCTTTACATGAAATATACATGCAACACAATAAAGTAAAAACCATCTAAACCAGACCTTAAATTTAGTTTAAATATTGGTCTTTGAGACAGGTAGCAGCTTAATGCAGGGTGAAAGTCATGCAGAAAGCTCCTCTAGGAGTTTTCTGCATAACTTTCACCCTGCATTAAACGGCCACCTGTCTATAAGTATCTTAATTCTTCTCTACTAGAATTCCTGTTTAGAGGGGTATTACTGTATGATCACTGGAACAGAACTACTTGGTAGTGAAAAACAGAAGACAGTCTCTATAGCAACCACTTCACCCTTTACCTAATGAATATTCATGTAACAAATAATTAAATCATGACCATTCATTAGCTGAATGCTTTTTATGTTATAATGAACACAAGACTTTTTGGCCATAGCAGAAACTGTATAATCAGATCTATATAATTCCCTTTGCAATCTAGAATTAAGTCATGGGCTTCCCCTTTCTGGCAATATCGTCTCTGAATCAAGCAAGTGTTTAGATGAAATAGTAAATGCAAACATTCACTTCTTCATAACCATGCTGACATCAAGTTTGTGAATGTGTGAAAGTTTGAACAAAATCCACCAAGTGGTGTATGGGGGGACTTGGACACCTGGGATTTTTCCACTATAACTATAACCCTTTACTCCATGAATATTCATGTAAGAAACAATGATATCATGAATATTAATTATATTAAATGTTATAATAGCACATGGACAGAAACTATAGAATCAAGTCCATAATACATCATAAGCAATTTACAGAGTAGACCCTGGTCAGAGCTGCTGTCTGATCTTTGTCTTCTCTGTTTGCAAAGGCATAGAAAGACATATTTATTGAGTAAAGAGTTTATAGTGAAAACATTTACTAAGTCCAATAACTCTAGTTAAAATGGTTCCTGCGAAACCTCCCTTCTATACAGCCATCTTCATAACAAGGTTATTTATCTGTGAAAGTTAGAAGTAAATCCTCTCATTGGTGTATGAAAGTTAAACTTCGATATCTCGAACTTCAAGGGACCATACAAATTAGTTCGATATAACAAGAGTTCAAGTTATCCGCTTTCTAGTCTGAACAATTTCTCGTGTTTACAGTTTAATACAGGTCTAAAGTAATGCTGAAAGCTCCTGTAGGAGCTTTCAGCATTACTTTTGACCTGTATTAAGTAGGAGCTTTCTGCATGACTTTCACCTTGCATTAAGCTGCCACCTGTTTCCAAGACCGATATTTCTACTAAATTAAACATTCAGTTTAGAGAGGTTTTACTGTACTGTTTTACAGCTAATATCAAATTTCAAATTTAAAGTTTTATGAATTTATTACACATTTATATTTGTCAAAAATAGAGTTTGTAAAAACACGTAACAAAATTGATAAATATTAAATAATGTTATACAATGATGTTGAAATGTATATTTTATGTTCAGTAAATGACAAAAATCCATCTGAGAAAAGCATCTAGACATTAAATAAAAGTTGTTTAGATTCTGACAACTTTTTAAATTAATTTAACCCCTAAAATGCTGAATTTTCAAATGGACTATTCCAAATTCCAAACAGGTCAAGCCTATGGTGAATATTTAGGGATTTTTTCTAAAGAAAAGTGTAACATAACAAACAGTGCAGACCCTGATGAGAGGGCTCCTCTCATCTGGGTCTACACAGTTTGCAAAGGATACAAGTGACTTGTTTCCCACACTGTAAGGGTTAACAGTAACTGTACAAAAACATTCAACCTATAAATTATAAAGAACTTTCATCCCTTTGAATGCTGAATTTTCTATATATATAATGAAATATGGAGAGTGGAATATTGTAGCCATTTTAGAAAGTTAGGAAACAGATCTATCAAATTCCATTAGCAAACAGAGCAGACCCTAATCAGACGGCTCCTATACGAGCCGTCTGATCTGGGTCTACTCTGTTTGCAAATGCGTGAAAACACGTTTAAATGACACAGTGTACAGACCTTGATCAAAGCTCCTTTCAGGAACCTTTTGATCTAGGTCTACACTGTTTTGCAAAATGCCATAACACTCTTTTCCCAAATTCAAAAGGTTTATCTGTAAAGAGAAAACATGAGAGTTCAGAGGAAAACTTGTCAACTGTTGGCAGAATGTGACAAAAAGCATGACATACAGACAGATGGACAGACAGCTAAGCACAAGTGGTCACAATAAAATCTGCCATTTTTTATCATTTCTTGATACCCAATCTCTCCTCTCCATGGGTTTGTAATGTTAAAGAAGCCAATTTAGCACCATTTGACAACTTTAACCGTTTATTCCATCAATACGCCTTTCTATACCTTTGCAAACAGAGTAGACCCAGATCAGATGGCTCCAGTAGGAGCTGTTTGATCAGGGTCTACTCTGTTTGCTTATCACATAATATAGATATGACTCTACAGTTTCTGTCATGACCAAATATTCCCGTGTTCGTGTGCCATAAACCACCCAATTATTATTCATGATGTCATTATTTCTTACATAAATATTTATGGAGTAAAGGTTAAATTAGACTAAGTAGCAAATAGTGAAGACCCTGATCAAAATGCTCCTGAAGAAACAGTTTTATCTGGGTCTGCACTTGCCTCAGTTTGTCCAAATACAGAGGGATATTAGAGTGTTCGCAAATGTCCACATACTCTTTTCCAGCATGTGGCAGGCAAAATGTGTTCTTAAATCAACATCTTTCAATATCTTTTTTTTTTCCAGCATCTGGCAGGCAAAATGTGTTCTTAAATCAACATCTTTCAATATCTTCCTGTGATACTTTAATCACTATTAACCTTTAGCCTGTTGAGCAAATTATTTTTATAGAATTTTTCACGTACTACAGTTTCAAATTTCAAGCTATAATCAATTTGTCTACCAAAATGCAATCAGGATGTCAAGCAGTTTGGATCCTGATGAGACGCCAAGTTACTCGGCATCTCATCTGGATCCAAACTGTTTGCAAAAGTATCCACGCATCCGCCCATTGTAGGCTAAAGGTTAAAAGTAATGAAATCACCCTGAACAGGTATAGACACTGAATTAATGAAAATTCATTTACAATTCTGCCATTATTATACAAGTGTTAGAAAAGAAATCCATTCCATCAAAATGAGAAATGCTACAATTATTGTACATAATAATTTCTACTCATAATTAAGATGAAAACTGAATTGATAGATATTCATGCATAAGAAAGTTAGGGCAAAGATCATTTAAAAAAACACAGTTATGGTTTTTTCATGCAACACATCGTTAACACATGATTAAGATGTGTGCCACATTGCACTGAAATCCATTCATGCATAAGAAAGTTATAGACCTGCCAAAGTCAATGTAAGAAAAATTCAGAAAAAGGAGATAATTAAAAAGTGTGATTTTTGAGTTTTGTTCTTTGTTCTTTGCACACCTCCTACTCAAACTTTAAAATTTGAGTAAAATTTTACTGAATCCTATCCACCCAAAACAAATCATAGCCAGGACAAAATCAAAGGCCTGGTCAAAATCCTCTGATGCACATATGCACACAAGGTCACATACACAGATACAGGCACATACGACATACATGTATGTTCAATTGGCATTATGGCGACTACCTCAGGCAGAGCCGCAAGCTTCTCAATGAATACTACCTCCATGATTTTTTAAATCAGCACCGGCTAAAATGTACCAACAAATAAGACAATGACAATTTTTCATAGCACACTATAGGTGAATTTGTGATAAACATTGACAAGAGTTAGGACCCAGACGAGACTCTGGCTATCTTAGAATCTTGATATTGTGTTTGCAAAGAAATAGGAGAACTGTCTACATATCTCAACAAGTAAAGCAGATGACAGCATTTTTGTCATTTTACTTCAGGCACAATGACCAAAAAAGGCTTTGTTTGACTACAGTAAAAATCTCTCTAAAGCAACCACTAAACACAGGTCCCTGTTCTATGTTCAGTCCAAATTTCAATACCTACTGGCTGTTCATGGACAAAATAGTCATATGGAAATATGGAAGGTGGAACATTGTAGCCATTTTAGAAAGTGAAGAAACATATTTATCAAATGCCTTTAGCAAACAGAGCAGACCCAGATCAGACGTTATATAGTACAGCTATATGGAAATATGGAAGGTGGGACATTGTAGCCATTTTAAAAAGTGAAGAAACATATTTATCAAATGCCTTTAGCAAACAGAGCAGACCCTGATATCACTGGCAATATATCTTCATCTGTCATCTGTTTGATAAATGTTTGCAAAATGGGAGACTTGCAACATTTTCTTGTCTCTTTACATATGCGTGAAAACATGTTTATATGAGGGAGAGGGTAAATGTCGATACAGGATGGAAATTATGAAGAAAACTCCCATAGCAGCTTTTTGCATCATTTTCATCAGGCATTAAGCAGCCAGCTGTTTTAATCTTTTACTCCATGAATATTCATGTAAGAAATAATGACATCATGAATATTAATTTGATTAATTAATGTCCTATAGAAGCTGTCTGATCTGGGTCTACTCTGTTTGCAAAGGCGTACAAAGGCGTATTTATGGAGTAAAGGATTAAATACATCAATATCTATTCATCTACCCTTTCCCTGTTTTACATTTATTCAACATTCTATCACCTCATTAATATTCATGAAAAAATCAGTAAAATGGACCATGGAAATGGGACTTGTTTTTCACAATGGTGAAAACTACAAAATCATATCTATAATATTTTATATGCAAACAGAGCTGACCCTGATCAGATAGCTCCTAAAGAAGGGTCAGAGTCTGCTCTGTTTGCTAATGGAATTTGGTAGATCTATTTCTACATTCCTTATTTCATTATAACTATTTTGTCCATGAATATTCAGTAGATATTAACATTTAGAATAAACAGGGAAAGGGTTAAGGGAGTCTACTGTACACGTGTTGCATATGTAAAGAGACAAGAAAATGTTGCAAGTCTCCCATTTTGCAAACATTTATCAAACAGATGACAGATGAAGATATATTGCCAGTGATATCAGACCTTCCACTAATTAAGCAAGGTTTGGTACATTTTGTGAACAATTCCTTGCTGTGGAAAGATTAGTATTAACACTCTGAATGTGGAAAATGAGTGTCCTGATATTTGCAAACAGTTTAGATCCAGATTAGAGGGCTCCAAAAGGAGCCTTGTGATCAGGGTTTGCACTGTTTGTCATTCAGAATCTTCCTGCAAATTATACCTTTTCATACTGGATGGACTCCATTGTTTAACAATGATGAACCATACCCCTTTGAAATGGAATCAATCTGCAGGCATGCTGAAACCATTATGGCTAAAGTAATATTTTAACCTATTCCTTCATATAAACGTGTTTTCGCATCTGCAAACAGAGTAGACCCAGATCAGATGGCTCCTATAGGAGCCATCTGATCAGGGTCTACTCTGTTTGCTAATGGAATTTGAAAGATATACTTCTTTACTTACTAAAATGTCCCACCTTCCATATTTCATTATAACTATTTTCTCAATGTATATTCAGTACATATTGAAAGTTGAAATGAACATAGAACAGGGAAGGGGTTAAAGGGTACCTCTTACAATTCATATCACATATGAGACGTCTACATACATTCAAATTCAGGAATACACTGTGAGAAACAATTTATGTATAGCATCTTTTCTAGTCACTGTAATGACATGATGGATTTGACAAATAAGATTTGTGATTAAAGGGAAGTAACTCTTAGAAACTCCACTATACACACTTCAATGAATGCTGTTTAAAACCCTGTATGGTTGTCCATTTGAAATAACTCTATATAAAGAACTGGTCTAAGTTGCTATTACTATGCAAATTACTAAACTAGTCCGTCATACCATCCCTATGCCAGATTTAAAACGAAACAGCTTATTATTTCTTCAAGGCATACAATGAACAACTAGTGTCAGATTAGGGTCTTAACTGTTTGTTATTCATCCATATCTGGAATAGTTTGTTTAGCAAGCAGCAATTACCGTAATAAACCACTGCAGAAAAATCCCAAAATACAAATGCCTCCAACACAAAGAAACTTCTGCAAAATTTCTTTCAAACTAGATATGTGACATAGAAACTGTCGAGTCATATCTGTATTACAAACTGCTTGCATTGTTAATGAAAACTTCATTGCTGACATGCAAAGAATTTTCTCTGATAACTTTACCATTTCATGGCTATTGGGCTAACAGGTGAACAATGACTCCACTCATAGAGTTCAGCATTTATAACGTTATAATTGTAACTGTAAATATCATGAAACTAATGAAGATTGGCTGCACTGCTGAAGTCTTGCAACCTTCTTATAGATTTTCACTGCTGGTCCGAGCTTCAAGCCAAGGCCTGTGAGAACATCCTCTCTCCGTAACAGTAATAGAGATTTCCCATCAATCTCCTACAATGAAATGCAGAATGATGAATAATAATAGATATAAATCTTATGCTACAGATGAAATACCAATTTACAGATGAGCTGCACTACATGAAATGAGTCAATAGATATTTGCTAAATCAAATGCTTAGCACTAAACCATTATAACTACAACATTCAACATTTTCAGCATATACAAAATAATTGTCTTTCTAAAAATGTCATTTGATTTTTCTTTCATTTCTACTGAAAAACATGATCAAGTGTCAACTAGCTTGAATCCTGACAAGACCCTGAACCAATCTGTTAGCAAAGGTAAGGAAAAGTGCATCCCACAGTGACTGTAGTTACAACAATGAGCCACTGACAGAGTACTCTTGACAAGTTTACACATCTGACATGCAGCTTGTGATTGGTCTATCAATTCAAGTCAATTTGTGATTCCTTTGCAAACAGTTTGGATCCAGATGAAATGCGAATTATCTGGGTTATAAGAATCCAAACTGATACCCCAACTTATTTTTAAGGACAATGGAAGTAAACTTAACTTAAAGAATTACAATACAGTACAATTTTTACAGGAAACAATTACTTGGCATTCCAAAAGATATGTAAATCTGTATTGGTAGATTGGTAGATGCTGCATAATACATAAGACTTGTGCTATAAATATTCGATATCCTGAGGCACTACATCAATCAAGCAAACTTCTGTTTTTCTTATTAATTCTTTTCTCCATGGATATTAATATATGAAATAATGTATAATATATATACATGGATATACTTTAGCTTAATTTTTATAATGGCATATGAACAAGAACAATTTTGCCCATGACCGAAAATTTAGAATCAGCTCTACATAACAGAAGTAGCAAACAGAGTAGACATGATTAGACAGCTCCTATGGTGACTGTCTGATCTGGATCTACTCTGTTTGCAATGGTGTATAAAGTAAAGGGTTAAACCAACCTGTTCGTAGAATGCTTGAGCCTCGTTTTTAAATCCACATTCCTCAAAGAAATTGACCACATCTTTAATGTTCCAGTCTGTGGCATCGGAGTAAATCGTGGAGTCGTCCATTATGGGAAAGGTTAAACCAGCCAGTGACATCTTCATTTCATAGCTAATAGGAAAAGATTAATTACTTCACTAAAAATCAAAAACAGATCAAATACATAACCCTTTACTCCAAATATATGCCTTTTATGTCTTTGCAAACAGTGTAGACACTGATCAGGTGGCTCCTGTAGGAGCTGTCTGATCAGAGTCTGCCCTGTTTGCTTAGGGAATTATATACATGTTGATCCGATTCTACATTTTACTGCCATAGCAAAAGATTTAGAGTTCATATAACATTATAAAAATTCATCTCATTTAATATTTATGATGTCATTACTTCTCACATAAATATTCATAGAGTAAAGGATAAACTACATCACTCCACTTACAGTGGAACATGCTTTGTAATGAAAGTCTTCCAACCAGATGGAATATTGTTAAAACTGAAATATTATTATGTCTGTAAATCTGAAAGCAGAATACATATTTGAAAAAAACAACTTATACAGAGTTAGACAATTTTTGATGAGGAATTCCGATTATAGCGCTTCGAATTAAAAAAAAACCCTGATCCTCTTCCATTTTCAAAATGTTACTACATCTATTTCAGGCTTGTCTCAATTGTGTTGGGTGTTTGAAAATGCTATGCTTACTCAGTATCTCTGAAACAAGGGGTCCTCACTATTACTATATAATTTTTTGTTCACACATTTAGTGGATGGAATGTTGAATGCATCAGGTGAGGGCCATGAAACATGTTTTACCACGGGATACATGAAATTTGTACAATCTGTAATACATGTATAGTCCACCTATTCAACCATTTTGTTGTATAAACCAAGAAATCGACCTCCTAGTGCATCAACATGTCATGTATACATTCCTGAACCTTTTCCCTGCTCTATGGTTATTCCAAATTTCAACACCTACTGAATATTCATGGACAAAATAGTTATAATGAAATATGGAAGGTGGAACATTGTAACCATTTTAAGACTAAAGAAACAAGTCTACCAAATTCCATTAGCAAACAGAGCAGACCCTGATCAGATGGCTCCTATAGGAGCCATCTGATCTGGGTCTACTGTTTGCAAATGTGTGAAAATGTGTTTATATGAAGGAGAGCATTTACCCTTTACTCCATTAATATGCCTTTCTATGCCTTTGCAAACTGAGTAGACCAATATCAGCCAACTAATCACAGATGTCTGATCAAGGTCTGCTCTGTTTGCTTCTAATATACTATTGATATGACTACAGTTTCTGCCATGGCCAAACATTTCTGTGTCCATGTGCTCTGATAAATATTAATCTAATCAGTATTAATGATGTCAGTATTTCTTACATCAAACACAACAGCGATGACGACAATGCAGACATTGAGTTTCAATAGCTCATATTTTTTTCTTAAAAAACAACAACAAAAGACAAGCTAAAAATGTCCTCTGGATTAAGTATACACAATCAATACATACTGATTACTATTAACCCTTTCCTCCATAAATATGTCTTTCTACACCTCTGTAAAAGTCACCTGTTGAAACCATTGTGATAAATAGAGCATTTGCTCCTATAGGAGCAAATGCTCTATTTATCACAATGATTTCAAACTATAAAATTCTAAAACAAAATCTTTTTTTTTTGGTCAATGCTCCTTTTTGGTAGATTTATTCAAAGTGGTTGGATCTAACAAGAGCTGTCCGCAGACAGCGCGCTCCACTTTCATTAGTGCTGGATAGTGTATTGGAAGTCTAAGTCAGAAAGGGGAGATAACTATAGCAAAATTAATTTTAGGGTTATCTGCCCTTGTAAAATAGGCCCCCCTTGTAATAGTTAACATGTATACCAAGGTTGAACCAAATATCTTGGACAGTTTCTGAGACATGGACCTGAACATAAAACTTAACCAACAATGAAAATTTTAAATCGAAAAAGGGGCATAACTATGGCAAAATTAATTTAGGGTTACCTACCCTTGTGAAATGGGTTCCCCTTGTGATAGTAAACATACATACCAAATATGATCTAAATATCTTTGATGGTTTCTGAGAAAAGGACCTTAACAAAAAGGTTAACCAACGCCGACGCCAACGAGAGGGTCATGACAATAGCTCCACTTTTTGAAAAAGTGGAGCTAAAAATAGCCTATGAGGTAATGGGTTAACCACTATCCCACTATTCATGACCTGGACCACATTTGCAAACTGCCTCGATCCAGGTGAGATGAGTAAATTGGCATCTCATCAAGATCCACACTCTTTGACAACCGGTAAATAGTTTCACAAAAGCTCGATTGCATTGAAAGTAGTCAAAATTACACCAGATTGAAATTTGAGCAATCATTATTTTCTCATGGTGGGGTAGGGGTTAAAAGCCATTGAGATACTCACTCAAAAGTGTCACTGGGTCTTGGTGATGCACTGGGGGTTGGAAGACATGCTGTATCATTAGAAACACCTAAAATATTTAAAAAGAAAACAAAGTATAGACAGTAATTAACTGTTGCCCTACATATTCTACAGAAACACAGCAGACAGAGTTATTATGAGTTTTAATATGACAGACATTGACAAAATGATGTAAAGATGCTTTTCACAAAACATTTGTCTATGTCATTAAATTTTAAAATCACGCAAATGTATTCAGAAAGTTCTACATTAGTTAAGTCTTTTTATATCTTCATGCCTCTACTGTACAACCAGTGTTAATACTTTTCTTCATGAATATTCATATAAGAAAAAATGAGTGTATGAATATTAATAAGCTGAATTTTATAAAGGCATATGAATAAGACTTTTAGAACATGGCAGAAACTATAGAATCATATGTATATTATTTCATATAAAGCAAACAAAGCAGATCCTGATCAGATGGCACCTAAAGGAGCCGTCAGACTTGGGTCTTTTCTGTTTGCAAAGGTGTCAAAAGGCGAAAGGGTTAAATGACCATTTAAAGTCTGGGCCTCAGTCCCTAAGGCATATTGTAGCTTAATGCAGGAAAAATGTAAGGAAGACAGCTCATTTGGGAGCTTTCTGCATTACTTAAGCACTACATTAAGCAGCTACCTGTTATCTTTAAAACTTTTATGTCTCATTAGAATGTGGTCACTTAAAACAGGTTTTACTGTACAATCAATGAAACATCTATGTATCACAATATCAGTACCTGTACACTCAGCAGCTAAAGCGGCTTCAGACGCTGTACCATTAATATGTTGACTGTCTGGCTTTGGACACTTCAAACTCAACTGCATAGTAGGTGAACTTATTTTCCTTTTTCTTCCCCGTCTAAAATTCAAAGACATAATGATAAAATGTAATTCTTTACCTGATAGAGATGCATTTTTATGCATTTGAGAACAGAAAAGACCCAGATCAGACAGCTCCTATAGAGTCTGCTCTGTTTGCTTATGAAAAATATAAATTTGATTCTACAGTTTCTTCCATGTTCAAAATCTATCTTCTTCAAAATGCCATGACAGAAATAAGTCAATCAATACATGTACATGTATTCATAACTTCATAGTCATTATTTCTTACAGGAATATTCACCAGGGAAACGTTTTAACTTTTTCTCTATATCTTTCTTGTGTCAACATGCTAATATTATGACAGCGATTCCATGTGTCCTGCTTTATTACCAAACAACTCAATAATAATGGGGAACACTGAAGGTTGTTTTTGAGGTGAAAACATGTCTTCCCAGGCATTCTGGCACAAATATATTTGACCAAGGTTTGGCGAAAAGCCTTCAAACCCGTTACTCCATAGAGACACCTTCTGACACCTTTGCAAACAGAGCAGACCCATATCAGAGAGCTCCTGTAGGCGTTGTCTGATCCAGGTCTGTCCTGTTTTTTTATGGATTTATATAGATCTCATTCTTCAGTTTCTGCCATGGCCAAAATTTCCTGTCTTCATGAACCATTATAACAAATAATAATTGAGCCGAGCTTACTGAAACATGGTATCTCCATATCATTTTGATAAGATTACCAATTTGACCAAAATCCTTTCAGCATGTTTTTTTTATTGAGGACACAAAATTTTAGACTTATTGTATGACCTTGAATTGTGACCTTGTCCTTTGGCTAAGATGCTGGAACATGGGCTCTACTCCAAGAGATTTAATTAGGGAGACTGGAGAGGACATAACTTTGTACAAATAATGTCAAGAGATGAAAGGCACAGCTAAGTCTCAGTTCTGGCAATGTTCTAGTAATTTGTAATATAACATTTTATTTATAGAATGTTCTTACTGTTATCCTAAACAATATAGCATATAGAAAAAAAGAGATTTAAATAGTTGTCAAATAATTTAATACTTTCTTTTGTTAATCATCTTTAATTATGCTAAAAATATTCTTTGTGATCTATAATTATAAGAGTACATATTTTTATTTTCTATGTTTCTCAAAAAACTCTGTCTTGCTAGTACTCATTAGAAGTCCTGATGCCATTATAATGAGTACCAACAAGATATGGCTCAGCAGTGAAATAAGAGACATCAGCACTCCTCTTATCTGCAGCTCTATTTGGCTAATACGTGGTTACTGTGGTATGTAAGAAGTCTTACTTTTTCGGAACTGGATGTTCTTCTTCTTTAACCACCATATCAACTGAAATAAGACAATAACATTCATTAGTTGGGTTTGGTATTCAAGTTTACAGGCATCATGTCTATCTATCTACCATGCAATGGAAAGTAGTAACATTTATTGAACTAGCAAAAAATGCAATTTACCTAATTTCATGTATCCTTGTATCAAATGAAAGGCCTTCACCAAAGCTATCTCCATACCATATATGAATTGTCTAGCATATGTGGTTCAGAAGTTAAGACAAACTGTTGAAGTTTTTCAATGATGGCCAACTTGTCAAATAAGTGACCTTGAACTTGACCTAATTTCAAATATCATTACATCAACTGAAAGGCCTTTACCAAAGTCATCTATATATCAAAGATGAATTGCCTAGCATTTGTAGTTCAGAAGTTATAGCAATGTAAAAGTTTGTTAAAAACAGCAAAGTTTTTCAAAATAGACCTTGACCTGATTTCATGTATCCTTGTATCAAGTGAAAGGCCTTCACCCAAGCTATCTGCATACCAAATATGAATTGTCTAACTTAAGTAATTCAGAAGTTATAAGAGCCTGATCAGTAGACCCCTCAAAGAGCCTGATCAGAGGACCCCTCAAAAAGCCTATCAAAGGACCTATCAAAGAGTCTAATCAGAGGACCCCTCAAAAAGCCTATCAAAGGACCTATCAAAGAGTCTAATCAGAGGACCCCTCAAAAAGCCTATCAAAGGACCTATCAAAGAGTCTAATCAGAGGACTCCTCAGACAACCTGATCAAAGGTCTCATCAGAGAGCCTGATCAGAGGGCTCTGAACACACTGCTCCTTCAGGAGAAGTATAAGCTTGATACTATATGATTAAGTTTGTCTGGTCTAATATTTAGGACCATTAAGTATCATTTTTCATAACTGCCTGTCTGCAAATTGTCTTAAAATTTATGCGGTTTCTTCCCTATCAAATAAACCAACCCTCAGCCCTCAAAATCTCAAATGAACAAAACATATTGCTTATTTTTATATCTGAAATAATTTATAGAAATGTGATCAGAGAATCAAACAGTTTGGATCCTGATTGAGACATTGGGTTATTCGGTGTATCATCCAGATCCAAACTGTTATAAATGTAATCACAGATTGTCATCAGGACTGAATGTGGTAACCCGTTACTCCATATATATTGTGCTGTCACAACATTCATGTAAGAAGCAATGACAACATTAATATTAGTTTTACCTGTTATAACAGCACATGGACACAGGAAGTTTTGACTATGACTAAAACTGTACAATCAGATCTATATTATATCATAAGCAAACAGAGCAGACCCTGATCAGACGGCTCTTACAGCAGCTATCTGATCTGGGTCTTCTCTGTTTGCCAAGGCATACAAAGGCATATCTATGCAGTAAAGAAATGTACTAAGCACCAATCTAATGATAACAGTCACTGCACTGGATGCAAACCTTTTTGTTCACTGGCAGCTTCTTTGATTGTCTCCGTTTTACACTGTGTACAAACCCATTTCCCTGAAAATAAAGAAACATACGCAAGTCAATAAAAAATACTGGATGACCATTCTATTGTGTCACAATTTATTAATTCAACCATTTACTCCATGAATATTCACGAAAAAATAATGATGTGCATATTATTTAGCTGAACTTTTAAAATGACATATAAAATCAAATTTATTTTTACCTAGACAGGAACTATAGAATCAGATGTTTTTTATGTTAAATGCAAACAGTGCAGACCCTGATCAGACAGCTCCTATAGGAGCTGTCTGATCTGGGTCTACTCTGTTTGCAAATACATAGAAAGGTGTAAGATGTTTTAGCATCTAATGCTTCTTCTCTTACTTGTATCTTACCTTTAGGTTTTGAGGTGAGCGGCGGCTTGTTGCAGGTCATGTGATAACCTTTATCACAGGAATCACAAAATAACATCACTTCCTGTATGAAGATATAACAGAAAATACAAGCTTTGTACCTTAACCATTTTAACCCATTCCCTCATATTGACGACTTTGTAAAGTCACTTTGTGAAACCATATTGATAAATAGAGCATTTGCTCCTATAGGAGCAAATGCTCTATTTATCACAATGGTTTCAAACTACAAAATTCTAAATTTTATCTTTTCTCTATTTAAAGCTCCTTTTCGGTAGATTAATTCAAAGAGGTTGTATCTAAAAATAGCCTATGAGGGAAAGGGTTAAGACTTTGAATACTGAATATTCAAAGTGGAATGGTTCATCACTGTTTAACCCTTTCCCAGATCTATATTTATTCCAAATTTCAATACCTACTGAGTATTCATGGACAAAATCTTTAGAATGAAATATGGAAGGTCGAACATTGTAGCCAATTTAGAAACCAAAATTCTTTCAGCAAACGGAGCAGGCCCTGATCAGACAGTTCCTGTAGAAGCCACCTGATCAGTGTCTACTCTGTTTGCAAATGCATAAAAAGGTGTTTATATGAAGGAAAGGGTTAACAAAAGAGTTCATTCAATATGAAATGGTATAATTTGTGACAAGCAGTGCCAATACACTAATTTCCCACATTCAAAGTGTTATGAAAAATCTGTATAATACAGTATAGTGTAGGGAGAATGTTTTTGACAAAATCTTGTTTTCAGAGAAAATCTTATTTTTGAACATACAGTCTGACTGTCAGACAACCTGGTTCAGGTATAAAGTCCTTCAACTTTTGTTTTGGAATAAAGGATGTTAACCCTATTATATGAAATAACAACATCATGAATATTCTGGTATATGAACACAGGACATTTTTAACATAACAGAAACTGTAAAATCATATCTATATAATTCCATATTTCCTACAGCAGACCTTGATCTATCTGCTTCTACTCTGTTGTTTGCAAATGTGTGAAAAAAAAGGTTATATGAAGGAAAGGATTAAATCAGTCATTAGCTCAGCATACTGAAAATGATGCAGCTAAAGCGAGTCAAGAAAAACAAGAAGAGTACTTAAAGCAAACCATCAGGTTCAGCATCTTACTGAATTTTCAATTCCATCCTGACCACAGATGGCACACATCTTACACTCCATACACTGCCAGGGAGAGTTAAGAGCCCGCTGAGCCAGCTCAGGACTGTAGTCCATGCATGATGGATGGGCTGAAATAAATAAAGGCGGTACATGCACAGGCCTTACACAATATCATAAGCAAAATGCATAACACTGATCCTGAAACTACAGTGACCAACCAAAGTAAGTCTTTAAAAGTCTGAGTTTTTAACTCAGGTGAGCATATTGTTTTTGCTGTCTGTCTGTTGGTTGGTTGGTTGGGTTGTCCCCAACTTTAAATTGCACCCACAAAAAAAACAACAACAGCTAAATGGTATTTCTTCTAGAAAACTTGTGTTGTGATCAGTCTTTACAGTCGTCTCTTTGAGACAATTCTAAAGACTGGTCACAACAGGGTTTGGTGGCGAAATTGTGATTTTAGTATTTGAAATACACCGTTATCTATGGCTGTGTATTTATTGTACACTACTTCATTACTGTTTCATCTGTCCCAGACACTCATACACCAGATAAGATACATAAATAAAACATAAGAACCTTTATTTCTCTAACAAACCCTATGTTGTGACCACCCTTTAGAATAACCTCTTTGAGGCCATTCTAGACAATCCCAAAATAAGTGGGATACTATGGTAAGTAGAGCTATACAGTAAGACACCATGAATATTAATTACATTAATTATCATAATGGCACATGACCACAGTAATATTTGGCCATGGCAGAAGCTGTAGAATCACATCTATTTCATAAGCAAACAGGACAGACTCTGATCAGATGGCTCCTATAGGGTCTGTCTGATACGGTCTTCTCTGTTTCTAAATGTATGACAAGGCGTTTATATGAAGGAAAGGGTTAAGTAGACTAGCCCTGTTCTTATCTACAGCTTTGAGTGTACACTCTGTGGGAAAGTCTCACCTTTGGCATTGCATTCTTTACAAATCAGCAGAGGCTCCTCCTTGCCCTCTGGGTTGGCAAGCGAAGAAAGGGTACAAAAGTCACATGTATCAAGAGTCTCCTCCTTCTCTTCCTCTTCCTCCTCCTCTTCCTCCTCCTCTTTGTCCAGCCCCTTCTTAAGCTCCAAGGGATTCTCAAAGTCTGGGCCATGAGTCTTTTTAAACCTCTGTAAAATAAAGAAACACTGTTCAACATATTCATAATTTCATACCACAAATCAACCATTAATGTCTATCTGAAATAAATTAATATACACTAAAATTCTCAACTACATGTGTATGTTTCTCTACAATTACAGTAAAACCCCTGTAAACCGGATGTTAAAGCTAGTATCATTACCAGGCTTTTAGACAGTCAACAGCTTAATGCAGGTTGAAAGTCATGCAGAAAGCTCCCAAAGAAGCTTTCAGTGTGACTTTCATCCTGCATTAAGCAGCAATCTGCCTGCCTAAAAAGACCTATGGTAAATTGTTCTTTATTAAAATTTCAGTTTAGAAGGGTTTTACTGTACATTTCAATACTCAAAACATCAAACAGATTGGATCATGAACCTTTACCAAGATTGGTGTCTGAAATGGATCTAAATGTCTGCAAGGAACAAAAAATCAGTGCAATATAGCATAGTTTATAATCCTCATAATATATTCTAACCTACACTGATGTATGTTTTGTATATAAAGACTGATTCATAATACACAGAGGTCAGATAAGATGTGTAAATTAAAACATTTTCAAGAATAACTTCTTTATTTCTCCACAAAACCATATGTTGTGACCACCCTTTAGAATCATCTTGAAGAGACAATTCTGAAGAGTGGTCACAACATAGGGTTTGATGGAGAAAGGATGATTTTAGTATTTGAGTACCGGTATGCATCTTTATCTGCTGCTCTGAATACATGCAAGATTAACTCTTTGCACGCTAAGTAATTTTTTCGTCTGAAACGATTGTCGTCTGCTTCAAGTCTTAAAATTAATTTTCTCTAATTTCTTTTCAAAAATATGACCAAGATGACAAACAGTTTGGATCCTAATGAGACGCTGCATTATGCATTATCTGGATCCAAACTGTTTGCATATGTAATCACAGTTTAGCCGCTAGTGTGCAAAGAGTTAACACATATACCCCCAGTGGGCATTTACTCTCGTCACTAAACAAAACTCAATAATTACTACATGTACATTCAAAAAGAAACTTTATATACATATCTATGTGTGGTCATCAGAATTATCTATGCTAGTAAAAATCCCTTATCCTCTTCCTGAAGGTGAAACAAAACAAAGAGAAAGCTGGGACTGTGGTAAAAAAACAATAATGATGAGGGATTATGATGGCCCTGTATCGCTCACCTTATTATTGCTGGCATCATGACAAGATGATAAAGAAAAATATATTTTAAGTTTACTCTATAGCCATATAAAGAAAATGTGCCCCACCCTCTAGCAGCCATGCATTTCAGGATAAGAAAATGATTTGATAGAATTTGGGAGAGAAACATTGCTGTAAAACAATTTCAAATCAGGCCAGTAAATTCTGACAAGAAGTTTTGTTAAAGGTTTCCTTATTGCCAAATAAAATTATGATAAATATAAAAGTGGTTGAAACTAACAACAGAAAGAATATGGGAGAGGGTCACCCAAGGACCATTTCTGTGGAACCATTTAGAAATCAGACTACATGTAGTAGTTCTGATGAGAAAATTGTTAAGTTTTCACTAATTGCCTAGTCAGGAAAATGTGCCACGTCCACTCACAACCACGTTTTCCCTGATAGGAAAATAATTTGAAAGAATTTCTGATAGGGTCAAGCAAGAAATATTTCTGTATTTTGAAAGTGAACCTGCAGTTCCTGACAAAGATATTTTGAAGTGTTTTGTTTTTCCAAAGTTGCCATGGCAACCAGAATTCTTCATGCATGAACATTATTTGAAGGATTCTGAAAGTGAGTTGCTGTGAAATTGGTTGAAATTGACTCAGTAATTAAAGAGAAAATGCTCTTTAAAACAAAGTTTTGATGCTGTGTATGCCAGACACAGTACAGTGGACGATAACAAACTCCTGACAAAGACTAATGTTTATCACCTTGGCACTTCATGCCAGGTGAGCTAGAAATTTACCAATACGTATTCCTACCCTGCACATGGTCTTTAACTCTTATACAGATTCAGTCTATAACTCATTTGATATTCATTATGAGCTATAAAAACACACTTTTTATATCAAATCAATACACATTTTCACCATTTTTTTCCTTTTCTAAAGAAAACTAGATGAGTTACAAAATCCATGTAAGAATAGTATCACAAAAAGGCAGATATTTAAAAACTAAGTGGTGCTAGAGTCTTGACATACACCGTCTACTATGACCAAGATGTGTGCCGAATTACCATGAAATCCATTCAAGTATATTGTAAGAAATATTTTAGCCTGGGCAAAATCTTTGCAAGAAAAAATGACCCTTAATGAAAAATATAACATAAAATAAAAATTATAAAAGGGAAAACAAGCAAATTTGCTCAATTTTTATCCCCTGCCAAACAAGTGCTGCCTTCAGTATGTAACTGAGTTATTAACTAGTGGTCAAAAAGGTTAAGTTTTTCGCAAACAAAGAGCCATAACTCTGGTGTTCCACAGTCAATGTGAGGGATACTTGCAGGGCTCCATTTCTGTATTGTACTAAACATTAAGACAAAGTTTCATTGAAAAACACCACACTGTGTCTGAGATATGGCTCTTGATGGACAAAAAGGTTAAGTTTTTGGCAAATAAAGGACCATAACTCTGTGTTCCAACATCAATGTAAGTGATACTTGCAGGGTCGAATTTCTTCATGGTACACATACTATACATTTACATAAACTTTAATAGAAAAACTCTCAACTGTTTCTTAGGGATGACTCCATGTGGACAAAAGATTAAGGTTTTAGCAAACAAAGGACCATATATCTGATGATCCAAGGTTAATGTGACTCATACATTCAGGGCTGCATTTCGTTATGCTACTGAACAAAGTTTCATTGAAAAATTCAAACATGTTTGAGATATGGCTCCAGACAGACAAAACATGTAACATTTTTGGCAAACAAAGGTCCATAACTCTGGTATTCCAAAGTAAATGTAAATGTTACTTGCAGGGCCATATTGCTACTTAACATTTAAACAAAGTTTCACAGAAAAACTCCATACAGTTTCTGAGAAATCGCTCCGGACAGACGAAAATGTTATGTTTTTGGCATTGAAACAAAGGGCTATAACTCTGGTGTTTCAATTTAAAGTGTGTGATACATGCAGGCCCACATTCCTTTACAGTACTAACCATTTACACAAAGTTTTACAGAGAAACTCCAAACTGTTTCTGGGATATGACTCTGAGACGCATAGATGTACGCACACTTGGACAGCGCTAAAACCATATGCCTCCGCCTTTGGCAGGGGATAATACTTCCAACATAATACAATCCATACTTACGGACCTTGTTATAAACTTAATTAACCTAAACAGCACTGATAAGTTTCATAACAATGTCTTCTATAGTGTCTGAAAAAGGGCTCTTCATATGAAAAAGCCTGAAAAAGTAAGTCGAAATGGGGAAAAAATATTGTGCGAAAATCCAATCATAGTAACCAAATTTATAATACTGTGTTGCTTGATCACCCTAACTAGAACAGGATGCTTCAGTGCAATGTTTTCTGTATCTTCTCAAACTCATTCATAAAACTTTAAAACCTAAAAACAGATTCTTCATCAAAAAAAATAATTCTCAAAATCTCAGTGAAAAAAGGGACATTATCCTATCAAAATTCTAATCAAACTTCAAAGTCATGGGACTTATATTATTAAGTAAACCTTCAAACCAGAGTTATGGAACTTGTCACACTGAGTCACCTGATGACACAGAAAAGTGTAAAGTTTCAAAGAGAAAGGTTTTACAGTTTCTGAGAAAGCACTTCATGTGAAACTTTAACCTACAAAGGTTTGTCAACTACACAAACTCTCAGATCTATAGCCCTTCCTATTCCTGAAATAGTCAAACTAAAATTAGGCCCCATTCTCACATCAACAGGTTTATACTCCTCATTTATCCCTCCTTCCAAGTTGGGTTTTTAGTAAAATTCACTCTGACAAAAAATGTGTAGAAAGTATTACTGTACTATTCTAAGGGTATGCTTAAGAAATTTACATATAAAATCGTCTTAAATATGTTTAAACTATTTGCAACACATTTCTAAAATTTATATAAATCACTTGCTTATATGCAGAAAATAATATAACAAGAAAATCATTGAATAAATGCTGAAGAAGACAAAGATACCATTATTGATATCGAAAAACCGATGTTATTCGCGAAATGTATTAATTGGTATTTATTTGAGTTGCCTTTCAGTTGCACATTAAGGCTGATAATATTTTGTTGTTAAAAAAATTAGAAGTACTTTTTATCCATTTTTTTTTTCAATTTAAGTTCAAATTGAATATCTTCATAATAATGATTTAACATAACAAACACCAAGTTTTATGATGTTATGGAAAATATGCATTTATTGTAACGATTATCACTATGTTTAAAGCGATACCAATTAAAATTATTTCAACAAAGTAAACAAATAATTATTTCAAACCAGTAACCTTTCTTTTGGATAATGGCCTGCCACGTCTAGGTTGTTCTTTCGTTGGACTATTTCCCTGTCTCTCTGTTGAGGGTATGCCATTCTCTTCAGGAGTCGAAGTTGATGGCTTAGGATTTTTTTGTTTGGGTTTCGCATCAGATACTTTGTTTTCTGTTGTCCTGCTCCTATCAGTTACAGGTGTTTTCGAAACTTTCTCCTTCTGTTTAGCATCACATCTCAAACTTGCGGTTGAATGTGTGTTGCTTTTTTCATCTGTTGCAGTTTGTGTTTTATCAACCTTTACTTTAGATTTCACTTCACATCTAGGATGTTCAGGTGTTTTTTTTTCTTTTGGTAAACTTTCTGTAAGAACGTAGCAGTTGTCTGGTAGCTTTGTTACATTGCCCCTGGTAATTTCTTTCTCCAATGCAGTGTTGAGCCTGTGTTTAACCAGCCTAGTATCTGGATTCTTTGATTTCAGCCAATTTTCCATGTTCTCAAAACTTACACCATCCCCTGTCTGCTTCATGATTGCCTTAATAGCAGTAATTATTCGAGAACTTGTGTTATAAATAAGAGAATTCTGACAGCTTGGTCCTTTGTCATTTCGTATATGTCTGTAGCTTACGTTTCCTTTAAAGTGAACTTTAATGACAACACCCTCGTCGCACAGTTTGTCCAAACTTTCTTTCGTTTCTGCGTGCGTCAGGCCGTGGAAACGTTCAACCATGCGGCTTATTCGCTCCAAATCCGGACGAGCTTTCCTCTGCCGCAAACGGTCAACTGTATCTAAGACCCATTGCTTGTGTTTATTAACAAGACTCATGCTGAAAAATTCCAAAGTTTTCGTTGTTTAAAGAAATGAATTGTTTATGTACGCTAAGTTTCCTTCAATCTTTTTCCGAAATCAACTTCCGTGCACATTTGCGCATGCGCGAAGCGAAAATCGCAGTGTATTTTGGGATTGGTTTAACAGTCTCACCCGACTCAAAAATACCCTAATTCGCATTCAAAGTTTATCTTTTTCGACCTAAGCAAACACGTTATCGTTCATAATCATCATAACATTAATGAACAACACCCAATGCATGTTTATGTGCAAAATAGACAGTCTGACTTGAGTGTACACCGATACGCTTGGTTTATGAAATGTGTATAGGCATATGTTTACACGAAATGATCTTACATTGGGTAGCATAATGTTCACCGTTTTTTCTAAACCCGCGGACCTTTTCAATATTTACACATTTTGGGCCCTTGATAAAATTTACAAGGCCTAATTTAACGTGTGTCTCTATGCTGTCAGTGATAGTGTGCCATAGTTTCCAACGTAGCGGTTAGTCCCGTTAGTAACCACAACGAGTAAAATTAACCCTTTCCATGTTCTGTGTTTATTCTAAATTTCAATACCTACTAAATATTCATAGACAAACTAGATTATAATTAAAACGAAATATAGAAGATGAAATATTGTAGTCATTTTAGAAAGTAAAGGAACGTAGATCTACATATAGATCTATCTAATTCCATTAGCAAACAGCTCTAGAGCGCAGACGCTGATCATGCAGACGGCTCGCGCGGCCTCTAGTCCGGTCTGTCTGGTCTGTCTGGTCTGGGTCTACTCTGTGTTCAAATGCATCAACACACGTTTATATGTGAAAGAAAGAATCAAAAAGGTGTTGCAAGCCATTTACTCTCAGCAAATTCGAACCATTTAGATCTACTTATGTATATAGAACATTTGCAAACAGCTAGGGGTCGATGACCCAAATCAGAAGACTCGCGATCGAAGGAGTCGTCTGATCTGGATATGCTCTGTTTGCTTATGAAATAATTATATAGATCTGTATAGAACTATGTATGTACATTAGTGATTGTCACGGCCAACTTTCCCTTCTTCATATCGGTATAAAATATTCATAGCGTCATCATATATCATTCTCTTTGATGAACATTCATAAAGTAAATTGTTAAAATGGTTTGTTCAGATCAAGACGTAGTTTCTTATTCAGTGAGATATATATATATAAAAGATAAACTGACACCACTTGTGAAGATTTGCATATATGCCTAGATCTATATAATGCATGATGTATATGTGGTACAGCTATGATAACACGTACGTGTCACTGCAAACATGGCCCTACTAGAACTCGACCCGGTTAATTAACCAGTTATAGATCTACCTGATAAATATAATGACACCATATATAGATCTATATAATGACATCCATTAGAGCTAGTTGAATTTTTACAATAACATATTAGTTTGATCATGGCAGGAGTCTATAACATAAGCAAACAGACCCTGGCTAGACGACTCTTACAACAACCGTCTGGTCTGGATCTACTATATTTGCAAAAGGCGTTACAATGGCACATCTATCAGATAAAGGGCTAAAACAACCGGGATAGTTTACATTTATATTACATTATTTCAGCAGAATGTACAATCTATATTGATGCTTTTCATATCACGAGTGGTCTAGACATAGTCTAGAAAATCCCTGGAGTTGACAAGAAAACTTAAAGGCAATATCTGGATATTAGGAGATTTTAATTACCCTAAATTATCTTGGAAAAATGATTATACACCTTTTATCAAGCCATGTTGTAGTTTTACTACCTTGTATGAAGTTTTTATTGACCTTTTATCAGATTTCAATTTAACTCAAATGGTTACAGAAAACACCAGAGGAGAAAACATACTTGATTTATTTTTAACCTCCAATCATACCCTCATAAACTGTGTCAAATGTATTCCGGGCATAGCTGACCATGATATTGTTTCCTTTGTAGCCGACATCAGGCCAAAGGAAAACAGACAGCCCCCCAGAGACATACCCCTTTACAAAAAGGCAAACTGGGAGGGCTTCAAGCTTCTTATGGATCAGGTAAGAATTGACATTATGGACAATTATACTGGTAAATCTGTAGAAGAAATTTGGCAAAAACTTTCGGATTCTATTTCAATGGGTATTTCCAAATTTGTTCCAACAAAAAGATTTAATGGAAAGAAATCACTTCCATGGATTACACAGTCCATCAAGCGTTTGATCAGGAAAAGGGACCACCTATACAAAAAATTCAAAAAGAACGGTGACAGCAAAACTAGGTCTGCATTTTTAAAAATTAAAAACCTAGTTAAGAGTAATATTAAGACTGCCCATAATGACTACATTGAATATATTTTAGGTGTAAATAAAAGTGAAGATTCTTCTGAAAGCTCTGTATCCCAGTTCAGACCGAAAAAGCTCTATAGCCTAATCAAAAGTGCAAAGCAAGATGCATCTGGAATTGGCCCTCTTAAAGACACATCGGGATTTATAAGAACAGAAAATCATGAAAAGGCCAATATACTAAATAATCAATTTCAGTCTGTATTTACCTCTATGTCACCGATCTCACTTTCACAAACTTGCCTTTCAGCTATCAGAAGCTTAAATCTTCCCTTTCCTTCTCCTTACAAACAATACCCAGAGATGCCAGAAATCCATGTAACCACCAGTGGAGTTGAAAAGCTACTTTTAAATTTAAAGCCAGATAAAGCTGCCGGACCTGATAGTATAAAACCTCTGATCCTTAAAAATCTCAGTCAGCAAATTGCACCCATATTACAACTTCTCTTTCAGAAATCTCTTGATACAGGTGATGTTCCAAGGATATGGACGTCGGCAAATGTTATCCCACTGTACAAAAAGGGAAATAAGGAAGACCCAGCAAACTACCGCCCCATTTCATTAACTTGTATTATTTGTAAAGTCCTAGAACATATTGTTGCTTCGAAACTCACTGAACATCTAAATAAACATAACATATTGTATGATTTGCAGCACGGTTTCAGGCAACGCCGATCTTGTGAAACTCAACTGATCCAGCTAGTTGATGAAATCTCTCAAAACCTGGCAAATGGCAAGCAAACAGATCTGATCTTACTTGATTTCAGCAAAGCTTTCGATAAAGTCAGCCATTTGAAATTATTACATAAATTACAAGTTCACGGCATCAACAAATCTGTTACTCTCTGGATCCAAAACTTTCTCATCGGTAGATCTCAGAAAGTTATACTGGAAGGTAGTAGCTCGTCTGAAGTCCCAGTCACATCAGGGGTCCCACAGGGTTCAGTATTAGGCCCACTGCTCTTCCTATTGTACATAAATGATTTGCCAGATACCATTACTTCCCAAGTCCGTTTATTTGCAGACGACACTGCTGTATATTTAGCTATAAACTCTATGAAAGACTGTGACCTGTTACAATATGATCTTGATAAACTTGCCATATGGGAGAAAACCTGGGACATGGAATTTAACCCCAGTAAATGTGTTACTATGTCCATCTGCAAAAGTAAAAACAAATTTTCTTACAATTATAAGTTACACGGTCAGATTTTGGAAAACGTGAATAGTGCAAAGTACTTAGGGATTACAATATCTGAAGATCTTTCTTGGAATAAGCATGTTGAAAACATATCATCTTCTGCAAATAAAACTCTTAGCTTTCTTTCCAGGAACATCACAACAAAAAACCCCAAAATACGAGAGGTAGCTTATAAGACCTTGGTAAGACCTCAACTAGAATACTCATCATCAGTTTGGTCACCTAGCTCAAAGGTAAATATTGATAAACTAGAAAAAGTTCAGCGAAGGGCAGCAAGATGGACCACCTCCAACTATTCTTACAATCAGAGCGTAACTGAACTACAGCAGTCCCTCGGCTGGCCGACACTTAGTGACAGACGTGACACAGGACGGGTCGTCATGTTTTATAAGATCGTGTATGGTTTAGTCGCCGTCCCATTACCATCGTATCTCAGTAGACCTGTGAGAATGACTCGCCATATGCACCCATTATCTTTTCGTCAAATACACACCTCTGTAAACTACTTTAAATATTCGTTTTTCCCTTGTACAGTGGTCATGTGGAACAGCTTGCCAGCATCTGCTGTTATGCAGCCAGATCTAGAGGGGTTTAAATCTGTATTATCACCCTCTCTTATTTCAAACCGCCCCTAAAGGTCTGGAAATGTGTGTTTTACCTGATTTTAATCCTCACCTTGTTTTAACATCTATCTCACTATACTCTTTCTCTCTATCCCACTTTTGAAGTCTCACTTTCACAACTTTTATAGCTTTTATTCTTGCACGGCCTGCACCTTTTCATGCCAGTAATACGCGAAAGCGGAGTCTGGCATTATACAAAGATAGATAGATAGATAGGTATTTATAAATCATCTTCAAAAGTAGTGATAAATTTACGCTGAACAACATGGCGCAAAGTGACAATTTCTTACTGCGCGAGTCCTCAATTTTACGCATATAATTAATCTTTTTGTGTTGTTTGCCCTTTACCTATCACAGACACCCTTTAACGCTTTTGCAACTATGGTTATTGGTAGCCCGAGACCAGACGAGTCATGGTTGCTTATGGAATCATATACATGCATAACTAGTCTAATTTTACAGCCTTTAGCCATTATAAAGATCGTGCTAATAAATACTAAGTATGTCGTTTTACATGACTAACCACCGGGTAAAGGGTTGAGATGCGTTTCAGTGATGAGACTATTATTGCAAAAGTTTACATTATGTTCACTGTGACGAAATGTTGCATTAATATACTTAAATACACAGGGGTCTGGACCGCTTCATGGGGGTCTATATGTACTAGTATATGTTGTTGTTCGTCCTTCGATCTCGAAGAAGACCATCCTCATCTCCTAGCAGTTTCATGTATTGTATTTGGATTGGTGTGCGTACGAAGATGGCTGACCAGTCCTATTCTGACACAGAATACACGGCTGCAAACTGAACAATGGTGACTACTGGATGGTGATGCTGTGAGGGAGGATCGTGATTTCCTGTCTGCCCGTTTCTGTACAGCGTGATCAGTGCGGCCCTTCTCATGTGCCTTTGCCCCTCGGTGGATGGCGGGGCGCCAAGTATTGCGGTTCAATGCCAGCTCCTCCCATTCCTCTGGGTTGATGCCAAACAGCTTGGAAGAGGCTTTGAGAGAGTCTTTGAAGCGTTTCCTTTGTCCGCCACGACATCTTGAGCCTGTTTGTAGTTCCCCGAAGAAGAGCTGTTTTGGGATACGTGAGGCTGGCATTCTCTGCTGGCCCAGACGCAATAATGTGTGGATGCTGCTCATGTTGCTGCGTTCCAGGAATTCAGTATCTGGCACTTTGTCTTGCCATTTGATGCCTAAGATTTTCCGTAGGCAGACAAGGTGGAAATGGTTTAGCTTCCTGGCGTGTCTCTGGTACACAGTCCATGTTTCACTGGCATATAGCAGCACAGTGAGTACAACTGCTCTATAAACGCAAAGCTTGGTCTTTGTGGAGATTCCTCTGCGATTCCATCTGTCGAGAGGATTGGTGACGTACCAGAAGGTTGAGGGCCGTAAAGCGTTTGAACAGCCTCGTAGAACCGCTTGGTATTGTGTGCATCTGCATATCCTTGGATTTCGTCTGCTCTCAGGCTGAGCCAGGATTCCTTCATATGTCTCAGTCTTGTTTGGACAACCTGCTTGGCTTGACTTAAGGCAGTTGCATTTGCTGGGCTTTTGTTGGACAGGTACACATTTTGCAGACGGTTCTTTTCCGTCAGGAGCGCCTCAATCTCATCGTTGTTCTCTTCGAACCAATCCTGGTGATAGCGGGTTTTGGGACCAAGTATTTTAATGGAGGTATCATAAACAGTTTCCTTGAATAGCATCCAGTCCTGTTCTATGTCAGATGTGTCGAGTGTTAATGACACAGTCCATGTTTCACTGGCATATAGCAGCACAGTGAGTACAACTGCTCTATAAACGCAAAGCTTGGTCTTTGTGGAGATTCCTCTGCGATTCCACACCGACGCGTTCAAGCGACCATAAGCAGCACTGGCTTTTGCTATGCGCGCATTCACTTCATCATCAATGTGTACATTCCTGGACAGTGTACTCCCGAGGTATGTGAACTTATCTACAGCTGTTAGAGGTTGTGACTTGATAAGGATCTGTGGTACAGTGTATGCCTTATTTGGAGCAGGCTGGAACATCACTTCTGTCTTCTTCGTGCTGATTGTGAGTCCGAAGTTATCGCAAGCATCTGAAAACTTATTGAGGCTGAGTTGCATGTCAGGCTCGGATGTTGCATTGAGAGCACAGTCATCAGCAAACAGAAGATCACGTATCCTCCTATAGTGGACCTTGGTTTTCGCGTTCAAGCGTCTTAAGTTGAAGATTCCACCGTCGGTTCTGTACCGGATATCAACACCTGGGTCAGGTTCGGAGAAGGCGTCAGCAAGCATCGCAGAGAACATCATGCTGAAGAGGGTTGGGGCCAACACACATCCCTGTTTCACGCCGTTGGTCACCTCAAAGGGTGAGGATTGACCGCCCTCGTCAAGAACATGAGCGTTCATGCCATCGTGGAATTGACGTACCATAGAGATAAATCGCTGTGGGCAGCCAAACTTTGCCATGATCTTCCACAGTCCTGCCCTGCTTACGGTATCAAAGGCCTTGGTGAGATCAACAAATGTTGTGTAGAGGTCTGCATTTTGCTCCTGGCACTTTCCCTGGAGTTGCTTCGCAGCAAAGATCATATCGACAGTGCCACGACCAGCACGAAATCCACATTGACTTTCAGGTAGCAGACCATTTTCTAGGTGACGGAGTAACCTATTCAATAAGATGCGGGCAAGAATCTTGCCTGCAATGGAAAGCAGGGAGATACCTCTATGGTTGTCGCAGGATTGCCTGTTGCCTTTCCGCTTGTAAAGGTGGACTATAGAAGCGTCTTTGAATTTCTGTGGTATTGCTTCTTTCTCCCACATACATTGAAACAGCTGAGTCAGTTTCTGAATTGATGGTGGTCCACAAGTCTTGTAGACTTCAGCAGGAATAGCATCTGCTCCAGGAGCCTTCCCAGACGACATCTGCTTTATTGCCTTGGTGGTTTCATCCAGAGAAGGAGGGTTGTCTAGATCAGGATCAATCGGGGTTTGGGCGAGTCGTTCGATAGCCATGTCGTTTATAGTTGAAGGCCTGTTGAGTACCGAGTCAAAGTGTTCTGCCCATCTGTTTAAGATGTCAGACTTCTCAGTGAATAGTATCGTCCCATCTGTCGAGAGGATTGGTGACGTACCAGAAGGTTGAGGGCCGTAAAGCGTTTGAACAGCCTCGTAGAACCGCTTGGTATTGTGTGCATCTGCATATCCTTGGATTTCGTCTGCTCTCAGGCTGAGCCAGGATTCCTTCATATGTCTCAGTCTTGTTTGGACAACCTGCTTGGCTTGACTTAAGGCAGTTGCATTTGCTGGGCTTTTGTTGGACAGGTACACATTTTGCAGACGGTTCTTTTCCGTCAGGAGCGCCTCAATCTCATCGTTGTTCTCTTCGAACCAATCCTGGTGATAGCGGGTTTTGGGACCAAGTATTTTAATGGAGGTATCATAAACAGTTTCCTTGAATAGCATCCAGTCCTGTTCTATGTCAGATGTGTCGAGTGTTAATGACTCCAGCTTTGCACCCAGCTCACTAGCAAATCGGTGCCTGACGTCGTCTACAGCGAGTTTGGAGACATCTAAGCGTTTGGGGGCCTTCTTACCCTGGGGCCTTCTTGATGGCTGTACGTAAAAATTCATCTTTGACAGAACAAGGCGGTGGTCAGTCCAGCAATCAGCCCCGCACATCGACTTGGTGACTCATACATCTCTCATGTCCCTTTTCCTCACTATAACATAGTCGATGAGATGCCAATGCTTGGATCGTGGGTGCATCCATGTAGTTCTATTCCTAGTTGGTAGCTGGAACATTGTGTTAGTGATGAGAAGTCCATGCTCTATACACAGTTTGAGAAGTAGCAGACCGTTGCTGTTACAGTTTCCAATGCCATGTTTCCCAATGACCTCACTCCATGCCTGGCCGTCAGTCCCCACGCGTGCATTGAAGTCACCGAGGATGACTAGTTTGTCTTGCTTGGGTGTTGAAGCAATCAGGCTGTCCAGCTCTTCGTAGAATTTATCTTTGATGTCCTCCGGGTTGGTCATTGTCGGAGCGTAGCAACTGATGATGGTGGCATGTTTCTTTCCAGTTAGCGGTAAGCGTAGCATCATGAGGCGGTCGTTCACACCCTTTGGGAGGCTTGTCAACTTTCCAGCAATGTCGTTACTGATGGCGAATCCAACTCCAGCCTCACGGCGCTCCTCTTTCCCCCGTCCAGTCCAGTAGAAGGTATAACCTGCTTTAGACTCCTTCAGCTGTCCCTCTTCGGCAAGACGTGTCTCACTCAATGCAGCGATGTCTATCTTGTATCTTGACAGTTCCTTTGCAACCAGTGCAGTTCGGCGTTCTGGTTTTTCAGATGACTCCCTGTCCAGAAGAGTCCGTACATTCCATGCACCAAAAGTTATTGGTACCATCTTCGTTTTTGATTTTCTGTGTTTGCTTCGACCGCTTGATGGGGATCCCTGCCAGTCGCGGTAAACTGGCCCGAGTGTGTTGAGACAGGCAATTTTTAGGACACCTTTTCTAGTCCCTTCCTCATTCTATGGAGGTGAGCAGTGCATTCGTGAAAAGGGCTGCTCAGTCGCCCAAGATGTTGCCGGGAGCTACCGCTGTCTCGGTCAATAGCTGACGACCAGTGTCCTGGGCCGCCTGTGTGGAGGGTCACAACTACAGCTCCCAGTGTATCCACACCTACTGCTTCGCCGTTTGCCAATCGCCACAGGACTTGAGAAGAGGTATATGGTGCTGTGTGATGTGTCGTGAGGTGAGTATGACTTGCGCAGAGAATTTGATTTAAGTGAAGAAGGGTTGCGCACTCACCAACCTCACTCTCTCGTCTAGATACATCTTGATCTAGTGGCAAGACAATGTCGAGACGGCTAGAGATGGATCCAGATGCAGAAGTTGCCGGGAACTTGTCAGGGTTTAACAAGCAACCGCCTGCGGGGCTTCACTCCGGATTTTCTTTCAGGGTTAACTCCCTTAGCCATGTACTATCCCTAGTTACCCACGTGGCAGTGGGACTATTTAACCCATAGATGGGGGTCTGTTCATGGGCATCAGGGCTTGTCCACACGCCGGTGGGCCTGGCATGCCGCATGTCTGGGGGCAGACCACCTCCGAGGCTCCTACAGTTCTGCTTGAGGCCGCAAGGTACTCAATTTACGTGCATCGCCACGGGGAGGCACTGCATGGAGCTTGCCTAAAGAGAGGCTATGTACTGGCAGAGAAGACTTACGCACTCGGCTTCCTTTTCGCCTAGGCTAGGCTATCCAGCGGTGGAGGCTGAAAGCGAAGGTGACAAGCACACAACACACAGCGAACCACACTTCGTATCTTTAGGCCATTAGACACACACTAGTATATATATAGTACATATAGACCCCCATGAAGCGGTCCAGACCCCTGTGCTTAACCATTTCCCTGTTCTATGTTTATTACAAATTTCAATACCCACTGAATATTCATGGGCAAAACAGTTGAAATGAAATATGGAAGGTGGAACATTGTAACCATATTAGCAAGTAAAAAAATAGATCTTTCAAATCCCACTAACAAACAGAGCAGACCCTGATCAGACGGCTCCTATAGGAGCCGTCTGATCTGGGTCTACTCTGTTTGCAATGCGTCAAAACACGTTTATATGAGGGAAAAGGTTAAATATGCGTGTGTGTATTTACTATCAACACGAGTTGTCATTTTCAGGCTAAGAATTTAACAGAAATCACAGTACATCATTACAATTAAAAGATATTATACAAAATAAAGCAACAAGGAAACTCCGATGCACAGGTCAACAAAACTATTATATTGTATGGAGAGTTATTTTTTCATTAAAAACTTGTCCGAATTTATAAATGAACAAGAAAATATAATTAGTTACTGCTCGTAAAGTGTGTTGTATCATGATATATTAGCAAATGATTATAAGAAGAGAGAATGTAAATGAATAGAGAGTAAGCATGTTAAGTCTGATTTACATACGATAGACATAGAATAAATTGTATTAATGTAAGAAATAATAACTGTATGACTATTTCACAATAGTACAGTAAAACCTCTCTATAACGACCACTAAATTACATCAAGTAATTTGTGTTAAATGCAGGTGGATGCTTAAAGCAAGGTGAAAGTAAAACAGAACGCTTTGCTTTCACCTTGCTTTAAGCAACACCTGCCCAAAATACCAACTAATTAACACAATTTAGTGGCTGTTATAGAGAGGTTTTACTGTATATGCACAAACTAGTTTTAAACTTGAAAGAAGCTGTAGAATCAAATATACTTCATTCCATAAGCAAACATAACAGACCCATATCAGACGGCTTCTATATGATCCGTCTGATCTGGATCTACTCTGTTTGCAAATGCGTAAATGGGAGTCTCTACCAAATAAACGATTTAAATATGGAATATCTTCATATGGCATTGCTATAGAATAATGGTTGATCCTTTGCTCCATACAGACGCCTTTACAAACAGATTAGACTCACACCAGACGGCTCCTGCAGGAGCCGCCTGATCAGAGTCTGTCCTGTTTGCTTATGAAATAACATACATCTATTTCTACAGTATCTGCCATGACAAAACTCTATTTACAAAGGGACCAACGGGTGAAGGTGAGTAATGCCGATTCAATGTTTAAAGCGACATAATCCTCCATAACACGCTACATTATACTGTGTATGAGTTTGCTCCCTTGGAATATACATGTACATCTATCGTATCTGTGCATTATTCAAATTGCAGATTCGAGGGTCAATGTATCAATATGTTTACTGAACTGTAATTAACACATGATGTAAAGTCAACGTCGTGTGAAAATGTTAAACAAAATTTCTACGAAATAGTTACAAAATGGTCGAGGGGGGGGGGGGGGGGGGAGAAGGGGGAGGGGGGGGACGGGAGGAGGTGTTCAAAGCGCACGTATTTCTTCTTTCATTTAATTTTAAAAAAGTAACATCAGCGACAATGATTCTTATTGCACCCATCCTTGAAAAATGGAATCGATGCTGGCTTGTCGTAAACAAATTTTTATTAGACGTCGTCTGACCTACATACAGCCAAACCTGTCTACAGTAACCGCAAAACAATAAGTATGATTTAGGATTTTTAAGACAGGTGGTAGCTTAATGCAGGACGTAAATTATGCATAATACTCCTCTATGAGCAACCACCTGTTCCTATAGACTTCCATATTTATAAATGGCATGGTCACTACAGATAGGTTATATTGTAACTATTTTATATACATGTACCTTTATTTGGGGGTTTCCTGAAGTGTAGCCACAAGCCATACCCCGGTCACATACACGACGTTTGATCAGGGTAGGGTCAACTCTGTCAAATACTCATGAGCTGGTACCTTCTTACATGGGTATTTATTTATAATACTAGTAGACTGGACTACAAGAGACATATAATACATATACCACCTTCATACTAATGTTCTTTTAGCGCGACACTACCGGGCTGACACAAAGTCATCATAATTCAAAACAACAGATAAAGGTGCGTACTATTTTAATATACAATATTTTAATTGTTAAAGTAAGTTATTACCCAAGTTGACAAATGATGTAGACCTTTGAGTCTACGTTTCTGTTTCTCCTTTCTTTAATTTCCTTTCTTTTTTCTCTCTTTTTCTTTCTTTTTTTCTTTCTTTCTTTCTTTGACTTTCTTTCTCTTTCTTTCTTTCTCATTTTACTGAAATAGATCTATATATTGTGTTCAAATTGGATCATTTCTTTACGCGGAATATGGACTCACTATATATATACAATGGTTAGTTTATGCTTAGCTCTTTCGTATGCTCATGGTACAGCTGCTTTGTCCAGTTGTAAAGTATTGCTATAATAAATACATGTATTATGTAAACGACAATACCAGTCGAATATCCTCAATGCGGTGATGTCATTTTCTTGCCGTAATTAGATGACGGCATTAGAATGCGTCACAAAATACGTCGTAAACGTCATGACGTTACCGACACTTAGCAACCGTAAAACTGAAGCACAGTGTAAATAAATGCAAGTTAAACCACTATAAGCCCAGATGTGACTGTTAAATGCAATCGGTTCTCGTGTGAGATTGTGTGCGGTGTATTGTGAGATCTGAGCCATGGATGACCGGCTCTTCGATCTCATAAGGCAAGGGGCCACTATTAGACAGGTAAACAAGTTCCTTCGTTTTAACCCTTTTCCTGATAGAGGCGCATTTTTTTTACCTTTTTAAATATCTATATTAGACAGCACCTGTAGGAGCCGTCTGACCAGGATCTGTTTCTTTATGCAATTATATAGATGTTTAACATTTCTCTAAGTTTCGTTTCGCTAGAGATTTAACAAAACGTGTAAATGATATACATGTAAATCCTCTGTAAAGTCTCCGTTCCATCATCTCTATATTTCATTTCGATAGAGATCTACATAATGCGGAGCTCGCTCTCTCTCTCTCTTTCTCTCTCTCTCTCTCTCTCTCCGTATCTCTCTCTGTCTCTCCCTCTTTCTCTCTCTCTATTTGTATCTATTGTGTTCATGATTCTCGTGCTGTATTGTATGTATGTTTTTGCTGTATTGTCATAATATATGTGTTGTTTCATTGGTTGTAGATGTCTGTATTTGTCATTAATTGTGTGCTTGTATGTTGTCAGTTTGCTTGTTTGTATATGGCTCTCCTATACTGGAGGAAATAAAGATTATATATTTATATACTTAAGGCCTTCAAAACTGCCCTTTAGCAGCACCGTCAATAAAGTCTCTTCCCGTCGCATAAAAGCCAGAAATTGGTATCTACGACTAACCAGATACAGATACGAACCTGTGTAGACTGTTTACAAAAGTCCATTTCACTTTTTCTCCTACAATTCAGATGTGATGTAAATAACTGAATTATAAAATGTAACTTACGCTGAAGAACTGCGGTGCTACATTTGCAAATAGTTTAGATCCAGATAAGACATCGAGTTACTTGTAAAAACAGATATATATGGCATACTCGTAGGTCAGTGTTTCTGACAGGCTAACGGCCAGGCAAACATACAGACCAAAAATATTGTTCCTCCAGATATTGATTGCACAAAATATTATGACAGACGACACATTGTTTGCAGATTTCAATTATTTAGCATGCAACGTGATAATACATTTATTGTTTTGCATGGAACTGATAGAAATGCCATGTACATGTATTGACAAACGGAGACAAAAGGTTTCACCATGTCACAGTCTGTGTCGAAGGGGATAAGTTCATAAGCAAACAGAATAGGCCCTGATTAGATTCGTCATTTTGAGCTCGAATATTCGTCTGATTTCAGAATATTCGAATATCTTCAAAGTCTAGCCCTTTAGCCATCGATTTTCGTTCCATTGTGTCCATGATAATGTTTTCACCTTTCAGGTTGATGTTACGCACGTGCCCAAGTGCGTATCGCTAGTTGCGTCCCTGATCGCCCTGTATGGAAAGGCATGAAAAGGCGTTCATAAAGAAAATAGTTAAACATGTTTTAAAGAATATCTCCTTCATTTCTCCACTAAACCATATGCTGTGACCTCTCTTCAGAATCGTTCCTTCAGACTATTCTAAAGAGTAGTCAAAACAATGGTTTGGTGGAGAAATTAAATACATGTAGGTAGTTTTGAAAACAAACCGTTTAGTTCGCGCATCATATCTATTCCTGTTAATTTTCGTTCAACTTTTTACTTGTCCAACAGTTTTCACACAAGAAATGTTCATATTAACCTCTTTGAATGTGAGAAACGAATGCGCTGCCATTTGCAAACAGTATACATGTATATCAAAATCAGAGGATCCCGTAGAAGAGCCCTCTGATCAGGGTCTGCTTTGTTTGTCATAATAACAACATGATGCATGCATATCAACTGATTGTTTATAATGACGCATGAACACACGCGGTTATATCATGTATATATAATTCATTCATAAGCAAACGGAGCAGATCCTGATCAGACGATTCTTATAGGAGCCGTTTGGTATGTATACATACTCTGCAAATGTGCGGAAAGGCGCGAATGTCAGATAAAGGGATAAATAAGAATACTAATTTAGCATATTTCATTATTGCCAAACTAACGTGAGAATAAACTGGTTTGCAATACCGATTTTTAATAGAATTGTAAACATAAATACAAGAAAATAGTTCTAAAACACACACTCTCTAATTCCGAATTTGCGGACTCCTGTATTTTGTCAAGGGCATGGGTTCGAAAATTCGGAATTAGTGCGGTGTAGAAGAACTACATTGTATATTATTACTCTCTTAGGAGGACTTACATTAAAAAGAAATAGAGATTTCTAGATATTCTCTATATAAAGTTGACCCGTTTCAATATTCAGCTTGTGACGTCTATTTAAGCTTGTCTACTGGACCTGTACATTGACTGACTGTTCAAATTCATTTTTCTTGGAACTAAAGTTAAACTTATCTGTATTCATATACGATTTTATCATTTTATATAGTTTATCATTTCTTTTAGCTCCAGCTAATGCTAGAAACCGGTGTTGACGTCAATTCTCACAATGAACGTCATGAGACGCCACTAATGGCGGTGATGATAAACATCCATGACGTCACAAAGCGATGCCAGGTTGTCAAGGTGCTGCTGGTACATGGCGCCAACATCAACAACAGGAATCTGCGTGGACAAACGCCACTAATGTACGCATGTATTCTGAACCAACTAGACACACTGGACATACTTTTGGATGAGGTAAGTGCATACTACTTTTCCAAGACTAGTCCCAAACCGATCGGATAATAGGAGCGTAGCTGAATCGAAATGTAGCTATACAAAACATGTATGTACGCACCGTGGCTATATATGGGTCCGAGGGCATGCTTCCCCGGTAATTTTAGAATTGTGTAGTTCTGAAACCATTGTGATAGATAGAGCGTTTCACTTTGCTCATATAGGAGCAAATGCTCTATTTATCACAATGGTTTCAAAAGGTGACTTTTACAGAGGCGTCCAAAAGCGTCAGTATTATGGAATAGGTTAAAGCTTACATGAAAAGAAAGAAGATTTATCACAGTCTATCCACCGCAGCCTTCGGTATTTGTTCCATTTTGGCCATATAACTGTTTTCACCTTTCAAATGATTAATACCACGCACGTGCGTAAGTGCGTATCGCTAGCTACGCCCCTGGATAATATCACACTTTACATCATAGAGACACTTTTGGTAAATATGCAGAGTAGACCATGTAGGAGTCGTCTGATCAAGATGTGCTATGTTTGCTTAAATGCAATATAGATCTGATTCTACAGTTTATGTAAACCATTCATAATTTGTCATTCAATATAAGATAAGGTAAGATATGGTTTTATTTGAAGTCGGCAAGACAATCAACATACAATACAAAACTATAAGTTCCGATGAGCTCTTGAGCCGACTATATACATGTATAACAAGTGCAAGTGTAATATGTTAACAGTGGTTTACTCGCTAAAATGAAATAGGTTTAACCCTTACCTCCATGAATATTCATGAAAGAAATAATGACATCTTGAATATTTATTAATTTTATAATAGCACATGGGCACATGCTGTTTAAGTCATGGCAGACACTGTAGAATCATATTTTTTTACATCATAAGCAAACAGAACAGACCCTGATCTGGGTCTACTTTGTTTGCAAGGGCGAAGAAAGGCATATTGATGGAGTAAAGGGTTAAGAGTACATACAATACATTTAATCATGAACTAGATAGAAGGAATTGCATATAAGCATATAGTCTGTGATACGGCCTTCATTTTTCTTATATTGTATGTTCAGTTGCCATGGGGAATGCACATCTCAGGAACGTAGCTGAATCAAATGTACAAATGTACGCATCGTGGCTATAGAGATTCAGGGGCATGCTTCCTCGTGAAAATGTAGAATTGTGTAGTTTTGAAACCATTGTGATAAAAAGAACATTTGCTCCTATAGGAGAAAAAGCTCTATTTATTACAATGGTTGCAAAATGTGACTTTTACAGAGGCATCAAAAGGTGTCAATATGAGGGAATGGGTTAAAGCTACTTAACTACACAATTCCTAATGTTCCCGGAGCATGCCTCCGGATGCCAATAGTCACGGTGCGTACATATATTTAGATTCAGCTACACTCATGATCGCATTCTAAAGCAGACACTTATCTAGGTCGACCCTATTTGTAATTGTTCCCTTTGAAATCGATCAGTCATAGATCATGCTTTCTTTCGATATTTTCTAGCCCGCCCTAGACTGCAACATTCAGGATTTTGAAGGCAACACCGCTTTTATGTACGCCTGTGCATTGAGTAAAACTGAATCAGTAAGGAAGCTCGTGTGTGCATACCAACATGGTTTAGAATTAGATCCGCATATCGCAAATGTGGAAGGGGCCACGGCATTGGACTATGCATTGGACAGCAAAGACGCGGAAATCGAAGATCTCGTTGGAACAATAACGATGGAAACAGTCATTAATCCATCCGATGAAACTGAAGCACTGAATCCCGAAATTGACAAATGTGTTAAGGACAGTAAGAAAAGTTCTAAACGCATTAAACAACTCGCTGGTTCACTTGAAAATAACAGAAAATTAGACTTCAGCAGTATGGATGAAAAACCCATTGTTGTTTGGAAAAATGATGATGATGGTAACACCAGGGTTGTTTGGTCAAATAAATCACCGACATCTACAGAAAATGTAATGACAAAAAAGAAGTCAGTATTGAATGTTCACATTCCTAGAGCGCATGATGAACTCATAGATGATGACGTTACGGATGCCAGTGAACAGTATGCAGTAGTAACTGATCCTAGTGATAGAAACATCACTGATTCAAAGGATTCTAATATTCAGTCAGTTACAAATGATATTGATTCATGTTCGATTTCGCCAAAACGTCGCCCTGAAAACACGAAAACCGACAAACGAGAGAGTAAATCAAAGAAACACAAACGTAAAAACCGGGCGAAGAAAGTCCATGCCTCGGGAGATGTTGCAGAGAACATTTTTCTTCAAACCATTAAACAACCAAAAAGAGAATTTGCCGAGGAAGTAGCTTTCTGCAACAAGATTTACGAGACAGGTCCGTATTCTAGCGAAGTACCGGTTGATTATGAGCCCGAAATCGAAAACATGGAACGTTTAAAAGTGATCATGAAAGACATTACTGACAGAGCTTTGCTAAACTTTCAGAAAGGAGCGATAAACGTTCGCCGCGAAACACCTGAAAACACTGCCAAACTGAATTGCATGGACCTGAGTCCGAAAGACAGGGGAAGATTGTTGAGCAGAACTATATGGTCTGTTTACGGAGAACCATTGCCTCCAATACCAATAACGTCAACCACACTGGATCGTGTAGTACGTGGTATTACAAAGCTTAAGCGATATTTAGGTCATTCTAGGTACCATCCAGGAAGACTACTGAGTGTGGATCCAGAGCTTTGGTGTATCGTAGAGAGTATGCGTTCGCCCTGATGTCCATTCATGCCTGTTCCTTTTCTTGTTCGTTTATGTTTGTTGTTGTCTTTTTCAGTGATAGCTATATGTAGTTCATTCATGCATTATATGGATTAAAAGTGTATGGTAAAACATTACCGCCAATCTTAATACTTCCCTTGGTGTCTTATTAACCCTTTACATGAAGAATATCCATGTTAGAAACAAAGACATCACGAATAGTTATTAGTGGGAATTTATTATGGCATTTTGGCACATTTTTATGTTGGCCATACCAGAAAAAAGTAAAGTCAGATCTACACAGTTCCATAAGCAAACATGCAGGACCTGATGAGACGGTTCCTATAGGAGACATCTCATCCAGGCCTACTCTGTTTGCAAATGTGTAACAAAATGCGTCTGTGTCAAGTTAGACATAATTGCACAGCATATATAAAACCAACAGTTTGCTATACCATTGCTAGGAAATGTATTATTTGATTTATCCATAACGACGCACACTATAACTTAGTCTGTTCGAACCGGTCTAAACCGGACGTAAAATTTATTACAAATATCGGTATTGGAGATAGGTGGCAGCTTAATGCAGGGTAAAAGTCATGCAGAAACCTCCCATAGGAGCTTTCTGCATGACGTTCACCGCGCATTAAGCAGCCCCCTGCCTAAAAGTATCCAAATTCTTTTCTACATAATCCCGGTTTAGAGGAGTGTTATTTCAAACCATTAAACCTATAGACAAGGTTCGTAGTAAACTGTTTATCACTCTAAAGACTGAATCACTCTTAAATAGATTTATAAAACGAAATAGGACTAAAATTCTGCCGTGAATTGAAGCAGATAATAGTTTGACAGAAAACAATGGCCAGATGAAACAATAAAATGAAGAAACAACAAAACCTATATTTTAAAATCAGTTTTTCAAATGAATATAACGTCATTGCCATTGTCCTTGTATCGTCGTTGTCGTCGTCGTCGTTGTTGTCGCCGTGGGCGCTGTCGTTGTGCTAAAATGATAACTTTTTGTCAAAGTCTCGACAACAGTACAGCTATCCCCTTCAAACTTCACACAACATCACAACAACTACAATCTTATAAGGGATAGGATCATTACTCTTCCATGCATGTTTAAAGAGTTACGTGCCGTTAATGTATTTTGCAGTAACAGACGAGCATTAGCGCCCATGCATGTTTTAAGACTTTTGTCCCTTTACTTCTTTAACTTTTGTTTGTTTGCAGTAACATGCGAGCATTGGCGTTCGCTTAACCCTTCGCTTGCTATTCGCGTCAATATACCTACCAGTAAATAGTGAAGACCAAGATGAGACAGCTCCTGCAGGAGCTGTCTCATCAGGGTCTGCACTATTTACAAGTTGATTGTGCAACCAGTGCACTCCACAGCAGTGATTGCACTGCGAAATACTTGTACACAGTGAAGATATATGTAATTATACAACAGGACATAGGTAAAGAAGGAGAAATGTATTTTAAAATTCAGCAAGCGAAGGGTTAAGATGGCAGTTTTGCTTATTGTATTAATCATGTTCTCCGTGAATACGCCCTATAACGCGTTTGCAAACAGAGAAGACCCAGACCATACGGCTTATATAGGAGCCGTTTGATCTGGGTCTTCTCTGTTTGGTTATGTGTAGTTTCTACCACGACCATACGTATGTGTCCATACAGCAGTACAAAAAATAAGCCAATTACTGTTTATGGTATCATTGTTTCTTACATAAATATCCAATGAGTAAAGGGTTAGTATTGACATCTGTAAATACACGTTTTTTTCCATCTAGGTCTAAACAATTTCGGACCTTATCAGAATGTTAAGAGCGAAAATATACGAAACGTTGCTAATTGCATTTTAACCTTCGTTTTTAACGTCCATTACGACTGTTTAGAAGTGTCCCCCGGATAAGTTTTTATCCATTCTCAATTCTGAATATATGAATGAAGTCTGTCAGTTCAGATGCAACAAGCAGCTTTGTTTGATCAGTGTTATAGCACAACGCGTGTGGACGGCAAAGACCGTCACTTTCAGCTAATATCAATTCCACTTCGTCGCCAGTCTGTGCGATGGTATAGATCTGATCTGTATCACTACAGCAAACGACAACATTTCCATGCTTATCCACCTCAATACCCTTCACGTGAAGGTGATTAAGATAATTATATGTTAATACTAACACGCGTTTCTTATCGTTTCCTCCTAATGTGTCAATAAATTGTTCGTTTGGCGTTTGTTTTCCGTCCTCGTAGGCCGCAGCAGTAATCACGTGCAACAGGTGATCGTCTCGGTCATGATTTACGGTGGAATAAAAATGACGTCTAGTTTCCGTTTGGAATAACACATTCGATTCAATGTCTACTACTCGGACCAAGAAAGAATCGCTGGTAGTGATACTAATAGCAAATAACCCATTGTGGTGACTTAAGCCCCAACACGTGCCGTCGCCGGTGCTGAAAGTTTTGACAATCTGTAACGAGGGTCTCAGTTCTGCGATGCATAGTCGAGACGTTAAGGGTGAAGTAAAAGCAACAGCATTGTAACTAACAGTAGTGACGTCAAATACATCATCGGGTACGGCGATGTGTGATAAAGATTTAAACACAGTCTCAAGATGTTTGAGTTTACAATTACCCCTATCTGCAAGGACGATGTCCCCGTTTTCCATGAAGGTGCATCCTGTAATGTTTGACACATGCTTGTCATCCTTTAGGCGAACACTGTATTTGTCCTCTCCGCTTGTCTCAAACTTTAGCTCATATAAGTGATCAATATTAGTTCTCAATGTGTCAAAGTCATTGTTTAGTCTGAGACTGAATCTTGACTTTGTAAATTGTCGAATTTCTCGTTTAGAGGTAACATCTTTAAGCACTTTCCCAGCCTTTTTCTCTTTGACAAACTTGTATATGTTGTCATGGTTCTCACTTTCCAGTATGTCTTTCAAGAAGTACATTTCTGTCCGAAGTTCCTGACACGCCTTCTTTGTACTTTGCCTCTTCTTACCTATGTCCTTCTTACATTTGTCGAACACTATCTCTAAACGCCGTATTGCTCGTACTTCCATCAGATTCACCCAGTTTAGAATCTCTCTCTTCCTCACTTTCAGGTCATACAAAAAAGTTTGTTTGGATTTTCTGAGTTCTCTCAAATCACTTTGAAGACATCTGTCAAATTCTTTGAATTCGTTGATCTGTTTTTTAAATGCAGCAATCATGTCGTCTTTCTTGTCCGATATGTTCAACTCATCCGGTATGAATCTTACGCCAGATAAACATATACTATGGTTTTGTGATTTGCAAACATCACAGCACAGTTGCTGGTGAACATTACAGAAATGTTTTATTTTCTCATCAGGATGCTCACCACAGTCCTCATAGAACTCAAATTCTGGTACCTCGATTACTACGTCGTCATCTGATATGTCAGGAACAGGTGAATTTATCTTTTCAATCTCTTCAATAATTCGCTTCCTATATTCTTCATACTCTTTGAAAGTATTTTCAATCTCATCTGGAAATTTAAATATATTCGTCCCATTTCTCAATTCCCAGTCAGTCTCTTTATCAAACAAACGAATAAAATCTTCCTTTATCTCGTGATCCCTGTTCACCAATTCGTGGTTATCCATAGCCACAAGTTTCCGATGCGGCTTCAGACAATCACAGCAGAGGAACTGTTCACATGTTTTGCAGTATGTCGTCGCATCACAAACTTTGTTCTCCCTTTCGGAACAAAGTCCACACTGAGCTGTCTGGATGTTGAATTTCACCCGCTTTCTGGTGGCCGACATGGTTTGGATTTGAAGTACAACGTCCTGGCTTCCTTTGCATAACGCACAGCACACTTACATTTCGTTGTCGAATGATTAAAATAAAACTTAATCACAACATTTGTATGCAAATCGGATATACCAATTAGACAGGCATTTATATTTCAGCGATAATTAAAACAATACTGCCGTAAACCAAGTATTGTGTGTTCTTTGTCGGATCGTTAACCACGTTGAATGGCATGAACGTATCTTGTTTAGGGACACTATGAAGTGTAAAGTTCCAAAGCGAATGTAAATAACTATTGAATGGCTCGGTTAAATTAGATACAAAACTATTTAAAAAACATAAGAAAAGTTTGACAGAACAAGTGCAGTGGAGATAAATATCGATAAAAAAACTTATTCAATCACTAAATCGATTTTGATATTTACACTATATCGATAAGATTGTGCTAGGTTGAGATGTAAACTGCCAATGACACGCGTGCTGTTATTAATCTAATTGTATAATGTATAGTAAACCCGTCTAAACATGGCGTTCAAATTAGAACCAAGACTGGTGTTTAAGATATGTGACAGCTAAATGCAGGACGACATTCATGCCAAATAAACTCCCAACTGAGCTCTCTGCATGACTTTAACCCAGATTAAGCAGTCACGTACCTGTTTAAAAAGACACCAATTCGCCTTAATTAAATTCCAGTTAATAGGGTTTTTACTGTATATACTTGTGTGCAAATAGTGAGTCGTACTAGGCCCTAATAGACAGTATTTAAAAATAAAATTTCCACATTTACTGTACATTGTTTACTTATTAAAGTTACCGATTGTTAACACATTATTCCCTAGTGCCGCATTTTGCGCATCTATAGAAGTCACTTTATGAAACCATTGTGATAAAAAGAGCATTTGCTCCTATAGAAGAATATGCTCTATTTATCACAATGGTTTCAAACTACAAAATTCAAAAAATTTCCTTTCCTCTAGTTAATGCTCCTTTTCGGTAGATACATTCAAAGAGGTTGGGTCTAAAAATAGCATAGGAGAGAATGAGGTACAGTTAGTTTTCATTCTATTTGCACTTGTAACACTATATCTCAATTAACCCGCCCTTTCCCGCCAATGCATCCATATTAGACTCAGATCAGACAGCTACAAGCCTGTAGGAACTGTCTGATCAGGGTCTACTTTGTTTGTTTATATGCAATGGAATCTCTTCTGTTTGGTTTGCCACTAAATGTCCTCATTTCATATTTCTAATATAATATCCATTATTCATCAGGTAAATTGTTAACCAAGTAATTGGGCAAGAGGGGAACATAAATCGGTTAATCTCAATTATAGGTACCTTATCACAGTACCTTGTTAAAGGCAGACACCGGTGTTTGATGTTGCAAAATTACTGAGTAAATTATTATCCCTTTCCTTCATAAATACGCCTTTCTACACCTCTGTAGTAGTCACTTCTTGAAACCATTGTGATAAATAGAGCATTTGCTCCTATTTATCACAATGCTTTGAAAACTACGAACTTCTAAAAATTTCCTTTTTTCTAGTTAATGCTCCTTTTTGGTATATTTATTCAAAGAGGTTGGATCTAAAAATAGCCTATGAGGGAATGGGTTAATTAAACGCATAATCGTACCAAAACACCACTATTACCTCTGTGAATTGATTATAAAATGTAAGACTATAATTATCACCTATATAGTCAACTGCTAGTTTTCTTCCGGATTTTTCCCGCGCTTGAATAAGTGACCGACACAATATTATAATTATGTAAAGAGCCAACATATTTATATCTGGATGTATGTTATTATAAAACTTTAGATATAATAATAGAATTTCTTGTTAGAACCTATTTATTACATGAATATTCGCAGAGAAAATGATTTCGTACAGAAACAGTCTGATCTGGGACTACTCTGTTTGCAAAGGCATAGAAAGGCGTACTCATGGAGTAAATGCATATAACAGTGCATAACAGTGTAGTATACCAGACTCTGGGGTTAAAAGACGGGTGATAGCTTAATGCAAGACGAAAGTTCTTTTCTTATCACCTACCATATCTATTCATTATATGGGCGCCCTATAGGCACGTTCTACTGTGTGTTCTCTACTAGGGTCTTTTTGCATTACTGTTATCCTGCATTAACCCATAGATATTTCTGTATTACCTTCGACATGTATTAACCCATAGAGATGTCTGCATTTCTTTCGACATGCATTAACCCATGGATATTTCTGTATTACCTTCGACATGCATTAACCCATAGAGATGTCTGCATTATTTTCGACATGCATTAACCCATAAAGATTGCTGCATTATTTTCGACATGTATTCATCCATAAAGATGTCTGCATTACTTTCGACATGCATTAACCCATAGAGATATATGCATTTCTTTCGACATGCATCAACCCACAAATATTTCTGCATTATTTTCGACATGCATTCACCCATAGAAATGTCTGCATTACTTTCGACATGCATTAATCCATAGAGATTTTCGGCATGCATTAACCCATAGAGATTTTTGCATTACTATCGAGTATCGACATGCAAATTAAGCTTTCGTGTTTTCTTATCAACCTCTAAATCTTTTTATAATATGGTTGTTATAGGCAGGTTTACTGTATATATATGCCCTACTCCTGCAGGAACTTTCTGCATTACTTTCGTTCTGCATCAAGCAACCTATCAACCTCCATTTATTCATTATCATATACCAATATGATTATACACTCGATATAGGCAGGTTCTGGTGCATTTACAACTGCCATGAATGCATTTCATTCTTCTACCAGCAGGGTCCAATATAAATATGTGTACATGTATGTATATCTAAAATACATATATAGCTTTTTATACGACTACCCATGTATTAGGACCTCTTTGAAACAGATAGATATATAGATATACAGTCAGACAGACATACAGGCAGACTGATAGAACGACAGACAAGAGGAGAAGAAAAGATAAGATAAGATAAGATAAGCTTTTTTTTTGAGTCGGCAAGACATATACAAATAACATAAGCTCTCAAGAGCTTTTATAACCGACTATATAACAAGTGTATGTAAACAAACATAAAGTAGCTACAAGTAAAATAAGTAAGATATAATTTAGCCTATGAGAAAGCTGCCAATCCTGTCTTTATAATATACTTATTAAAAGATTATTTTCCATAAAATCTGCAAGCTACGGTGGCACTGAGGTGACATATGCAAGATTTTTTTTCAAGTTTGTTTTCCCGAGATAATTTTTTTTATTATCTCGAGAATACGAAAAAAAGTTCGTTTTTACGAGATAATTTTTTTTATTATCTCGAGAAAACGAAACAAAGTTCGTTTTCCTGAGATAATTTTTTTTATTATCTCAAGAAAACGAAGTAGTTCGTTTTGTCGAGATAAAAAAAAATATTATCTCGAGAAAACGAAACAAAGTTCGTTTTCCTGAGATAATTTTTTTTATTATCTCAAGAAAACGAAGTAGTTCGTTTTTACGAGATAAAAAAAAATATTATCTCAAGAAAACGAAACAAAGTTCGTTTTCCTGAGATAATTTTTTTTATTATCTCAAGAAAACGAAGTAGTTCGTTTTGACGAGATAAAAAAAAATATTATCTCGAGAAAACGAAAAAAGTTCGTTTTCATGAGATAATTTTTTTTATTATCTCAAGAAAACGAAGTAGTTCGTTTTAACGAGATAAAAAAAATTATTATCTCGAGAAAACGAAATAGTTCGTTTTAACGAGATAAAAAAAAAATTATCTCGAGAAAACGAAACAAAGTTCGTTTTCCTGAGATAATTTTTTAAGCACGACTTAATAAGCCAATCAGAACCCTCCGTCAGAGTCAATTGTTCATCCATGGGGTTTCTCGTTTCCCGCTTAGCGAGGCTCGATAGATTTGCAAACACTTTTGACCTAGATCAGACAACAAGTAACAAGCGTCTGATCAGGATCTAAGCTGTTTGATACTCGGGCAATATAATTTTCCCAAAGTAAGCGAATCAGAAGAAGTTACGAATTTATGTGGAAGTGAATTATTTTTGCTGCGTGATAAGAGTTATCCCTTTCCTCGATATATACGCATTTATTCACCACTTTTGCAAACAAAGAAGACCCGCATCAGACAGTTCCTATAGGAGCTACCAGATCAGGGTCTATTATGTTTCCTTAGAAAATGTCATAAATCAAGATTTTAACTTTCTACGCCAGAGTAGGCCATGAACAGATAGCTCCTGAAGGATTTGTCTAACCAGGGTCTTCTATGTTTGCTTAGAACATATACTAAAATATAGAATATAGGCTAGATCTACTTCCTCAAAAATCTTATCAGTTTGCTCCTAAATAAATATTTTTTATATCGGTATATTCATAGTGATGGAGTCTTTCACGAATAGCCATGTAGGAGTGCATGGGTTAATATGAAGAATCGCAGTTGTGTATAAACCTGTTGAAAGCCGGGAAGATGTACTCGACATATGGGAAACGGGTGGACGCTATCCATAAACAATTTAACCCTTTCCTTCATAGTTTCTATTAAAACTTAATTTTAGGTAGATCTAATATAGATTTACATGCATTCATAAGGGTAGAAACTCTCTTTAATATTTATGGAGGAAATGGTTAGCGTATCAACGCGACTAACATTTGCGTCTATTGAAAATTGTATAGGCCTACATGTACTTTGGTGTCATATCTAACCAATCTGATTCACTGCTTTTGTATAGTAAACCAATTACAAGCCTTATTTAGAACTACTCAACGTCATATTACTACTACTACGCGTCATAGTGATGTTTGATACGTCACGGTAACGTTATTATTAGTTATGAAGGGCTTAGTGTCCCTAATTCGGACTATACACTGCCAGCAAATATTTATATGGGACGAGGCGAAAATTTCAAGTATTTACACGCATGTTTTGCATCATAGGTCTACGTGTATGGCTTGCCGTAGGGAAGCAAGGTAATTACCTCCCTTTAATAGAATTAAATAAAATATTTTGTAATTGCCTCAAATCTCATTTATATGTTTTATTTTTTATTTTTTATCACTGTAAAACTAATTAATTTTTATATTTCAATTCCAATTAAAGCATAACTTATATGTATGCATTTTTTAAAACTATAGTGGATAAACATAAAATATTATTATAATAAATGGAAAAGCATATGGCTGTCAAATAAGGGAAGTAACTCTTGTAAAACCATAATAAGGATTTTAGTACCCTCATAAAGAATCTATAGGGGTTTCTCGTGACCTCTAATGACCAATGGAATGACAAGTATTTTGTAGGAGGTAAGATAAACGCAATTATGACGTCATATAAGTTCATCCCTTGTCTCGGCCATGTTCTCATAGGCCTCAAATACTTGCGAAAACTGTTGACTCTGATGGAGGGTTCTGATTGGCTTATTAAGTCGTGCGCACGACTTAAAAAATTATCTCAGGAAAACGAACTTTGGTTCGTTTTCTTGAGATAATAAAAAAAATTATCTCGCAAAAACGAACTATTTCGTTTTCTCGAGATAATAAAAAAAATTATCTCGTAAAAACGAACTCCTTCGTTTTCTTGAGATAATAAAAAAAATTATCTCATGAAAACGATTTTTTTTCGTTTTCTCGAGATAATAAATTTATTTATCTCGTCAAAACGAACTACTTCGTTTTCTTGACATAATAAAAAATATTATCTCAGGAAAACGAACTTCGTTTCGTTTTCTCGAGATAATAAATTTATTTATCTCGTCAAAACGAATTACTTCGTTTTCTTGAGATAATAAAAAATATTATCTCAGGAAAACGAACTTTGTTTCGTTTTCTCGAGATAATAAAAAAAATTATCTCGGGAAAACAAACTTGAAAAAAATTTCTTGCATATGTCACCTCAGTGCCACCGTAGCAAGCAGATTAAATTAATTAAAAAATGGAAATGGATATTCAGAATTGGCATTTTTCTGATAGGTGCATTTGTTAAATATCACATTAAAGCAATTTAAGTACAGCTAAAAATAAATTTACATAAAAACCAGAATGTTTAACAAGAAAAAGAAGAAGAAGAAGACGAAGAAAGAAAAAAGAAGAGAAAAAAGAAGGAGGAGGAGGAAGAGAAGAAGAAGAAGAAGAAGAAGATAAAGAAGATTAAAGAAAGAAGAAGAAGAAGAAGAAAGAGGAGAAACAAATAGAGACGGACGCGAGAGACAGAAAGACACAGACACAGATCAGAGACATATACATACATGTGTGTCTCTGCACAGACACAGAGACGGAGAGACAGCTAGACAGAGGAAGGCAGAGAGACAGAGACAGTTAGACAGAGACTGATGGAGACAGGGACAGGTTAAATACACAAAATCTAGACACCGAGAAATACAGCTCTTTGACCGAAAACTAATTAAAGTATTGGATTTCCGGTGTGGGAAAAACAGCTGAAGAGCATCTTGGTAAGTGACGGATTACAGTTTTAGCGACAAGTTTTCAAGTAAGATATGGAATGCATTATGCAATAGCTTTCTGTCTTTAAGTTGTCTTGCACTTACATATCATAGTCATGCAGTGCTTCGCAAAATGTGCAATATTCAACATAGTTGTCAGTTGTCAAAGTATCATATTTTTCGGATAGCACATAGGTTTGGACATAATATCAGTAATTAGTAAATATAAATTCTGTAATGTTTGTTGGATTTTGGAGCTCATAGCATCCTATGTTAATCACAGTTTGTAGAGATTTTTTTCTTTTAGAAAGTGGTGTATCATGGTATGAGTTCTGCATGGCAATACTTTATACCTCCATTCACTCCCGGTGAATTTCACCATTAGTAATGGCCTTACTAGTCCAAACATTTAGACGTATCAACATGCCCCTTATTTTATAACTATTTATCGTGCATGTAACTGACGTACCAGAAAATGTAAAAATGTGAAATAGCAACGTCAGGTCTTATTTATAGGACTATGGCCTTACTAGTCCTTCAAAAAAGACCCGCCCGCGTTTGAGCATTTTTCTTGTTTTGATTTTCCGGCATATGTGCAGTCTTTCACCTTCTTTGCAGAAACACATAGCAGTTTCCGCACATGAGTGGATGGGACATTTGGCATCTAAATGGTTTAATGGGGTGTAGTTGCATGCAAAACGCTTATTATTTAGTTAACTTAAGTATTTATGTATCGCTAAATGCATGCAATAACTCTCTAGACTGACCTCTTCAAGTTCTAATATCAATTTTTTTTACCCCCCTTCTCATTTTTTGCACTTTTCTGCTCATCCATATCTTTTAAAATGGCGAACAATATCGGATATCCTATAAATGACAACTGTGAACAAATTTACGAATTTTTATGTAAACGAAATAAAATCTTGTTGTTGTCGAATACAGGACCCCAATGCTTTAGACAACAGACACTGAGTGTTTTTGCGACACCCGTATTGGCCAATAACAGCTGTTGTGATGGTTGTGAAGCAACATGGTGCAGATGTTCAAGTTGCAGATGCTGTTCAACATGTGCAGTTAAATGTCTATGTTCTAAGGTGCAAGTGATACAATAATTCATAAAATTACATTCATGAGGATTTATGTTCATCAAAGTGAGGGGTCTACTACCGGTCTAGCGACGGGAAGCTCCGCGAATTGACCAGAAGCAACAAGAAGTTAGGGAATAGAATATAAACTGTTGTTATGTAAAATATCATCTAAATTGATGGATTGAATTTAATCAATAAGATAAATATCAAGATGTTATCCTGATGTGACTATTTTAGCTACGATAATGAATCGACAAAAAATCTGTCACCTCGGGCGCATATGGTAAACAATTGAAACATACGTGTGTCTGATTTTTAGCAAATTCTAATAACGGTACAGGTTAATTCCTCAAAAGCAATCGTAAGACTGGCATTAAAATTAAGAATAAGCGACTGGAAAAAAACAACATATACTACACTAGAAAACTGTACATCGGCCCTAATTTAGCGACTCGAGACTGGGTGAATGGAGCCTATGCAGAAATAGCGACTTGAAAATTGTATATGAGCCGTCTGATCTGGGTCTTCTGTGTTTGCAAAGGCAGTAGCAGTCTGCAGAATCAGTTTCAATTAGAAACCGAGCAGACCCAGATCAGACGGCTCTTATAGAAGCCGTCTGATCTGGGTCTACTCTATTTGCTAAGAGTAATTATGGAGTAACGGGTTAAGCTGTAATCAAATTTGCAGTTAGTCCAAGAATACAGCTGGTTTTTTGCATGTTTTTGATCACAGAACATCAGTCAGACAATCGCAATGTACACCGGGTATGTAGAGAGATGTGTTAACAGTCTCTGGAAGCGAGTGTGCCCGACTCTGATAGGTGCGTAAATTACAAACCAAACCACTCAGATTTCAAACACCAAGCTCAAGCAGTAATTAGCTTATCAATACACTGTCCCGATCTCGCATATTAGAAAAATCAATCATTCCAAAAATACGAAGTTTTCGGATCTAAACTGTTTAAGAGTAGGCCCTAACATAGCAGATCCACGAGGTTAGTCTGTCAAAGGTGAAGGTCACACTGAGCTTCAACTAAAAAATATTGTCCCTCAATAACTTGATAACTATTAGGTGTGCCGTCTTCATACTTAAGAGTGAGGTTGGTCATGTCAATTAGATTACCCCTGTTAGGCAAATGATTTTGATGTCAGTCTGTCAAAGATCAAGGTCACAGTGACCTTCACTCAAAAAACCATGTCTGCTCAATAACTTGATAACTATTGGGTGTGTTGTCTTCATACTTAGGAGGAAGGTTGGTCATGGTCAGTAGATGACCCCTATAAATTTTGAGGTCAGTCAGTCAAAGGTCAAGGTCACTTCGGGTGTATAATGCTCTGACACATGGAGCCCTTGTTTTATAATGGCATATGAACACAATATTTTTAATCACCAGACAGAGTGCAACTGAAAAATCAGACCCATATTAAAGAAAGCAGTGTGGGGTCGTTTCGGACCCAAGTCATTTCGGCCACTGGTCATTTTGGGCCAAAGTTGTTTCGGCCTTGGTCTTTTCAGCCTTAGTATTAATAAAGCATTGAAGTCATGAGATTTGCATTCAAATGACAATTATGATATGATTGAAAGCAAAGAACCCATATACTATTATACTATGGTATGTCTATTTATAGCAGTCTATACGAAAGTTCACAGGACCACTGACAAATCTGGTAAAATTTTGTCCGGTCTGGTAAAAGTTGCTATTTAAAGCACCAGTCAACGTGACCAGTGAATATTTGCTTGATTCTCACACTGTTTGTGAAAATTTTCCTGTATTCTTTCCAAATTTAAGTACGGTAGCAATGTGAAAAGTGTTACTCAACTTATATCATGTCTTTATTTGTAAATTATAAATAATATATTAAAAAATAACACAGTGTTTGAAATAAACTTTTTTTCCTGGTGGCAAGTTCTTGCCACCTAATCTGAAAGTTGGTGGCAAAATGCTCTTACATGGTGGCAAAATAGGAAAATAGATTTTGCAACATGGAATGCAGTCCTGAACAGTTTTACCATTTTTATACCCCCCTTTTGAAAAAATGGGGGTATATTGCTTTGCACATGTCGGTCGGTCGGTCTGTCGGTCGGTCGGTAGATCGATGGTTTCCGAACGATAACTAATAAACGACTTGGCCTAGAATCTTCAAACTTGCTGTGGTGGTTGGTCATGACAAGTAGATGACCCCTATTGTTTTTGAGGTCACTAGGTCAAAGGTCAAGGTCACCATGACCTAAAATGGTGAAATAGTTTCCGATCAATAACTGCTCAAGGGTTTGGCTTGGGATCTTCAAACTTGCTGTGGTGGTTGGTCATGACCACTAGATGACCTCTATTGACTTTAAGGTCACTAGGTCAAAGGTCAAGGTCACCATGACCTTAACTGGTTAAATGGTTTCCGATCAATAACTGCTCAAGGGTTTAGCTTAGAATCTTCAAACTTGCTGTGGTAGTTGGTCATGACCACTGGATGACCCCTATTGTTTTTTAGGTCACTAGGTCAAAGGTCAAGGTCACCATGACCTTAACTGGTAAAATGGTTTCTCATCAATAACTGCTTAAGGGTTTGGCTTAGAATCTTCAAATTTGCTTAGGTGGTTGGTCATGACAACTAGATGAGTCCTATTGTTTTTTAGGTCACTAGGTGAAAGGTCAAGGTCATCATGACCTTAACTGGTGAAATGGTTTGCAATCAATAACTGCTCAAGGGTTTGGCTTGGGATCTTCAAATTTGCTGTGGTGGTTGGTAATGACCACTAGATGACCCCTATTGTTTTTTAGGTCACTAGGTCAAAGGTCAAGGTCACCATACTCTTAACTGGTTAAATGGTTTCCGATCAATAACTGCTCAAGGGTTTGGCTTAGAATCTTCAAACTTGCTGCGGTAGTTGGTCATGACAACTGGATGACCCCTATTGTTTTGAGGTCAGTAGGTCAAAGGTCAAGGTCACCATGACCTTAACTTGTAAAATGGTTTCTGATCAATAACTGCTCATGGGTTTGACTTAGGATCTTCAAACTTACTGTGGTGGTTGGTCATGACAACTTGATGACCCCTATTGATTTTGAGGTCAGTAGGTCAAAGGCCAAGGTCATCATGACCTTAACTGATGAAATAGTTTCCAATTAATAACTGCACAATGGTTTGGTTCGGGATCTTCAAACTTGCTGTGGTAGTTGGTCGTGACCACTAGATGACCACTATAGTTGTTGAGGTCACTAGGTCAAAGGTCAAGGTCACCATGACCTTAACTTGTGAAATGTTTTCAGATCAATAAATGATCAGTGGTTTGGCTTAGGATCTTCAAAGTTGCTGTGGTGATTAGTCATGACCGCTAGATGACCTCTATAGTTAAGGTCACTAGATCAAAGGTCAGGGGGTCTGGGGCGGTATACATGTTTTACAAACATCTCTTGTTTCTTCAACATTTTTATGCCCCCGTGACGACAGTCAGGGGGCATTATGTTTTGCACCTGTCCGTCCGTCTGTCTGTCCGTCTGTGCGTCACGCTTTGCTGTAAAGTGTTGTGTTTTGTACCTGTCAGTCCGTCTGTCTGTCCGTCTGTGCGCCACGCTTTGCTGTAAAGTGTTATGTCAGTAATTTCTACACTTATATACATGAAACGTCACATACACATCAATTACCATCTGTGCTATAATTTAGCACCCCACCCATGCTGCCGCAAGCCCAAGGTCAAGGTCAAATGACTTGAAATTTTACGTGCAGTTGGATGTCACATTTACGTGCAGTTGGTTGTCACAGTTTTTTCATTGTCTTATTTCTCCCTAACCACTGTAGCTAATGCCTTGGAATTGCATATACACATTAAACATCATCCATTCTTTCATTGCACACCCAGGCCATGCTACCAGCAAGCCCAAGGTCAAGGTAAAATATTAAGTGCAGTTGGTTGTCACAGTTTTTCATTGTCTTATATCTCCCTAACCATGGTAGCTATTCGCATGGAATTGCATATACACATTAAATTCCATCTATACTTTCATTGCACACCAAACCCATGCTGCCCGCAAGCCCAATGTCAAAGTCAAATGACTTAGGAATTACTTGGAAATTTTACGTGCAGTTGGTTGTCAGTCTTTTCATTTTCTTATACCCCTAACCACTGTAGCTATTTGCATGGAATTGCATATACACATTAATAACATCTATACTTTCATTGCACACCAAACCCATGCTTCCCGAAAGCCCAATGTCAAGGTCAAATGACTTAGGAAGTTTACATGCAGTTGGTTGTCACAGTTTCTTCATCGTCTTATATCTCACTAACCGCTATAGCTATTGGCATGGAAATGCATATACACATTAAACACCATCCATACTTTCATTACGCACCCAGCCCAAGCTGCCCGCAAGCCCAATGTCAAGGTCAAATGACTTGGGGAATTTTACGTGCTGCTAGGCAAGCACCTACACGAGGGCATCGCTGTGTCTTACAGACACATTTTTCTAGTTATCCATATTTTGCAGCCCTTTTATAATGTCAATAGCCTTGTTTGTATCAATGTTCTGCTTTACAGCCTTAGCTTAAACAGCTTCGACATGATAAACACTCTCAATTAGTTTTTTCACTGGGTCTTTCTTATGTTGCACGTACCAACAACAAAAGGAATTTTCAACAAGCAAGAAAAACAAACTGCTGTCCAACAATTCTTGAAGTATACTGCTGATTGTTTTGATTTCCACCCAATTATTCCTGGTGGCAAGTTTTTGCCGCTGACTTTCAGATTAGGTGGCAAGTTGGACATTTCTGGTGGCAAAACTGCCACTGTTAATTTCGAACTCTGTAACAAAATATATGAGAAATAGCATATTTTTACTCTTTTTTCTGTTGGTCCTGTGAATTATGTCTCCCCCATTTATGGGGAGATATATTGTTTTTGCCAGAGTTGTCTGTCTGTCGGTCCGTCCGTCCGTCTGTCTGTCTGTCTGTCTGTCTGTCTGTCTGTCCGTCACAAACTTGTGTCACGCGTATCTCTGAACTTCGGAGTTATTGCCCCTGATGACCTAAATTTAGAAAAACTTTGTGTCGCGCGTATCTCTGAAACAGCTAGTACTAGAGTCACCAAACTTCACAGGAATGTTCACCAGCATGAGTTGTTGTGCACCTATGGTTTTTGAATTGTCTCCCCCTGATAATTCTTGAGTTATTGCCCCTGATATGAATAATTAAATTTATACAAATTTTGTGTCGCGCGTATCTCTGAAACCAGTAAGGCTAGAGTCACCAAACTTCACAGGATTGTTCACTAGCATGAGTTGTTTTTCTCTTGGGTTTTTTGAATTGTCTCCCCCTGTTAACTTTGGAGTTACTGCCCCTGATGACTTAAAAGTAGACAAACTTTACTTAGTGTCATGCATATATCTCTGAAACCACTGGGGCTAGAGTCACCAAACTTCACAGGAATGTTGACCAGCATGAGTTGTTGTGCACCTGGGATTTTTGAATTGTCTCCCCTTGATAACTTTGGAGTTATTGCCCCTGATATGATTACTTAAAATTAGAGAAACTTTGTGTCATGCATATCTTTAAAACCACTAGGGCTAGAGTCACCAAACTTGACAGGAATCTTGACCAGCATGAGTTGTTGTGCACCTGGGTTTTTAATTGTCTCCCCTGATAATTCTTGAGTTACTGCCCCAGATATGATAACTTAAAATTAGAGAAACTTTGTGCTGCATGTATCTCTGAAACCAGTAGGGCTAGAGTCACCAAACTTCACAGGAATGTTCACCAGCATGAGTTTTTGTGCATCTGGGTTTTTTAATTGTCTCTTCCTGATAACTTTGGAGTTACTGCCCCTTATGACTTAAAATAAGAGAAACTTTACTTTGTGTCACATGTATCTCTGAAACCACTAGTACTAGAGTCACCAAACTTCACAAGAATGTTGACTAGCATGTGCTTTTGTGTACCTGGGTCTTTTGAATTGTCTCCCCCTGACAATGTTGGGAGTTATTGCCCCTGATAAGTTTGGAGTTACAGACATTACACTTGTGAATTGGAAAGAGGTTGGGAGGGGGAGACATCTGTTTTTGTGACAAAAACAAACCTCTAGTTTCTGTCTGATTCTGTAAAATTACACTTTTCACAGGACCTCCTATCTTGTGGAATCTAAACAACTTTCGTATAGACTGATTTATTGTTTAATTGATAGTTAATTTGGTGTTAAATACAGCTTTGAACACCAATATAAGCCATATTAGAAAGAGTCAAATATGGGGATGCTACAAATATGTCAGAAAGTATCCTGTTTAATTTGAATGAAAAAGTTGTAAAAATTGTAAAGTCAAGGCATGAAGTCAAAACAAAACTTCATTAATGTTGAGATGGGATATTTATTGATTTGTGATGACAAACACATGGGCAATAATTCACATGTACATATATATTTAAATGTCATGCATATTGAGTAATACATGTAATTCACATGGCATATATACGTCTACATACTCCTACAAAAACATATACATTCTAGATGAGCAATAATTCGCATGTACAGGCTGATTATACTTTACTTATGATGTGAAATGCCCAAAGCCGAAAGGACCAAGGCCGAAGGGACTGGGTCAGAAATGACACAGGACCTAACAAACATCTGATATGGTCTACCCAGTTTGCATGGCCTCTAAAGATGCCTATATCAGGCAAAGGGTTAACCCAGATCTGTTTTAGTCAGCATGGTAAATATGGTGGCAAGTTAGAAAACAAGAATTGATCTCAAGTGTGCAGTTTATGTGCAAATTCATGACAGTGATCCAAATAAGGTACATACATGCGTTTTTACACATATCTTTCATACAAAAACACATTTGAAATTAAAGTTGTGCATATTGAAACGCATACAGAAAAAAGCGTACAATTATTTTAATGGTCAGACTGCGTGTCACCTTTCTTGACCTGAAAAATGCGAAGATCATCGATAGACCGTTTGCACTGGCGTACTTACCCGAAGAATGCTGAGTTAGGAGATAAATATGCATGTTAACCCTTTACTCCATGAATATTCACGTAAGAAATAAGGACATCACAAATAATTATTAGATGAATTTTTGTGACAGAAACTGTAGAATCAACCAATTTAATTTCGTTTATAGCAAACAGATCAGACCCTTATAAGACTACTCCTACATGACCTGGAACCATCTGATCTGGGTCTATTCTGTTTGCAAAGGTGCCAAACAGTGTATTTCATTATTATAATAATAATATGAATAATAATAATAATATTGTAGCTGTGATGATAACAATAATATGTATTTGTATATGAAAGAAAATTAATGTTTCCCTGTTTTACCAACTCATTTAGTCAGCGATGCACATCAAGGCTTGAGGTTGTGAATGAAAAAAATCTCATACTTTGGGACTCCAATCTCCCACTTTCAAAAAACAGTCCTCAACTTATGCGACAGAAAGATTCACCTGTATGTAAACATCCATGTTTATGCATTTGCAGACAAAGCAGACCGACAGATCAAACAACTCCTGTAGGAGCTGACTGATCAGGGTTTGCTCTCTTTGCTTATGGAATACTGTAGTTACTGTTCATATGCTATTAGAATTCAGCTAATTAATATTCATAATATTTCTTACAAGAATTGAATTAGGAAACAAGCCTGTTTTTTTTCCTTATATAGCAGACACCGTTGCTAGGCCCCTTCCCCTCTGGAAATGTTTTCCCCTTCCCCAAAATCAGAGAAAACCCCTGCATTGAACCGGTGTAACATTCTGTTTCAAGAAAGCAATTTTGTTTAAGCAGAAAGAATCTTGGAGTGATGTGCCACCTAAGAACACATCTTTCTCATGCGTCTTATTGAAATGATATAAGCAGCTACTCAGACATGCTAAGAGGTAGGATTACACTACATTTGTAGACTGGAGTTAAATTTTTTAGAATATCTTTTAAAAAGATAAACATGAAGTCATTTGTTGGTGGGTACAGTGAATGCATAGGAAGTAAGCAGAGGAATCTTGTGTAAGAAAAGCAATTTAGTGATAAGAACCAATTTAATACACTAGTCAAGGAATGTGTGAAATGTATAGGAGAATTTTATTATGAAGAAAAAAACACACACACCAAAAACCAACAGAAATAGATATCAATACAAGGTAGGCAAGCACAGTTACATCAGGCTATTAAGAAATCTGAACTTATGTCAGTACAAAATGTGTACATATAGTTTTCTTATGTAATATTTGTATCAAATATTGCAACCCTAAGTCATATAAGGAAAGTCTTGTACATGTATCATGTATATATGGTATGTTGTATATCAAACCCATATACAGTCGAGTCCTGGTTATTCAAACACCTCACATCCGAAGTCCCGGTGTTATTCGAAGCATGGTGTTAGTCCCGACCTCCATCCTTCTTATTTCTATGTTTAATGTTTTGGATTATTCAAATTCGTATCGTTCGAAAACCTGGCCTTACTCGAAGTCATATTTTGTCCGACGTTAATGTTTACCTTTGATTTTCACACCTATAATCCGAAGGTGTAGACAAACATGGATTAAGGACAAGGGAACACAGACAATCGGCGCCATATTGAAAACACTGTCAAACAATAAGGTGTCAATTTATCGTAATTACCGACATGGTAAAACTCGGCCTTACTGTAGTGTGTTTATTATTGTTTATCAATCACATGTTGGACATAGATTGTGACAACAAATACGTTCACTCTGCTCATTGAAGAACTAACAAGAATAGGCAGCATGCTTCAGAGTCATTGCAATTTAACACAGTAGAGTCAAAACAGTTGAACAAACATAGAACAGAGGAAAATTGTATTAGTTTCAAAAAGAATATTAAGAGAAGAAACAAATAATTAAAGATAGTAGAAAATTGCATACATGATGGCATTTAATTGATATAAATAAGAAGGTGAAAACTGCAAAAGCCAGCTAAAACTACAGCTATAGCCAAAAACATGTTTAAGTATTGCGATATTCAAGAATCGATACTTCTAAGTATTGCGAAACAAACTGCCAATCTATTGCTTCATCCATGAAATTTTCACAGCAATTGCTATATGTTCCTTTAATTCTTTACTCCATGAATATTCATGTAAGAAATGATGAATATTACTGGTAATTAGATTAATTCATAAAATGGCATATTAACACATGAAATTTTTGCCAATACAAAAACTGTAAAATCAGATCCATAATATTTCATATTCATAAGCAAACATATTTTCTTTCTTTCATATAACATCTTTTCACACAGAGTAGACCCAAATCAGATGGCTCCTATAGGAGCTGTCTGATATGGGTCTACTCTGTTTGCTTTTCAATTTGACATGGTATATCTGATTCTTCAATTTCTGTCAAATCAAAAGGTTACATTATAAATTGAGCTAATAAACGTTCATGGTGTCATTATTTCTTACATGAATATTGCACAGTTAAACAGGCTAAATGAGTTCTTTATTAGTTCTTTAAAATTACCTAAGGAATGTTTAAGTAAGAAATAGTACAGTATATGAATGTATGAAATTAATAAGCTGATTTTTTTATGACGGCATCATGAACAAGAGCATTTTGACTGGTAAATACTATTATTTATTTATCAGCTCCAACAGGAGTCTTCTGATCTGGATCTATACTGTTTGTAAATGTGTCAGTGATGTCTCTATTAGGTAAAAGGTTGAATAAAAATAATGAGTGTACAGTAAAACCTCTCTATAACGGCCACTGAATTACATCAAGTATTTTGTGCTAAAGGCAGGTGGTTGCTTAAAGCAAGATGAAAGTAAAACAGAATGCTCCTGTAGGAGCATTCTGTTTTACTTTCACCTTGCTTTAAGTAGCCACCTGCCCTAAATACCAACTAATTAACACAATTTAGTGGCTGTTATAGAGAGGTTTTAATTACAGTAGTAGATGAAACAGAATAATAACTGGCTAAAACTCTCCATGATGCAAATTAATTGTAGTGAAACTACTTTAGTGATAAAACTCTGAAAGTAAGAAAGTGCAAGGAAATAAAAAGAGTGTAACCAAAGGAATCAGTTTATATAATTGTGCATTATGGCTTGTAATGGATTTGAAGCCTAGTACTGGTAGTAATACATAATGTTGAAAAACATATCACAGAAAGTTCCAGTTTAGTAATTTGTGCTTTATACAGTCAAACCTGCTGTAAGCGGCCAATCTGGGGAAGTGGCCACTTTGGCTCAACTCAACAGGTGACTGCCTAAAACATGTGCAGGTTACCAAGCATACTTTTGAGTGATAATAATAGAGACATAGACTATGTGTATAACACCGATCATTTTAAGGTATTGCCCCCCTTTTATTTATAAAGCCTGATCTACCCAAAGTGCCTGTAATAATCGCAAGCCACTGCTGCAGATACCAGGTGACTGAAGGAGCAGGTTGGACTGTATATGGACCACACCAAAAGTAATGACCAATTCTAGTCAGAAGCTTTATGGAAATAATATTTTGGCCAAGTTAAAAGCAGACCAGACAAAGAACATTTCATGGGGATAGAGGGTAAAAAAGGCAATCTGGTCACTTCAACCTTTCCCTGTTAAGTACATTTGTATTCATGTAAGAAATTATGATATCATGAATATTTATTAGCTGTATATTTATAATGGCATGTGTATACACACATCGGTTTCTGGTATTGGTAGATACTATAGAGTCTTCAGATCTATTAATCCATTCCCACTTTGGCTATTTTTAGGCCTAACCTCTTTGATTAAATCTACCAAATGGGAGCATTAACTAGAGAAAAATAAATTTTCAGAGTTGTGTAGTTTTGAAACCATTGTGATAAATAGAGCATTTGCTCCTGTGGAGCAAATGCTCTATTTATCACAATGGTTTCATAAAGTGACTTTTGCATAAGCGTCAAAAGGCGTCAATATGAGGGAATGGGTTAATATGATTCATAAGCAAACAGCAGACCCTGATCAGTTGGCTTCCTGAAGGAGCTGTCTGATCTGGGTCTTGAAGTTCAATACCTACTGAATATTCATGGACATAATACGGTAGTTATAATGGAAGATGGAACATTGTAGCCATTTTAAAAAGTAAAGAAACAGATCTTTCAAATTCCATTATCAAATAGAGCAGACCCTAATCAGACGGCTCCTAATTAGGAGCTGTCTGATCTGGGTCTACTCTGTTTGCAAATGTATGAAAATGGGTTTATTTGAGGGAAAGGGTTGAGCAGTGCAATTCTAGGTGCTGCATGAAATAAGCCATTTCTAGATTAGTGGTACTATTGTAAGAAACATTGGAAAGAAATACAAATTCACTTACGGTAGACAAGATGTATTTTTAATGCAAATTGCTTTCCTTTTAATCTGAAGAGATTTATATGCTTACTGGATTTATTGTGGTCTGTCAGGATTGATGTGTATAAGGTCTTGTTGTGGATTTTATGCCTGTAATTCTAGGGTCTGGGATCAATAAAATGACAGTAAAAAACTGAAGAAATCTTTATTATGGATTTGTTCGAAAGCTTTATCAAATTGTTACAACACAGCTACTGGGGATTTGAAAGTTAATATGTCATTGATACAGCACAGTCAAACATGAGCTTTTAATGACATGTTGCAGGATTCTGTAGCTTAGCCTATGTTGGGATTTCGCTGAATAGTGGAATTCTTTTATTGTCTGGTATGTGATTACATGTACTTGACAGTATGCACATTGTTTTGCAATGTTTTGCAAGCGATGCTTATGCAAGTTTATATTTGACAGCTTTATGTAAGAACTACTGAGGTTTTTGAAATATTCTCTCTGAGTTTGAAGTACTGTGGCATTATACTGTTAACCCATTCCCTCAATTTAATGCCTATTGACGCCTTTGTAAAATTCACTTTTTGAAACCATTGTGATAAATAGAGCATTTGTTCCATAGAGCAAAATTCAATGCTCTATTTATCACAATGGTTTCAAAACGTCACCATTCTAAAGCTTTCCTTTTCTGTAGTAAATGCTCCTTTTCGGTAGATTTATTAAAAAAGAATTGGATCTTAAATAGTGTATGAGGGAATTGGTTAATCCTTTACCTGATAGAGGTACATTTCGATGCATTTGCTAACAGAGGAGACCAAGATCAGATGGCTCCTGTAGGAGCTGTCTGATCAGAGTTTGCCCTGAAATATTATAAATCTGATTCTACAATTTCTGACATGGTCAGTTACTGCTTTGTTCATCATTTCTATTACATGTATAAAATGTCAGCTGATTAATATTCATAGTCATTATTTCTGACATGAATATTCATCAGGTAGACTAAGTAAAGTGTTAATCAGGTTTCTTATTTAGATACTGCAGATCCTGATGTCAGTATCCTATTGTTTTGTACAGCATTCACCCATTCCCTCATAGGCTATTTTTAGACAGTGTCCTCTTTGAATAAATCTACCGAAAAGGTCAACATTTACTAGCCAAAAGGTAAATTTTAGAATTGTGTAGTATGTAGTATGTAAAAGTGACGTTTACAGAGGTGTCAAAAGGCATTAATATGAGGGAATGCGTTAAAGACTTAAATGTTCTTTCTTATGACATGGCTCATATAAAAACATTTCAAGGATATTTCTCCACTAAATCTTTTATTGTGACCACACTTTGTCACAAAGATGATTGTAAAGAGTGATCAGAGCATAGGGGTTTGGTGGAGGTATAATGAATTTGGTATTTGAATACGCATCCATTGCTGGGATACCATATTAACTTTCAGCATGAAGAATAAACGTACAATGCACATGCTGATGAAGGGGTGGGCATGCAAAATGCGGCGAAATTTGGTTTTGCATTAGGCCAGTGTAATAGATGCGCAACAGGTGTTAACGGTTGTTAAAGAATTCAAGGGTTTGGTACAAAACCATTGTAAGTAATACTTGCTAAATTTTATGTGGCAGTTCGTGATAACTTTTGCAATCAGTGAGAATCTATAAGGATGAGATGTCAAGTAACTTGGCATCTAATCTCAATCGAACACGTTCTACACTAATTGTATTTTTAAAAAATAAAATTAAGTTTTATCTTGGAGGGAGAGGATGTTTATGATCGTTGACCCTTACAGTGCGGGACATGAGTCACTAATGTCCTTGGTTCGAAATTAACAGTGGCAAGTGTCAGTTTTGCCGCCAGAAATGTCCAACTTGCTACCTGATCTGAAAGTCAGTAGCAAAATCTTGCCACCAGAAATAAATGGGTAGAAATCAAAACAATTAGAAAAATACTTCCAAGAATTATCAGACCACCGTTTGTTTTTCTTGCTTGTTGAAAATTTCCATACATTGCTTTCTATCTTCCTATAATTTTGCCACCAGGTAAGAGCATTTTGCCACCAACTTTCAGATCAGGTGGCAAGTACTTGCCTGACCAGGGAAAAAAGTTAATTTCAAACACTGCTAATGTCCTTTGTAAACAGTGTAGACCCAGATGAGAGAGCTCCCATTCTCCATCCCTAGTTTACAATAGCGTTGCCTTAACAGGACTGTAGATAAGATTTGAACTGATCTATTAACCCTTTCCCTATTCAATATTCATGCAATAATGCAAGAAATAATGACATCATGAATATGGTTTAGCTGAAATAATTATATTGGAATATGTACACAGCATTAAATTGTGTTGGTATTGATAGAAACTGTAGTCAGGCCTACTATAGTTTCATAATCAAACAGAGCAGACAACTCCAATCGGAGTCATCTGATCTGGGTCTACTCTGTTTGCAAATGCGTGAAAAGGCATTTATATGAGGGAAAGGGTTAAAATCTCTTGTTTCTGCAACTCATTAGAACCTCGGAGGGGCGATTCTGATGAGATGCAGCGAGATAGGGTTTGGCAGAGAAATATCAAAACTATTTTCATTGGGTTTTGTAAATACGCTTCTTATCTACAGCCTTGACTAAGCCTTCAAATTGTTTTCCGAACAGTTCATTTACTAGTCACAGTGCCAAAATGTTATCTTTTGTGTTACTGTTGACTTTCTGTACGGTTGTTTATGAAGAATAAAGAGTTGCAGTTGTTATTCCACAGTCAGTTTTGCAGTTTTATTTATAGTTTTGTACTTACAGTGTAAGTACTTGTAGTGCATTTTCTTGCAACAGTGACATTTCAAGTCTAAATACTAATACAGTCAAGCCCTTCCTAACCGGATGTTAAAGATAGCATAAATATCAGTCTTGCTAACAGATAGTAGCTTAATACAAGTTGCAAGTCATGCAGACTTTTCACCCTGCATTAAGCAGTCAGACCTGCCTATAGGTCTCTAAATTCTTCTACCGTTTTACTATACCAGAATTCTAGTATAAAACTTTGAACCAGAAATATGGTCAAGTAGAATTTCATGGATAACATGTTAACCCTATTTTGAATATTCATGTAAGAAATAATGGCATCATGAATATTTATCAGCAATTTTTTTTTATACGCTCACCTAATAAAGGTGGTCATATATTGTTGTGGCCCTGTCCGTCCGTCCGTTCGTAGTTCGTTCGTCCGTCAACATTTTGTTTGTCCACTGTTTTCTCAGAAAACTATTTGACGGATATTAATGACGCTTAACACAAATGTTTAATGCATCAAGATCTGAAGCTGACTTGATTCTGAGGTTCATTTGATTTGTCGCTTTGGAGTTATGGCCCTTGCACTTAAAAAAAATAATGCAAGTATATGCAAATATGAGAATGGTCGTAACTTTTTAATTTACTGATATTTACTTCAATTTTTTTTATATGATATTACCTTAATATGGATTTTCACATATATTGTGGGTTTTTTATGTCACTTTATTTTAAAGTTATGGCCCTTGAACTTTTGTGTTCGTTGCTTTGTTTGTCAACTTTTAGTTTGTCTGTTGTTTCCTGGGAAAACTATTAAAAGGATATTAATAAGACTTCACACAAATGTTTTATGCAACAAAATCTGAAGCTGAGTTGATTTTGAGGTTCATTCAATATATCGTAACAGTGTTATGGCCCATGCACTTTACAAAAATCTGCAAATATGAGAATGGCCATAACTTTAGTTAATAAGATATTCACTTCAATTTTTTTTTATATAATATCACCTTAGTATGGAGATAAAGTTTTTAAGCACAAATTAGAAAATGTCAAAACTTATAAGGCATTTTGAATCAGAGAAAGTTTGGAAGTGGGCATATCATGTACCGTACGCGGTATTCTTGTTATACTCCCACAAACAGAGTTTGAGGGGGGTATACTGGAATCAGCCTGTCGGTTGGTCGGTCTGTCGGTCGTCGGTCGGTCTGTCCACAAAATCTTGTACTTTCAACTCCTCCTTCAATTTCAACCTGATTCACTTGATACTTGGCATAAATGTTACTCAGGAGTAGTATATGTGCAAGGCACAAATTTCAGGTCTCTGTGACCTTGACCTTGACCTTTGTCCTTGAAATTGGTCTTGAAATTGGCAGGCAAAATCTTGTACTTTGAACTCCTCCTTCACTTTCAACCTGATTCACTTGATACGTGGCATAAATGTTACTCAGGAGTAGTAGATGTGCAAGACACAAATTTCAAATCTCTGTGACCTTGACCTTTGGCCTTGAAATTGGTCTTAAAATTGGCAGGCAAAATCTTGTACGGCGAACTCCTCCTTCACTTTCAACCTGATTTACTTGATACTTGGCATAAATGTTACTCAGGAGTAGTAGATGTGCAAGACACAAATTTCAGGTCTTGTCCGGAGCATATATCCTATACTCTATTATCTAGCATTACCAAACCTGTTGTGTCAATACATATTGGGTAGTAGATATTCAGGTCTCTGTGACCTTGAACAATTACTGGCCATGGAAGAAACTGTAGAATGAGATTTATATTAGATCATAATCAAACAAAACAGCCCTTGATCAGAAAACTTTTACAGGAGCTGTCTGTGATCTGAGTCTACTCAGGTCTACTCTGTCTGCAAAGGTGTCTAAAGGTGCTTCTCATGTGTAAAGGGTTAACTCTTTTCACACCATACAAGGGGCAACTGTTGATTTGATTACCTTTGCAAATAGTTTGGATGAAGAGACGTTGAATAATTGAAGTTCCTCGCTGGGATACAAACTGTTTCTTCATTCTGTGTGTTTGAAGGGGAAATGGAGGACTGTTAAGCTGGTAACAAACCCTTTCCCTCATATTAATGCTTTTTAATGCCTTAGCACACGGAGTAGACCAAGATCAGATGGCTCCTATAGGAGTTATCTGATCAGGGTGTGCTCTATTTGCTTATGAAATTATAGATTTATACCATTACCAAAATTCCTTTGTACATTATGCCATTATAAAAACCCAGCTAATAAATATTCATGATGTCATTGTTTTTTACATTAATCAACAGGGAAAGCCCGTTAAACCGTATTATAATTGTTAACTCAAGAAGAAGGTTACTGTATTACACAGTAATGGGAATCTACATGTATACAGTACATAACTTGTAAAATTTAATGAAATATTAATTATTTGTAGAATTTGCTAGACCTGCAATGGCTGCATGGTATACATGTACATGTATTACATTTTCCTACAGCACGGATTAAAAAAGATGACAACTTCTAAGCTATTTTACACTGGTATTTGTTGGTCTACAGGCAAGTATTTGAACCCTTGAATGCTGAATATTCAAAGTGGAATGGCTCATTAGAGTTGAAATATAAAGTCCATTTGTCCATTAATGGTATGAAAGGCTTAAATTTCCAAGAGGAATTTGAATGACCAACTGTACAGACCCTGATATGAGAGTTCTTCTAGGAATTCTCTGATCTGGGTCTAGACTGTTTACAAATAATTTGTTTCCCGTATTCAGAGAGTTAAAATATTTAGTTGAAATGTAATGCTTCCTTATGTTACAAGGAAGTATCTTCAAATACTGCAAGCTTTAAGTGATGCAAAGACACTTGCAGACATTGACAAACACTTCAGGAAATCAGTAGTTTCCTTAATTAATGTTTACAGAGTTCAGCCCCTTACCTTATAGTCTTTTAACACCTTTGCAAGCAGAGCAGACCCAGATCAGACAGCTCCTATGGAAATTTATAGAACTGGTTCTACAGTTTCTTTCCTTGATAAAAATGTTAATCAATGTTGCATAACACAAATTCATTTAATGAATATTTAAAGTGATAAATCATTGCATTTTAATATTCATGAAGGAGAGGGTTACGATGTACACAGTTGGGAATTTTCCTTATTTGATACTTTGTATTTACTGTCCTGCTCACTCATCCGCTCATATAAATAACCTTGAGGATTTAGTCATATAAACACATATGTTTTATTCAAAATATTGCACAGCAGGAAATTGCAGGAACTAGCAATATTTGATTTATACAAATTTATTTTCAGTGCTGAAGATTTAGTCACACCTCGTAAGATGATTAAGATAAACACACCAGACAGGCTGAGCCCTTTACTCCATGAATATCCATGTAAGAAATAATGTATGTATAAATATTAATTAGCTTTATGCTTAATGTTTGTAGTAGCATATGAACAAAAAAGAATTTGGCCTTGACAGAAAATGTAGAATCGGATCTCCACAAGCTTACAGGGCAAACTCTGATAGGAGCCCTCTGATCTGGGTCTACCCTGTTTGCAGTATCCATGGAATAAAGGGATATACATAAAAGAGTAATATCAAACAGTTTCTTGAAGGCAATGCATGCATGATACAGTAAAATCTCGATCATTCGAATTTTTTGTATAGAAGATTTTAGACCCTTTTAGGCAGGTGGCTGCTGATTGCATTGTGAAAGTCATGCAGAAAACTCCTCTAGGAGCTTTCTGCATGACTTTCACCATGCATTAAGCTGCCACCTGTCTTAAAGATCGATAATTATACATATTTTAGTGTTCGAATAATCAAGATTTACTGTAGCAAATTTTTTGCTTTACTAAAGCTATTGCTGAGTGTCACCTGTTGAGGTTTTATGACCCCTCACTGTCCATCGTCTGACCATTCATCAGACTGTCAACTGTTCATGCAAATGATGCGACTCCTCTGAAACCACTGATAGACATTAATGAGGTATTGCATAGATGTTCCTTGGATGGTCCTCTACCAAATTGTTCAGTGCAGAACATTGATTGGAAAAGTTTATTGATAATTTAAAAATCCTTCTGGAGACTTAAGTGATAAATAAATCAAGTAAAACCCTTTAAAGTCACCATTAAATAATAAAAAATTACCTAGAAAATTCTGTCTGTAAGACACAGTGATGCCACCGTGGTGGTGCTTGACAATGAAAAAACTGTGACAACCAACTGCACGTACAAGCGTGACACACAGACAGACGGACAGACGTACAGGTGCAAACATAATGCCCCCTGACAATCGTCAACAGGGGCATAAAAAGGTTTTTCAAAATACAGGTGGTGGCTTAATGCATACTGAAAGCAATGCATAAAACTCCCCTTGGAGCTTTGTGCATTGTTTTCATTGTGCATTAAGAAACCACCTGTGTACAAAATGCAAAGGTCTCCATTTAACAAATGTAATGCCCCTGTGAGCATTTATTAGAGATTATATGGTATGGTGACTTGTATTTGATGTGCAAGTGATGACTGTTTTTATAGCCTTGAATCTTACCTTCGCGTCAGTATTATGGATGTTTAGGTCAAGGGACATGGTAAATGATTTAACCCTTTTTATGCGAGTGATTAATTTGTGACAACCTTTTGTGAACGATTCAATTAAGATGAGATGCCTAGTAACTTAGTGTTTCATCAGGATCCAAACTGCTTGATACTCTGATTGTAAGTTTACATAGAAATTGACTTAAATTGAATTGTAAGAATTGAAATGGTGGAAATGATTCTCAGACAACAATTAGTTAGCATGCAAACAGTTGAATAGCAAATACTTTCGCTAGCTGTGACTGTGTGGGGACTGTGTGGGCTGGGTTGATGTGAGCTAGTTGCCTGGAGGTAAACACAACTCACCAGGTAAACTTTAAGTTTATTGTTTTAAGAATTTAACAAATTTCTTTAACTTGCAGTGAATATCTTTAATAATGATACTGCTAGGATGAAGTCTTTCACTACTATACCCAGTAGTGAGGCCCTTTGCAAACTGTTTGAATCCAGATAAGACAGTCTGATCAGTAAATTATGAGAATCCAGTGTTTGACACTTTTATATTGATATTGTTTCCTTAACCCTTTACCTCATAGGCTATTTTTAGACACAACCTCTTTGAATAAATCTACCGAAAAGGAGCATTTACTAGAGAAAAGGAAACAATTTGAATTGTGTAGTTTTGAAACCATTGTGATAAAGGAGCAAATGCTCTATTTATCACAATGGTTTCAACAGGCAACTTTTTCAGAGGCGTCAAAAGGCGTCACTATGAGGGAATGGGTTAAACAGTGAACACAGCAATTTGATCAAAGTGTTGAAAGGATTAAAAATATAGTAAACACTGTAAGAGAGTTACATGTACCTGACACATAATCTTGACACGTTTAAAGTGGAATAGCCCGTTAGTAACAGTTTAACTAAAGAGTCCATTCAATATGATAGGCTTATAATAAGATAGAATCTTTATTTACATATAAGATAGAATCTTTTATTTACATCTCATCAATGCACATTCAGTAAATATAAAAACATATGCAATAAATCTTTCAAATAGTGCATAGCCATTCCATAAAGGAATTATTAGAGATAGTGAAAATGACATTGCATGTCATATATAACACACAAGTTTATAACATCACAGTATGACACAAATAAAATAGGACCACTGCAAATTGCAATATTGATCCAATATACTAAAACAGTCCAAGAGAGTATAAACTAAAATAAGAATAGTCAACAAAAGCAAGTTAAAGTATTCCGATGTCCAAAATCTACATCTGTTAAGAAAACTTAAAGATCAAAATGACATGATACTATATCATGAAAAACATATCTGGAACATCAGATACATAAAAAAATTGAAGTTATACTTGCTAGATATTGAATGACAAGCAGTGCAGGAATGTTTTCCACCTGTAATTAGCTGGATGTCGCGATGTCAAAGTGACATAAAATCCGATACAAACAAATAAACAAGCAAAAAGTGCAGAAATATAGGAATCCAGTCTATTGGCATTTGTAAGCAGTGTAGACCCTGATCAGAGGGTTGCTGTGGAAGTCATGTGAATCAGGATCTGCAAATTATTTGTCATACAAAATCCTCTAGCAAATTAAGTCTTTCATACTGAATGGACTCAAACACTGAATTTCCTTTCCACTTTGAATAATCTTCATTCAAAGTTGGGGAGATTATGAACCAGAAAATATTGTTAGAAATAGAATTTCATTTCTGACATTTTAAATAATTCCAGGGTTCAAAGTAGAAAGAAAATCACGATACAGATAGAAAATTGGCATGTGCTTATTTTTGTTGCAATTTCTTCAAAGAAAAACTAACATGAACCTCATCTTAAAATGCTCTTGGTAACATTTGAACTGGCAATAATAAATCATCTGTCAAGTATTTTTTCACACCACAATCTCATTTGTCTGCAGTGCTGGTGATGATATGACTTGCAGGATGTAACCAGCCTCTTCTGAATTATGGAAGTGTGATTTAACTCTTTGTAAGCTAGCTATGAATTCATGATAGCCTCGTGAAAAGCCTGCATTCAGAAATGGCACCAAATAACTTGGCATCTCGTTACAGTCAAAACTATTTGACACTTGTATTGTAGTTTTGAAAGAAATAGAAGAAATATTTATCTTTAGGAAGGAAACAGACAACAGTGTCTTGGCAGAGGACAGCTACTTAGCTAGCAAATGGTTGATTGGAAATAAATTTGGTATTTTAGCTACAATTTCACTTATTACAGCTGGTACAACTGTCAGACCTGATAGGAGGATCTTTACTCTTAGCACCATAACTTAATGCCATTTGCAAAAATCTTTCTGCTTCTATTCTTAAGATGGATATTTTCTTTCATGTCATTTACAAACAACATGATCTGACTGACAAACAGTTTGGATCCTGATGAGTTCCAGAGTAACTTGACATCTCATCTGACTCAAATCTATTTGCCGATGAGATCACCAATTAGTTCTTGGCTTACTAGAAGATAAACACCTGACTGGCAGCACATGTGTGCTGTAAAATCACTCTGAGATTCATGAATCTGTCAAGAGATACCACCAGGCCCAGAGTGACAGTGTCGGGGAAATCATAAAGTCAGCTTGAGAATAGCTTAATTAAAGAAAAGATCTAATATGGTGACTTAAACTTTGATTCTAATTTAGAGAGAAGATTCTGTGACTGGGTAATGAATGTCTTTGCACACTAAGTAATTAGACCTTTGAATGCTAAAATTTAAAGTGGAATAGCCTATCAGAGTCCATTCATTATGAAAGACTGAATTTGCTAGTGGAATTTGAATGAGAAAATGTACAGGCCCAGATCAAGGGTCTCCCAGGATTCCTCAGATCTGGGTTTATAGTTTTATCCCTTTCCTCCATATGCTATTTTTAGACCCAACCACTTTGAATAACTCTACCGAAAAGAGCATTAACTAGAGAAAAGGAAAATTTTAGAATTTTGTAGTTTGAAAACCATTGTGATGAATAGAGTTTGCTCCTACTAGGAGCAAATTAATGCTCTATTTATCACAATGGTTTCATAAAGTGACTTTTACAGAGGCGTAGAAAGGCGTATTTATGGAGGAAAGGGTTATACTATTATGGTCTATCATCGATTATCAGAAGAGTCCATACAGTATGAAAGGGTATAATTTGTAGTGGAATCTGAATGACAAGCACTACAGATCCAGATCAGAGGGCTGTTAGGAGCCCACTGATCAGGATCTAAATGGTTTGAAAATGCCTGTACATTTGTTATAGCCTTTGCAAACAGTTTGGAGTCAGATTAGACACCAAATAATTTGGCGTCTCGTCAGGGTCCAAGCTGTTTGTCAATCTAATTGTGTTTCTAACTGTAAATAACTTTATGAATCTTTATTTGTTAGATTTTTTTGTTACCGTATATACAGAGCTACAGATAAAGGTACGTACCCACACACTAAAATCGTCAGTTCTTCACCAACCCCTGGCCTAGACTGTGACCACTCTTTAGAATTGTCTCTTCGAGATGGTTCTGAAGAGTGGTCACAGTATAGAGTTTGGTGGAGAAATAAAGGAGATATTCTTGAAAATGTTTAAATTTATGCATCTTATCTGGACCTCTGATATATAATGAACACAAAATGTTTTGGCCATGGCAGAAGCTGTAGAATCTGATCTATATAATCCCATAAGCAAACAGAGTAGAGCCTGATCATGAGATAGCCATCTGATCTGCATCTACTCTGTTTGCAAAGGCGTTAAAAGGCATTTATATGAAGGGAAGAATCTTTGAGTATTGAAGCTGCAAGCAGTTGGCAATAATTGCTTAGAGTACTAATAAATGTTCATTAACCCTATACCATATGAATATTTATGTCAGAAATAATCATGTCATATGTGTTAATTACATATAGATGATTTTGTATCATTCTATATGAACACAGGAATTCTGGCCATGGCTGTTATTTCACGTGCAAACATAGCAGAATGTGATCAGGTGTCTCCTACAGGAGCTGCCGGATCTGGGTCTTCTCTGTTTGCAAAGGCATGAAAAGGCAGTATGATATATGTAAAGGGTTATATAGGCATGGAGTGCTCCTGTATGATTTACTGGACTGAGATGCTTGTTATATAAACATGCAGATGCATACAGTAAAACCCCTCTAGTGTGACCACTTAATGAACAATCACGGCTGTCTTCATAAGCAGGTGGTAGCTTAATGCAGGACAAAAGTTATATGCTGAAAGCTCCTGCACAAATTTCATCCTGCATTAAGCTACCACCTGCTTTTGCCATTGTGAATTATGCCCCTTTTTGGTGGTCACATTAGAGGGGTTTTACTGTATATTTAAACATTTTCAAGAATAGCTGCTTTATTCCCCACCAAACCTTATACTGTGACCACTCTTTATAATCATCTCGAAGAGAAAATGACCATTTTAGTATTTTGGCGTGCACCTTTATCTGTAGATCTGAACATTACATGAACATTTGCATGTTCTGTAAGAAGATTGTCTGACCACAGGACTTAAAGAGATGTAAAACCAGCTTATATAAATGAATCATGTCTTCACTTCGAGCAATAATTTCTCATATGATTAGTCAACATGCAATCCAAGGTTGTCACTTTCAGGAGATAATGTGTCTTTAATAGTGCCATTGCAATAACTGGCCTTTTGAAATGAAGAATGTGCTTAAAATAGTACCTTGCTATGAAAGAGACCTGTTGTTCTTGTCAAATACTTGAAACCCTTTTTGTCCCTTTACCTGATGTATATTTCGTGTAGGGAATAATGAAACCATATGGATATTCATTAGCTGATTTCAGAGCTACAGATAAAGGTGCGTACCCAAATATAAAAATCGTCATTTCTCCACCAAACCCTATACTGTGACCCCTCTTTAGACTCGTCTCGAAGAGACGATTTTAAAGAGGGTCACAGTATAGAGTTGGTAGAGAAATAAAGGAGCTATTCTTGAAAATGATTGAATTTACGCATCTTATCTGGACCTCTTTGATTTTTTTTATAATGGTGTATGATTTTGGCAGTGGCAGAAACTGTATGGTTACTAAGATCTATTTAATAATATTATTCCATATATGACTGAAATAGTATTAGAGTGAATAAGTAAGTTGAAATTCTAAATTTCCAACATTACACTGACTTATAAGCATCTTTTGTGAATTTTGAGGGAAAACCTGTTTAGAAGAGAGGTCCACTATAATCTAGGAGTTCTGCAGTGGAGACAGTCATTTCTCTGTTAATGCGCAATTAGGTATTCAGCTCAGGTCCTCTCAGAATTGTAATTATTCCACCCAGTCATTGCCTAATGCAAGAAAATCCAATATCAAACTGGAGGACGGCCCTTGCTGGGTGCAAAATATCTTTTAACCCTTTGCAAGTTTGTGATAAATAGTGTACACCATGGAAAACAGAACAGACCCAGGTCATATGACACAAACTCCACCCTCTGATCTTGTCTGCAAAATTTGTCATTTGTATTGAATTTCCTGGGAAAGGTAATCAAAACTTAATTATCTTATGGGGAGATTGAGAATGTAAAGGATGTTACAGAAAATTAGGCAGGCAAAGAGGTAAAGGACAAAATGTCTGGGCTTGATGAGCACTCAATGAGAATGGAGATCACTTCAGTGTGGGACCGAGCTGCCTGTGGTAATAGACAAACCTGTGACAGAAGAGACAAGAGCCATCCATGTCTAATATATCTTTAGCATGCTTATGCATGTTGTATTATAAAATATTTGTCAGGTAAAGGGTTAACCTATGCAAATAGTATAGATCCCAATCAGACTTTGAAACTCAGCTTCTAAATTGTTTGACACCAATTATTGTATTTTTGGCGAAAATGGAACAAAAACTATGAGAATTGCAGTAGAAAATCTGGCAATTTTTAAAAAAAAAAAAATTTTGCTGGTGTTTTCAGCCACAGTCACTATTTTTCAGAATTTTTATTAAGTAAGCTACCCTATGGCATGGTTATTACCCTTTACTTCATGAATACGCCTTTCTATGCCTTTGCGAACAGAGTAGATCCAGATCAGACGGCTCCTATAGGAGGGACTGCTCTGTTTGCTTTTGAAATAATGTAGATTTGATTCTGTAGTTTCTGCTACGTCCGCCAAGCATTTATTAGGGCCCTGTATGCAGGAGCCCTATAGGAATCACATTTTCTGTCTGTCCGTACGTCGGTCTGTCAATTTTGATATGACAGGATAAGTCGATAACTCAAACTGTACTTCACATAATTGGTTTCATATTAAGGGCATATGCTTAGTATCATCAGAGGAAGATAGTTCAAGATACCTATAATTGTTTTTGGGTTGAATCATATCACTATGTCTAGAGTTATCTGCCCTTGATTGCAGGGCCCTCTCTGACTGAATCAGTTTTCTAGTTTGCTATAATTTTAAAAAAAAAACGAAGTAATTAATATGCATGATGTCATTTCTTACATGAATATTCATGGAGTAAAGGGTTAACACATTGGCTAACATTTGTGTAACCTGTAATAATAGATTTTAAAGAACAATTTCTACTCTTGAACCAATGAATGGAAATTTACAAAACTTAACAGGAATGATGCTTAGATGGTCCTCTGTCTATATTATAGATACATGTAATTATATAAATGGTTTTGAGTGGTTGTATCACAGTAGCTTAAATAGATTTCAATGAACAATTTGTTCAAACAACATTGATCTTAAAAAAGGTATATAATGGAATTTGGTCAAACTTAGTAGGAATGATCCTTATCAAATGGAAATATAGCAGCCTGAACCATTTTGGTAGATGTGCATAATAGATCTTTTGGCTTATCATGATCAACCTGGTGAGCAATATCTTTTTTGAAAATTAGAATTTTAGAACCTTTTCCCTGTTCTATGTTTATTTCAAATGTCAATATCTAATGAATATTCATGGACAAAATAATTATAATGAAATATGAAAGGTTCGATATAGAAGCTAAATGACCAGATCTTTCAAATTCTATTAGCAAACAGAGCAGACCTTGGGAAAGGGTTAAACAAATAGGCATTACCATACTTGTATTTCAATAACTCAGTTAAATACTGAGGCCAGCACTAATGTTTGGCACGGGATAACAATTCAGTGAGATTGCTTGTATTGTTTTCGTTGTGTAAAAAACTTAAACTGTGCAGTCTTAATTACCATCATAGGGGCCAGAATTTGGCCAAGAGCTGAAATAATATTCTTCATTATAGAATTATATGTTTATAGAATTAGTTTCCTTTTGAATATTTTATCACTTAAAAAAATGGCAGTTAGATGAGCAACATGGAGCTATGATAGCCCTCATGTTTATCAGGTAATTGTTGAACCTAGTTCAAAGTTGTAGTTGAAATACTTCTGATATATCAGAAGCTTTTACTTCTGAACCAAACCCTATCTTGCTACTAATTAGAATTGCTGCTGCATCATGGCTACCCCTTTCCTTCATATAAACATGTTTTCACGCATTTGCAAACAGAGTAGACCCAGATCAGGCCGCTTTCAGGCCTATAGGAGCCATCTTATCAGGGTCTGCTCTGTTTGCTAGTGGAATTTGGAAGATCTTTTTCTTTACTTTCTTAAATTGCTACAATGTTCCACCTTCCATGTTTCAAACAATTTTGTCCATGAGTAATCAGTAGGTATTGCAATTTGGACTAAATATAGAACAAGGGAAGGGCTATTCTTATGAGAAATGGCAAGATAAGGTTTGGCATAGGAAATTCTAATTTTACATAGATATGTCCTAAATACTCATCTGTTTCCCTTCACTAGACAGAAATGCATTTGATGCCTTTACAACTGAGCAGGACCCGGACAGCTCCTGATGGGTCTGCTCTGTTTGCTGGTACCCTTCACTAGATAGAAATGCATTTGATGCCTTTACAACAGAGTAGATCCGGACAGCTCCTGATGGGTCTGCTCTGTTTGCTGGTACCCTTCACCAGATAGAAATGCATTTGATGCCTTTACAACAGAGTAGATCCGGACAGCTCCTGATGGGTCTGCTCTGTTTGCTGGTACCCTCACCAGATAGAAATGCATTTGATGCCTTTACAACAGAGTAGATCCGGACAGCTCCTGATGGGTCTGCTCTATTTGCTAATATAGAATGATGTAGATAATGATTTTAGAGTCTCTGCCATGGTCCCTCATATAAACGCCAGTTCATGCCTTTGTAAACAGAGAAGACTTGAACAGACGGCGCTAGTGTTACGAGGAGCCATCTGATCTGGGTCTGCTCTGTTTGTTTCTACCAATATTAAAAACTCATATTGATATTGACTTTGTACTGTCTGTCTGTCTGTTTGTCTGTGTGTGTGTGTGTCTGTCTGTCTGTGTGTGTGTGTCTGTCTGTCTGTCTGTCTGTGTGTCTGTCTGTATTTGCCTTGGCAGATTTCAATAACATTTCACTGCTGTAATCACCATGAAGTGTAGTTGTACATATCCCCAGGATGGTCTAGTTAGATTATTTTTCACAAAGTTATGTCCCCTTGAATGATTTTGTTTTTGCATAACATCCAATTTCTCATAAATGGTTAGGCAGAGTTCAACCTCTGGACACAAGATTCCAGGTTATAATGGCGTATACACAAAGAGATTTTTTGACCATGATAAAAGCTGTAGAATCAGGTCTGTATCATTCCTTAAGCAAACAGAGCACACCCTGATCAGAAGGCCCTTACCGGAGCGGTCTGATCATTGTCTACTCAGTTTGCAAAGGAGTTAAAAGGCTTATTTATGGAGTAATGGGATAAATGCAGGGCTGGAAAAATCCTAAAACTTTTACTCGTCCTGCTAGCTGCTTTTGTCTTATTTTACCTACATTCATTGTTAAAAATCAAGAAAGTTACTCGTCATGGCGAGCGGACAAGTTGAATTTTCCAGGCCTGAAATGAATATGCATCAGGTAAAGGGTTAGAGTCTGCAGCTCTGCTAATTGGAATCATTAGAATTCATGGAGATATGAAGTAGTTTTTAATAGACTAAATCAATATGTATTTTGCTTTCTTAAATTATAGATAAGATTCTTTCAGTTCACTGTGCTTTCTCTCTTATTAACTTTGATCCATTTATACTACAATGAGTTTTAGATTCCGGATGGTCTGAATATTTCATGAATGTTTCTGAGAGTGTTAGTTCTTCAGGAATTGGTCATGCATGCATCAGTATGGCTTGTCACGAAAAGCCAGATAATTACTTCGATTCCTGTCCATATCATACTTGCTGAATTTGTAAGCACTCTGTGTTGTGGAATTTTAAGGGGAGCCGAAAATGAACTTGCTTTTTTATGCATTTTAATGCTGCTGTCTAGGGAATTGTTGAAGCACAGTCAGTAGACTCAGTACCCTAATTACTCGAACTATTTGGAGATCCAATCTGCTCTCTCCAGAGGTTTGTAGGCTAAATATTAGCAAGTAGGAGTGACCTGTCGTTTTTAGGTTTCGGACTACTTTCCGAAACCTAATAGTAATGCATCCCCAGGGCATGCCTCAAGCAAATTTATAAAGAAATTCATATCCCATAATGCGCAATCAGACCACTGTTATACTACGAAATATCAATTTATGCTTAGAATGCATACGTTCATTAACCCAAATGCAGACATTTTGAATGGTTTAACATTGACAGAATGTTTATCACGTAGCGCCGATTAAGCGATTTAGTTATCTACGGGTGTATTTCACCCGTATTTCTTCTTTCATTTTGCCAAAAATGTGATTTTGATAACACCCCTTGACAAAAATATAGTTCCAAGTGCAATGCATTTGATAAACGATATCGATAATTCTTCATTTGGTATTTGTGTCAATTATTAAAATACGGATGCAACTGTTGCAATTACCAATAATTTTGCCGTGTAAAATGCTATGTTATATGATAAATTTGGTCGCGTACGAATATATACCACAGAGCGCCGGTAAAAATGAACCAGAAAGTAATCGACATCTAAAAGTCGGGCGTTTATTTGAAATCTACAAGCATTTCTTGAATTTGTCGGATTGGTACAGACAACGTTACGGAGAAAACAGTAATGAATAATGGTCGGAACGTCGTCCATCTCTACATATTACACACGAACTATAGGAATGAAGATAACGACTAGAAATTGCAGGATACGTACAGTATAAACACCCGATATGACGGGTATGACTCATATCCGCGGATATGAATTTCGCAGCCTAAAATCGGCCACAGTTTAAGCATTATTTTTCTTATTAGAAAAACCTTTCATCGAGCTTATTGGCTAATATTGTCCATATTTATTATTTGAAATACGTAAATTTAATATTCATTGCATAATAAGTAGTAACAGCCTGGAGAATTCTACTCGTCCGCTCGCTATGACGAGTAAAATAAAAAAAATAATAAATATAAAATAAATAAATTATTATTTAATTTACTGTAATTTAGTTTATAAATAAATAAAATTTAATAATTTGATTTATTTATTATTATTTTTATTATTATTATACCCCCACAAACAGAGTTTGAGGGGGGCATACTGGAATCAGCCTGTCGGTCGGTCGTCGGTCGTCGGTCGGTCGGTCGGTCGGTCTGTCTGCAAAATCTTGTACGGCGAACTCCTCCTTCAGTTTCAACCCGATTCACTTGACACTTGGCATAATTGTTAATCAGGAGTAGTAGATGTGCAAGACACAAATTTCAGGTCTCTGTGACCTTGACCTTGACCTTTGGCCTTGAAATTGGTCTCGAAATTGGCTGGCAAAAGCTTGTACTTTGAACTCCTCCTTCACATTCAACCTGATTCACTTGATACTTGGCATAAATGTTACTCAGGAGTAGTAGATGTGTAAGACACAAATTTCAGGTCTCTGTGACCTTGACCTTGACCTTTGGCCTTGAAATTGGTCTTGAAATTTGCAGGCAAAATCTTGTACTTTGAACTCCTCCTTCACTTTCAACCTGATTCACTTGATACTTAGCATAAATGTTACTCAGGAGTAGTATATGTGCAAGACACAAATTTCAGGTCTCTGTGACCTTGACCTTGACCTTTGGCCTTGAAATAGGTCTTGAAATTGGCAGGCAAAATCTTGTACTTTGTACTCCTCCTTCAATTTCAACCTGATTCCCTTGATACTTGGCATAAATGTTACTCAGGAGTAGTAGATGTGCAAGACACAAATTTAAGGTCTCTGTGACCTTGACCTTGACCTTTGGTCTTGAAATTGGTCTTGAAATTGGCAGGCAAAATCTTGTACTTTGAACTCCTCCTTCACTTTCAACCTGATTCACTTGATACTTGGCATAAATGTTACTCAGGAGTAGTAGATGTGCAAGACACAAATTTAAAATCTCTGTGACCTTGACCTTTGGCCTTGAAATTGGTCTTAAAATTGACAAATTGGTATTGAAATTGGCAGGCAAAATCTTGTACTTTGAACTCCTCCTTCACTTTCAACCTGATTCACTTGATACTTAGCATAAATGTTACTCAGGAGTAGTAGATGTGCAAGACACAAATTTCAGGTCTCTGTGACCTTGACCTTGACCTTTGGCCTTGAAATTGGTCTTGAAATTGGCAGGCAAAATCTTGTACTTTGAACTCCTCCTTCAATTTCAACCTGATTCCCTTGATACTTGGCATAAATGTTATTCAGGAGTAGTAGATGTGCAAGACACAAATTTCAGGTCTCTGTGACCTTGACCTTGACCTTTGGTCTTGAAATTGGTCTTGAAATTGGCAGGCAAAATCTTGTACTTTGAACTCCTCCTTCAATTTCAACCTGATTCACTTGATACTTGGCATAAATGTTACTCAGGAGTAGTAGATGTGCAAGACACAAATTTCAAATCTCTGTGACCTTGACCTTTGGCCTTGAAATTGGTCTTAAAATTGGCAAGCAAAATCTTGTACTTTGAACTCCTCCTTCACTTTCAACCTGATTCACTTGATACTTGGCATAAATGTTACTCAGGAGTAGTAGATGTGCAAGACACAAATTTCAGGTATCTGTGACCTTGACCTTGACCTTTGGCCTTGAAATTGGTCATGATATTGGCAGGCAAAATCTTGTACTTTGAACTCCTCCTTCACTTTCAACCTGATTCACTTGATACTTGGCATAAATGTTACTCAGGAGTAGTAGATGTGCAAGACACAAATTTCAAATCTCTGTGACCTTGACCTTTGGCCTTGAAATTGGTCTTAAAATTGGCAGGCAAAATCTTGTACGGCGAACTCCTCCTTCACTTTCAACCTGATTTACTTGATACGTGGCATAAATGTTACTCAGGAGTAGTAGATGTGCAAGACACAAATTTCAGGTCTCTGTGACCTTGACCTTGACCTTTGGCCTTGAAATTGGCAGGCAAAATCTTGTACTTTGAACTCCTCCTTCAATTTCAACCTGATTCACTTGATACTTGGCATAAATTACAGAATTTTCTCTATTTGAACTTTGGGTATTTTTGTTATTTGGTCCTATTACATGTTCAAAACTTGGATTTGCAATCAAGGCTGCCGTGTGGGGGTATTCATCACCTTTAGTGATAGTTCTAGTTTATAATTTATTATTATAATAAAAATAAATTTAAAAATAAATAAAATAAAATAATAAATAAATTCAATATAATTTAATTTATTTAATTTAATTTACTGTAGTTATAGTTGAAGTTGAAGAAAGCTAAAAAAATCATAATATTCGGCACCGACCCTTCTGCACGAAGGAGCAAGGACCGTAGTGAAACGTTCCGGAGATATATGGATAACCTTGAGCCTCAAAAGCAATCTGTATTCTGAATGCATCAGAAGTATTTATATTGAGTTTAGAATATCATAATTATATTTTTACATAATGTGTGACAAGCATCGTAAACATTGATCATAGACTTTTCTGTTCTATAAGACCCATGTTTATAATGTGTGTAATGTGTTAGGAGACTTGGTACCAGGTTGTAAGCATTTAAGGATAATTACTCCAATTATAGAGAGTTAGTAGTTATAAAAAAAGATAAAGTGGACTTATTTTATTGTATGTGTTACATAATGTTAATTATAACATAAGCTGAACGTATATAATTATTGACAATTTTTTGTTTGTAGTGTGTGTTTAAGCTTTTCCCCCAGCATTAATCTGTGTTAACATACAAGCATGCTGTTATTTTCACCCCCTGGTATATAATAATGTCCCAAAATGAAGTAGAGGGACATATTGTGTTTGCTCCGTTTCTTATTCTTATTATTCTTTCTTCCGATTCCGATTCTTCCAATTGTTCATCTTCCGTCATGAACTTGTCCAGAGCATTTCTCAGTAAGACTAAGTAATTGTCCGATCCTAATGAAACTTCATATGAATATTGCTTGATACATCCCACTTTTTATTTTTTGAAAATCACCATAACTAAATGGTTGGCTATAATTGGTCGAAATTTAGATAGTGTTTGGCGAAGTTATATATCATTCGATTTTTTGCTGAAAATTGGTATCATGGGATATTTGAGTACTCCAAATCAATTGGTTTGTGTTTCGAAAGTACATATATTGGTTGATTTTGCTAAAAATTGGTATTACGGTATATTTTGGCACTCGGGACTAATTTATAGGTCTTTTTAAAGAATTGGTTGCCATAGTAACTGAGTGGTGGCTCTGATTGGTCGAAAATTTAGATATTTTTCGGCAAATTCAGATATTGTTCGATTTTGCCGAAAATCGGTATGTCGGGATATTTTGACACTCACAATTGATTGGTATGTCTTTCGAAATGATTTGTTGGTATGGAAACTGAATGGTGAAATCTGATTGGTCAAAAATTTAGATATTCAAATTTGCTGAAAATTGGCATTTAGGGGTATTTGGGTATCCCAAACTCAGTCAAGTTGTTTTGAAATACTTGGTTGCCATGGTAATGGAGTAGTGTCCTTTGAATGGGTCACAATTTACATATTAGATTTTTCGGAAAATTTGGTCAGTAGGGATATGCAGTTGTTTTAAAAGTGCTTGTTGCCATGTAACCAAGTGATCACTAATGGCCTGTTATTGGTTGAAATTTAGATATTATGCTCACCAATAACAGTTGTAAGTTTCGTTTAGGGGACATTCTGCAACATATTCTGTTACAATTAGATCTTGTCAACTGTATGATATTTAGATTCACATGGCATATATAATTTATCCAAACGTGGTTGTAGTGTATAGATGGATAGGTGATTGATGCACGCCAAATACTGTTACAATCCACCAGTTAGTAGCAGAAATATGACCCTTTGTTGCTTTCAGATAGCCATATAGGAAATATGACTGTTAGAAGTCATATTTTGGAACAGCTTGCTCAGATTTCATTTAAATTTGACGGGGTATTTACATGGATAGGTGCATGAGGCACAATATATGACGCCAACGTCGGCCAAATAATAATAGAGTAATGGCCCTTTACTAATTTCAAATATAAATTTAAGTAAACTTCAGGCAAATTGAACTATTGGAACTGCACTGTGTGCTACTGGTCATCAATTTATTTCTTTAAACAATATCTTAAACACTGACAGGATTTCCAGAAAAGTTCACAGCAATTATGTTCAGATGACCGGTCAATTTTAACAAACAGTTCCATTAAACACCATTTTAGTTCAGGAAATAATGCTTTAGAGGTCATCTTACTATGTATCAATGGTACCAGTCCTTCCCTACCAAGCTTTTTCGTATTGTATAGTCACAATCGACATATATATGGTCCGAAACCTTCAGTACTTTCAGTACTTTGATTATTTATAGATTTGGTCTTTTCCAAACTATTCCATTTTATACAAAAGGGTTTTGCTTAAACTGATGAGAGAATTTCTACTGAAGCTCGCGCAGTTGGTTAGACTCGAAGTCCAATTGCCTATACATTGTTGTGATTAAAATAAATAGTATAAGTTGAAATTTTCTGTAAAATGCTGAGCTCACCTAATACAATAGTGGTATTATCCCAATCTACGGGTCATCTATAAATAAAAACGACATGTCAGATCTAACTGCTAATAAGTCAAATTTGCCCCATTGTGATAAATTTTAATTTGGACTGACATAGTAATATACACGTACATGTAGTAACAAATAGTGTAGACTCCTGAAGGAACAATTTGATCTGGGTCTGCACTGCTTGTCTATGTGTGTCTGAATTATTCTGTTAATATGGGTATTTGACATATTAACCCTCTACATGTACTCAATGAATATTCTTGAAATAAATTATGACACCTTGAATACTAATTAGATTTTCAAAATGGCATATTCACACATGAGTTTTTGCCTATGCAGAATCTGTAGAATCAGATCTACATGTATATTATTCCATAAGCAAACAGAGCTGACCCTGATCAGCCATCTGATCTGGGTCTACTCTGTTTGCCAATGCTTAGAAAGGGGTATTTATGGAGTTAAGTGTTATTTTAAGTATAGAGGTTACGAAGCAATTCTCAAATGTGCACAAATTCTTTCCTAATGCTTTAATTGTCAAAGCAGTTTTTTTCTTGTCTTTCTTTTCACATGCAAACTGAATTATCTCATACTGGTTGAATCCTGGTAAAGCTAGTGTCTGATTTGGATCCATACCATTTGCAGAAGCTATAAGGTGTTCTGTTTTGTTTTTCAGAGCTGGAATACTGTTGTAAAGTTGGAGGAAATAGGTATTCGTCAATAGGGTAAGAATTCATTAATTTTGAAGCTGATCGGTTTGTTAACACTTTGCATGCTGTGGATAAACCCATGCAAAACAGTACCTATTAAGGTGATGTGCCATTAACATTTCAAACTGTTTGACAAGCTGGTTTTATTAGCCAGATTTTTGAAGAAAAATCTCGGCTTATAGTTTGGCAAAAACTGGACGTGCCGTTGTTAAGAAAACTTTAACAATGCTTATAACTTCTGAATTACTTAAGGTAGACAATTCATATTTGGTATGCAGATAGCTTGGTGAAGGCCTTTCACGTGATACAAGGATACATGGAATCAGGTCGAGGTCAAGGTCACTATTTCCAGAACTTTGCCGTTTTTAACAAACTTTAACATTGCTATAACTTCTGAACTACAGATGCTGGGCAATTCATGTTTGGTGTACAGATGGCTTTGGTAAAGGCCTTTCAGTTGATATAAAGATATTTGAAATTAGAGGTCAAGGTCACTATTTTGACAAGTTGACCATCATTATGTAAATAATGTTATGTAAAGCACTTAGTAACTTTTGAGGACGGGGCCTCTGATTCAAGCTCCACATAGAGGGCTGCAGATAGGAGGTCAATGTTTGAAGCGACCCCCATCTGTTGGCACTGACGCAACACCCAACGCTAAAGAAGTGACAGAGAGACATTGAGAGAGGAAGCCACCATGCCTATCCTGGGGCTATTGGAATCCAGTGAGGGGATCCAGTCTAACATCACAGGGCGGATGTCAATTCAAGCGGGAGCCCTAAGAGAGACCAAGGGAGCCATTGTCTGTAAAAGTTTAGCAGACATGATCCACCCAGTTGCCGGGCTTGCACAAAAATCTTTGTCCATGTCAGGCAAGCAAGTCCCATCTAACTCTATGTGAGAGGCTTCCACAGGGTCTGATTCCCTAAAAATAGGATCATCCCCTAGGAGCCATAACGGACAAAGTGTCTTCCTGCTCTCCTTCAGAACCTGCCCTGGTGACAGTTGCAGATGGCAGCACCTGGGAGGAGTGGGACCAGACACAGAAGTGTGGACTGTGGATGGGTTCACATGAGAGATAACCCCCCCCCCCCCCCCCCCCCCCCCCCTCTAGAGATGAACTCGCAACAAGCCCTGACTAGGGTGTAAGCTAGACAGGCTGTTTTAGTGGGGGGCAAAGCCGAGAGGAAAGGGGAATGGGGGTCACTGACGGGGATTCCCATGACTGCTGGTCGTATCACCAGCAAGGAGAATCTTGCTGGTTCCCAGAAACGAGTGTCGGCTGGCGAGAGCAACCAGCCGGCGACTCTGAAGAGGAAGAGCGATGTCTTCATATAGAAGTCCTCCAAAGTTACTAAGTGCTTTACATAAACGCTGGGCCATTTGGCCCAACTGGCCTTGAGTCAAGGGCTGACATCGACAGCGAAAATGCTCTGCTGTTGCCATGACACCTTCGTCCAGTCTGCGAATGGGCGTCTCCCTTTGCCTTTGAATTACTTTTCAGAGGCAAAGTTAAGGAGAAAGAGCTCACAGACAGGGCTTCTCCCAGGAACCTTCTCGCTTCTGGTCTGGATTCCTCGAAAATCCCGGCTGCTAAATATAAGCCTCTTAAAGGGACCTCCCAAGAAAGGTAAGAAAACCAGGCCCTCTTCTTCCCCTCAGCCTTAAACCTGAAACTCAATCCAAGGTGTTTCGAAATAGTTTGTCATGGTATTGAGTGGTTGACTCTGATTTGTCACAATTTAGATATAATTTGTTTTTGCTGGAAATTGGTATGTAGGGGTATACCCAGAACTTAATGGCAGGTGTGTCAAAAGTGTTGGTTGCCATGGTTACCGATGATCGCCTGTGATCTGTTGAAATTTAGATAATTTGCTCATCAATACCTGTTGTCTGTTTCGTTTGGGTTGTTTCGTTTGGGGGAAAACTGTAAAGGGTTCCGTTTCAATTAGATCTAAATGTTAGTCATTATATTAAGCCCTTTCCCTGTTGAATATTCATGTAAGAAATAATGAAATCATAAATATTTATTATACCCCCCTTTTGAAAAAATGGGGGTATATTGCTTTGCACATGTCGGTCGGTCGGTCTGTCGGTCGGTCGGTCGGTCGGTCGGTCGGTCGGTAGATCGATGGTTTCCGAATGATAACTAATAAACGACTTGACCTAGAATCTTCAAACTTGCTGTGGTGGTTGGTCATGACAAGTAGATGACCCCTATTGTTTTTGAGGTCACTAGGTCAAAGGTCAAGGTCACCATGACCTTAAATGGTGAAATAGTTTCCGATCAATAACTGCTCAAGGGTTTGGCTTAGGATCTTCAAACTTGCTGTGGTGGTTGGTCATGACCACTAGATGACCCCTATTGATTTTGAAGTCACTAGGTCAAAGGTCAAGGTCACCATGACCTTAAATGGTTAAATGGTTTCCGATCAATAACTGCTCAAGGATTTAGCTTAGAATCTTCAAACTTGCTGTGGTAGTTGGTCATGACCACTGGATGACCCCTATTGATTTTGAGGTCACTAGGTCAAAGGTCAAGGTCACCATGACCTTAACTGGTAAAATGGTTTCTGATCAATAAATGCTCAAGGGTTTGGCTTAGGACCTTCAAATTTGCTTAGGTGGTTGGTCATGACAACTAGACGAGTCCTATTGTTTTTTAGGTCACTAGGCCAAAGGTCAAGGTCACCGTGACCTTAAAGGGTGAAATGGTTTGCGATCAATAACTGCTCAAGGGTTTGGCCTAGGATCTTCAAATTTGCTGTGGTGGTTGGTAATGACCACTAGATGACCCCTATTGTTTTTTAGGTCACTAGGTCAAAGGTCAAGGTCACCATGCTCTTAACTGGTGAAATGGTTTGCGATCAATAACTGCTCAAGGGTTTGGCTTAGAATGTTCAATATTGCTGGGGTACTTGGTCATGACAACTGGATGACCCCTATTGTATTTGAGGTCACTAGGTCAAAGGTCAAGGTCACCATGACCTTAACTTGTAAAATGGTTTCTGGTCAATAACTGCTCAAGGGTTTGGCTAAGGATCTTCAAATTTGCTTAGTTGGTATTTGGTCATGACCACTGGATGACCCCTATAGTTGTTAAGGTCACTAGGTCAAAGGTCAAGGTCACCATGACCTTAATATGTGAAATGTTTTCAGATCAATAAATGATCAGTGGTTTGGCTTAGGATCTTCAAAGTTGCTGTGGTGATTAGTCATGACCGCTAGATGACCTCTATAGTTGAGGTCACTAGATCAAAGGTCAGGGGGTCTGGGGGGGTATACATGTTTTACAAACATCTCTTGTTTGATTTATTTTTATAATAGCATAATTATGTACACCTGCATGTTTGGTACTGGTTACAGAAGCTGTTTGAAATTCCATAAGCAAACAGATCAGACTCTGATCATACAACTCATTCAGGAGCTGTCTAATCTGGGTCTACTCTGCAAAGGCGTTCAAACATGTTACTATGAGGAAAAGGGTTAAGAAATAATATAGAGTTGATTCTATCGTTTCTGCCATATTATTGTCTTATTCTTGATTCCATTATAACATTTCGGCTTCTCAATATTCATACATTCATTATTTCTTATTTATTATTCATGGAGTGAAAGATTAACAGAAATGTCACCAGTTAGAATCACCAAGTTGTTCTTCTATAGAATGAACTTAGATGAGTGCTAGGCAAACACCATTTTACCTGATTGGTTACAGTGCTGCCCATACAGTGCTAGGCAATAAAAACATGCAATATTGTCATCAAGTACACATCAAGGCAATCATACAAACTGGTAGCAACTCTGATTAGAACACTGCCTCTCACCAAGATAGATATCTTGATCCACTGCTGTAGAATTTATAGGCCACATAGAGGCTGATGGTAATTTAAGTTTCAGTTTTGCCTTGGGATGATTACAGTACTACCGTAGCTTTTGCTGTATTTTTAGCTCACCTGGCACAAAGTGCCAAGGTGAGCTATTGGGATGATCCTGTGTCCGGCGTCTGTCGTGGTGCGTCGTGCGTATGTGCGTCGTGCGTACGTGCGGGCGTCAACAATTTACTTAAACATCTTCTTCTCTGGAACCACAAAGCCAAGAGCTTTGATATTTGATATGTAGCATGATGTAATGGTCCTCTACAAAGATTGTCAAGTTATGTCCCCCGGGCCAAAAATGGCCCCGCCCCGGGGCTTATCAGTTTTTCATAGGAAAACCTTTAAAAATCTTCTTCTCTGAAACTGTAAGGCATAGACCTTTGATATTTGGTATGTAGCATGATCTAATGGTCCTCTACTAAGATTGTTCAAATTATGTCCCCTGGGCCAAAAATGGCCCCGCCCTGGGGATTATCAGTTTTTCATAGGAAAATCTTTAAAAATCTTCTTCTCTGAAACTGTAAGGCATAGACCTTTGGTATATGGTATGTAGCATCATCTAATGGTCCTCTACTAAGATTGTTCAAATTATGACCCCCAGGACAAAAATGGCCCCGCCCCAAGGCTTATCAGTTTTTCATAGGAAAATCTTTAAAAATCTTTATCTCTAAAATTATAAGGTATAGACCTTTGATATTTGGTATGTAGCATTATTTAATGGTCCTCTACTAAGATTAATCAAATTATGACCCCCGGACCAAAAAATGGCCCCACCCTGGGGCTTATCAGTTTTTCATAGGAAAATCTTTAAAAAAAATTCTCCTCCAAAACGGTAATGTCTAGACCCTTGATATTTGGTATGTAGCAGATCATCTAATGGTTTTCTACCAAGATTGTTCAAATTATTACCCCTGGGCCAAAAATGGCCCCGCCCTGGGACTTGTCAGTTTTTCATATGAAAATCTTTAAAAATCTTCTGCTCCAAAACTGTAAGGCCAAGACCTTTAATATTTGGTATGTAGCGTTATCTAATAGTTTTCTACCAAGATTGTTCAAATTATGTCCTCTGGGTTAAAAATGGCCCGCCCCTAGGCATATCAGTTTTTCATAGGAAAGTCTTAAAAAATCTTCTTCTCTTAACAATCTTTAAAAGTCTTCTCTGAAATTGTAAGGCATAGACCTTTGATATTTGGTATGTTGCATTATCTAATAGTCCTCTACCAAGATTGTTCAAATTATGACCCCGGATCAAAAATGGCCCCGCCCTGGGGATTATCAGTTTTTCATAGGAAAATCTTTAAAAAATCTTCTCCTCCAAATCTGTAAGGTCTAGACCCTTTATATTTGGTATGTAGCATCATCTAATGGTTTTCTACCAAGATTTTTCAAATTATGCAATCTGTCATTGAAAGCATAAATCTGTTACGAACAGGTGAGCGATTAAGGGCCACCATGGCCCTCTTGTTAAACAAATTGCACACTGATTTCATTACTTTTTAATAGACCATTGCGTCCAAAAATATGTGAGAATCATTAATGACACAGCTTTTAATTAATGTGGGATGAAGTGAAATTTCTAATTTCGTAAGAATCTCATTTAGGACCTAAGCTGCTTGGCATTCGGGTTGTATTTGCATAGATAGCGATAATGTCCCATGAATTTTAAACATGAAACAGACCTCAATCTGAACATTGACAATTTACTCAGCATGCTTAAGGTTTATCTCCTGGCACAATTAGTAATTAATTGCTGTCTTATAATTTGTGACTGAAAGTTGACACCAGGTTTGATTCCAGGCCTCGAAAATTTCACGCGTCTGCTCGTAATAACGAGTGGAAAGTGGTTAGGACGAGTAAAAATTTGGAAGTACATGTCAGACAGGACGAGTAGCTTTTTGGAGGAGAAATAATAAATTATTTGGAGCTGAAATTCTGGCCAACTCACATTTAAAACAGTTATGGACAATTGACATTCAGTCCTCGTGGCTAGCTGAACGCTTTATTTCCTATAGCAGGTGCTCTTATTTATAATGTCTTCCCAGGTGTACTTGGGAGACATTTTGTTTGTGTGTGTGGTGTCTGTTCGTCTGTCTATCTGTGTGTGTGTGTCTCTGTCTGTCTGTCCGATTTTAATTTGACATCACAGTTTCTCCAAAAGCTTTGGTCGGATTTTCATGAAACTTCATTGATCAGTACCATGCCTAGTTGTACATATCTTACTCCTGTTCCAGTTCAATGATTTTCTGCAGAGTTATGGAACTTTGAAATTTTTACATGGAAAAGTTTGTCTGCGCGGTTTCTCCAAAACCTTTGATCAGATTTTCATGAATCTTCATAGGATTGATCAGCACTATATGCCTAGATGTGCATATCTTAATCCTGTTCCGGTTTGGTGATTTTCTGAGTTATGTGACTTTGAAAATTTTACATGGAAACTTTTGTCCAGGTGGGGTGAGGGGTGGGGGAGACATCAGATTTTGTATAAAAAACAATTTCTAGTTGATATTTAGTTATGGCTAATGAACAAAGAAATGTTTGGCTATGGCAGAAATTGAAGAATCATCTATATTAGCCTGTAGTTAAACAGAGCATACCTTGGTCAGATGGCTGAGCCAGTGTCTGTTCAAAGTGGAATTGCCCATCAGTGTTTCACTATTTAGTCCTTTCATAGTGACAGGCTTCTAAATTTGAATGGTAAACCATGGTCTGTATTAAGGGCTTCCCGAGTAGCCCTTTGATCTGTCACAGTCTTTACTTTTGTAAATGTAATTCAAAGGGTTATTGTGGACATAAGCCACAGAATGAGGTCTGCACTGTTTGCATCACATATTGTTTTCCAAGGACCACATTGGCAAAAGAATTCTTGAAGAAATATCCCTGAAAATGAAATGAAATTATTTCAACTTAGTCTACAATGTAGGCAAGTTCACTAAAAAATACAAGCTCATTTGGTTAGACTCTTCTAAGATAATTTTGCATTATTGTATCATTAATTCTATACCTCAAAGATACACCTTTTAACCCATTACTTCATAGGCTATTTTTAGATCCAACCTCTTTGAATAAATCTACCGAAAAGGAGCATTTACAAGAGAAAAGGAATTTTTTTTGTAGTTCTGAAACCATTGTGATAAATAGAGCATTAATTTTGCTCCTTAGGAGCAAATGCTCTATTTATCACAATGGTTTCACAAAGTGACTTTTACAGAAGCGTCAAAAGGCGTCAATACGCAGGAATGGGTAAATGCCCTCACAGAGTTGACCTGTATCAGACAACTACTGTGGGAAAGAAACATAAATTTGATTCTACAATTTCTACCATGAGAATAAAATTCCCTTGTTAACAATTCAAGTAATTAACCCTTTACTCCATGAATTATATTCATGTAAGAAATTATCAGATCTTGAAAAGTGATTAATTGTTATAAAAGCACAATAGACACAGACATTTATGGGCATGGCGAAAACTATTTTATCATGTCTATATATCATAAGCAAACACAGACCCTGATCAGATGGCTCCTACAGGAGCTGCTGTCTGATCTGGGTCTACTCTGTTTGCAGTCATATTTATTTAAAGGCTTAATATTCATACTTTCATTATTTCTTACATGAATATTCATCAGGTAAAGGTATAAAACATTATCAACGCTGTTCATAATCATTGGTGTGTGGATTTCAGGTTTATGAGTAGCAATATTCAAAATATTCATGTAGATGTTATTAGATTTCAAAACCCTCAGAATTCTTAAAGAGAGGATATAAGATTAGAATCCCAAAGTAGGCAGTTTGAAACAACCAGAAGAGAATTAGTGTTGAATTTTCATCAGTACAAATCACTTTAAAAGACTAGAAAATAATTATTGCTTTAAGCTGATCGAATCACAGGAACATACATTATTATTTTACAAGATTTAATTAAATTTGAAATATAATTTGTCAAATATGCTCTGGATTTAGTTTATGGATTTAAGAGTATTTAAGGTATTTCTCTTTCCATCTGAAATACAAATTAAGCAGAGCTCATTACGTAGATTAATAATAAGTGTTAATGAAGTGTGATAATTGTTTATTAGAAATTCTCCTCTGAGATAGTCTCTCAATAATTAGTCAAAGTATACTACCAGTAAGTTCATTAGTATCTCAAGGGCTATGTGTAATAGTATTCCGAAAATGAATTGGTGATAACGTTAGCAAACAGATGGGATACCAAGCAGGTAAGCAACTTGTCAGGATCAAAACTATTTCAGGCCTTTTTATGCCCCTGTTGACAAATTAGTCGGAGGGCATTATGTTTTCCGGCTGTCTGTCTGTGTGTCACACTTGTACATGCAGTTGGTTGTCAAACTTTTTTCATTGTCAAGCACCACCATGGGGGCATCACTATGACTTACAGACACAACTTTCTAGTTCTGGCAAATTTTGGAAACTATTTCAATAATTAGGAAAAAAATGTATGTAAAACTCGATGATTAATATGGAAATCATTTTTTTTACCCTTTTTAGCTCACCAGAGCACAAAGTGCTCAGGGTGAGCTTTTGTGATTGCCTTTTGTCCGTCGTCTGTCGGCGTGCGTCGTGCGGTGTCCGTCGTGCATCGTCCGTCGTCAACAATTTGAACCTTTAAAAATCTTCTCCTCTAAATCCACTGGGTTCTCAGCTTTCATCTTTGGCACATAGCATCATCTTTAGATCCTCTACAAAAGTTATATAAATTATGCCCCTAGGGTCAAAATTGGCCCCGCCCAAGGGGTGGGCAGTTTTCAATAGAAACATATAGTAAAACTTTGAAAATCATCTCCTCTGAAACAAGAAGGTTCTCAGCTTTCATATTTGGCACATAGCATCATGTTCAGGTCCTCTACAAAAGTTATATAAATTATGGCCCTGGGGTCAAAATTGGCCCCGCCCCAGGGGTGGGCAGTTTTCAGTAGAAACAAATAGTGAAATCTTTGAAAATCTTCTTCTCTGAAACTGGAAGTCTCTCAGCTTTCATATTTGGCACAGAGCATCATGTTCAGGTCCTCTACAAAAGTTTTATAAATTATGGCCCTGGGGTCGAAACTGGCCCCGCCCCAGGGGTGGGTAGTTTTCAATAGAAACAATTAGTGAAATCTTTGAAAATCTTCGAAAATCTTCTTCTCTAAAACTGGAAGGCTCTCAGGTTTCATATTTGGCACAGAGCATCATGTTCAGGTCCTCTACAAAAATTTTATACATTATGGCCATGGGGACAAAATTGGCCCCGCCCCAGGGGTGGGCAGTTTTCAATAGAAACAAATAGTGAAATCTTTGAAAATCATCTTCTCTGAAACTGGAAGGCTCTCAGCTTTCATATTTGGCACAGAGCATCATGTTCAGGTCCTCTACAAAAGTTATGTAAATTATGGCCTTGGGGTCGAAACTGGCCCGCCCCAGGGTGGGCAGTTTTCAGTAGAAACAAATAGTGAAAACTTTGAAAATCTTCTTCTCTGAAACTTGAAGGTTCTCAACTTTCATATTTGGCACATAGCATCATGTGTAGGTCCTCTACAATTTTTTTATAAATTATGGCCCTGGGGTCAAAATTGGCCCGTCCCCAAGGGTGGGCAGTTTTCAATAGAAACAAATAGTGAAACCTTTGAATATCTTCTTTTCTGAAATTGGAAGGTTCTCAGCTTTCATATTTTGCACATAGCATCATGTCCAGGTCCTCTACAAAAGTTATATAAATTATGCCACTGGGGTCAAAATTGGCCCCGCCGCAGGGGTAGCCAGTTTTCAACAGAAACATATTTTATTATATAAAGTGAAAACTTTGAAAATCTTCTCGTCTGAAACCGGAAGGTTCTCAGCTTTCATATTTGGCACATAGCATCATGTTCAGGTCCTCTACAAAAATTATATAAATTGTGCCTCTTGGGTCAAAATTAGCCCTGCCCCAGGGCAGGCTAGTTTTCTATAGAAACATATAGTGAACACTTTGAAAACCTTCTCCTCTGATTGCCTGGTGAGCGCTTCAGGGCCATTCTGGCCCTCTTGTTATTATTTTTTTTCATTTTTTTAACATTCTAATCAAAATTTGGTCTCTAATGGGAATATTTTCCCCAAATTGGGTAAAATATTACCTATTTTGCATAGTTTCTGCCACGGCCAAAAGTTCCTGTGTCCATTAAAATAAACAGTTATTTTAATTAATATTCATGGTGTCATTATTTCTTACATGAATATTCATGGATTGGGTTAAATTTACTAGAGTTTTAATGATAAAAAGTGCAAATCATTATCAGAGGGCTCCTAATTGTCAGATCTGAAGCTACACTCTTTGCAAATGCCAATTCATTCAGATTGCATTTCAAAGAGTTAAAACTTTTCTTTTTCATAATTGGTTGGATGCATTTTACTAAGTCACTATTGAAACCATTGTGATAAATAGAGCATTTGTTCCATAAGAGCAAATGCTCTATTTATCACAATGGTTTCAAAACTACACAATTCTGAAATTTTCATTTTCTCTAGTTAATAATCCTTTTCAGTAGATTTATTCAAAGAGATTCAATGTGAAAATAGCTTATGAGATCCATTAATCCTTGGCCACCATGAAGAGGAAAACCATTTCTACTATTTTGTTTCACATGTTTTGACTGATTAAGATTATCATGAATTAAACATGTAGCACTTCACTACAATAAATCCACGATTTTTATTGAAAGTAGTTGGACCAGGATCAGGGTCCAAACAGTTTGACACTAGGATTGTATGTCTGTAGAAAAAAGATCAATATAGCTTATGTACATGTAAGTATGAAGTAGGCACAACATGCTAAAAATGAAAGCTGTAAGAGTGGCCTATTTTTTTAGGCACCCGTATTATGTAGCATTTTAACTCTATGTAAGCTTAGCGTAAAATGATGTCTGCAGAAGTTATTCACCATATTCTCAAAGTCAGTTTTCACTGATTTTACTTTGAAAATACAGTTAACCCTTTCCTCCATGAATATTCATGTAAGAAATAATGACATCATGAATATTAACCCTTTCCCTGTTCTATGTCTATTTCATTTTTCAGTATCAACTGCATATTCATGGCCAAAATAGTTAAAATGAAATATATGAAGGTGGAACATTGTAGCCATTTTAGAAAGTGAAGAAACAGATCTTTCTAGCAATTAGCAAACACAGCAGACCCTGATCAGATGGCACTTATAGGAGCGGTCTGATTTTGGTCTACTCTGATTGCAGATGTGTGAAAACCGTTTATATCAGGGAAAGGGTTAATTTGATTAATTTATTATAATTGCACATGGTGACATGGATACAGGAATTTGTGGCCATGACATAAACTGTAAAATGATAATTTTTATGTATATGATATCGTAAGCAAACAAAGCATACTCTGATCTGAGTCTGTACTGTTGGCAAAGGCGTAGAAAGGCGGATTTATGGAATAAAGGGTTAAGCGTCTGTCACACCTTACTGGATAGTATTAATGGACGTCAAACAGATAACAGAACTTTTAATTCATTTGTCTCCGTTCGCACGTGTTCCTTGTCCGTTTCTCATTTGGCATGTACGCTTATTGTCAGGCAAGGTCCAATCAGTCCAGCAGAAAGTTTTGAACATGCACAAAACTCAGAACGGACTCCACCGGACAAAGGCGCCTGCTGGACGCACCGTTACCTATGCGCTTGCATGCGGTTTGTTCAGAATTTGTGCGTTCCTTCTCCTGGACATGCATTCCTTCTCCTTGACTTGTCCAGTTTGCATCCATTGATGTCCGGTGGACCTGATTCGCATCTAGACTACTACCTGATATGCAACAGGTCAACCGGAGGTGTTCCGGACACTGAACACATGTTCGGTATGAAATGGTTCCTTGAATTTTCAAAGAACATCTCGTCAGTTTCTCATGCATTGCACTTTTGTTTTACCCGGTACTTGCCCATTAATCGTACATTTATTGACTGTTAATTTTACTGTACATGTGTGTTAATTGTGCTGTCATTGTGCGTTTTGTGCATTCCATACACTGATCGCGATAGCCTCAAGCAGCAGTGTGGATGACATTCATCACTGGATAACTCTTTGCTGCAATAAAAAAAAATCTGTTTCACGCACGTTTACGCTATACGGTATGGTGTGACAGATACTTTAAACTATCAACTAGTTTGGACATGGATGATTCTATCTGGGTATGACTATTTCAAAGGCTGCACTAATTACTCTTAAGTATTTTGACTGATAGATTTAGGCAAATAGTGCAGAACAAGATCAAATGACTCCTGAAGGAGACATTTGATCTTGGTCTACACTACTTGGCACTTTTTCAGCTTGTAACCAATGGAGAGAGGAGACAGGGTGTTACAATGCTTAGGTTAACCCTTTACTCTATAAATACCCAGTTGCATCAGAGTAGACCCAGATCAGATGACTCCTGTAGGAGCCTTCTGATACGGGTCTGCTCAGTTTGTCTTTAGAATAAAATATATCTGATTATAAAGTTTCTGCCATGGTCAAAACTGTTCATGTACATAATGCCATTATAAAAATAGAACTAATTTATTTCTTATATGAATATTCATGGGTCAAAGGATTAATTAGGGTATATCCCAATCATTTACAGCAATTCTGCTTGTCTGTTATCTGTTGATAACTGTAACAGCAGAACCTGTCTTTCATTTATTGGACATAGGAGTGTTTGAAAAGCAGGTTGTTGCTTAATGCAGGACAAAAGTAATGCAGAAAGCTCCTATAAGAGCTTTCTACAATACTTTTGACCTGCATTATTTAGCTACCACCTGCCTTACAGACCCATAATTAGATCTTTTTGATGGCCCATTAACCCTTTCCCTCATATAAACGTGTTTTCACGCATTTGCAAACAGAGTAGACCCAGATCAGACGGCTCCTAGAGGAGCCGTCTGATCAGGGTCTGCTCTGTTTGCTAATAGAATTTTGATAGCTCTGATTCTCTAAGCTTTCTAAAATGTCAACAATATTCCACCTTCTATATTTCTTTATACCTATTTTGTCAATGAATATTCAGTAGGTATTGAAATTTGGCCTAAATACAGAGCAGGGAAAGGGTTAAGACAGGTTCTACTGTACCTGTAAGAAAAGTTTCAGATTTTGATCTGGTTTTTTTTCTCTGTGTGTGAAGTTGATTGAACTTTTCAAATGATCTTTGCATTCTAGTAAAACTGTAAAATTATATTCCAGTGAGAGTTAGAAAATATCAAATAAATCTTAGTGTCACTTTTTCATTTACTGCTATAAAGAATCAATTGAATTATCCCTGTACACAAGAGAGGGCAATTCCATATAATCTGGAAGCTGAGTCGCTATTCTTCATCTATTGATATGAATTTCTATGTGAAATTTTGCACTGTAATGCAGCGCTATCGCAGACCCTGACAGAATGACCCTGAATAAGTAGCGGCTCGACATACAGTGCTCAGAATATAAAGCTGAGCTATCCTTCGATTAAGGTTTTGTCTTCCTTCAAATCTTCCATTGATTTATATCAGCTCATCTATAAAAAGTTCCATGTGATATTGATCACGTCTTGTTTGCAAAAAGCTTCCTTTTGATTCAATCAATCTTCTGAGAGACTTAGATTTGATTAGGTCAATTAAAGGTGATGTATGTAGCCTCAGAAGTCAGAGACAATTCTGTTTGGGGTACAGTGGATGGGAATCTTTGCTAACAAGGTGTCCTCTTCCAGAAACATGTCAACCATGTGTAATTGACTTTGTCTGAAGCTTGTTGTAGCAAACAATAACTCAATCATCCTTGTAATGAAAATCGGGTTTGGTTTTCAGTTGTTTTTGTTTGCTTTTTTCTGGGGAGAAAAATAAAATATTTTTCGCAGCCTTAGTTGCCTCTTTAAGCCGTCTTTTGCAATTTTGTTTTATTATACCCCCACAAATGAAGTTGGGGGGGTGGGTGGTGGGTGGGGGGGTTATACTGGAGTCACCTTGTCCGTCCGTCCAGCTTGTCCGGATCATAACTTCCGAAGTATAAAAGCTATTGACTTCAAACTTCATATACAGATAGATCACATTGACCACAAGTGCAGTGCACAAGTTTCATAACTCTGTCTTCAGTATTTTTGGATTATTGCCCTTTGTTATTTTTCTCAAAATCTGTCTTGTCCGGACCATAACTTTCAAAGTATAAAAGCTATTGACTGCAAACTTCATATACAGGTAGAACACATTGACCACAAGTGCAGTGCACAAGGTCCATAACTCTGTCTACAGTATTTTTGGGGTTATTGCCCTTTGTTATTTTTGTCAAAATCTGGTTTGTCCGGATCATAACTTAAAACGCATGAAAGCTATTGACTTGAAACTTCATATCCAGATAGATCACATTGACCACAATTGCAGTGCACAAGGTCCATAACTCTGTCTTCAGTATTTTTGGATTTATTGCCCTTTGTTATTTTTCTCAAAATCCGGCTTGTTTTAATAAATGATTTTTTTTCGGAGCTTTTCTGTCATATCTCAACAGTATTTTTAAATTTTGCACCATCTGAAGTTCTGCACCTGCAATATTTATTTCTATAACCCCATCTCTATGTCAAATGTGCTAGCGGGGGTATTAATCACCTTTAGTGATAGTTCTAGTATTTACCTATTCAATGGGGGAAACCAGTATACTGTCATGTACAAACAGTGTATATCCAGATCAGAGGGCTCTTATAATCAGGTTGTGCACTGTATGTCATTCAAATCTGCTTGCATTATGTTTTGTCTTTCATATTGAATGGACTATTTATACTTTAACACTGATGGACCATTCCATTTTGAATATTCAGTGTTCAAAAGGTTAAATCTTATCTAGCTTCAATATCTTGTTTCTAATTGGCACATTCAGGGCCTTAATCCTATAACCAAACCTGATAAATATTCATATCAGAAATAATAACAACATCAATATTTGTTAGCTAAGTTTTTATAATTGCATATGAGACACAGGTTGTTTTTGTCATGGTGGAAACTATAGAATCAGATTTTTATAATTCCATAAGCAAACAGCAGATTTTGATCTGGATCTACTCTGTTTGCCATGGTGTAACAAGGCATCTCTGTCAGGTTGGGATTAACAGAATTATTAATACTTTGATTTCTGGTAAACAGAAGGGCATGGATATTGGCCTATAAACTCTTGAATTGTACAGTATATAATCCTTCCACTGTTGATTTCACTTAGACACTCACATGTTGGTGGGAGGCACATATAGCCCTGCCTCTTGTCTGTCTGTCTGTGTGTGCATATGTACATCCCGCAAATCTTGTGTCTAACACTTCATACAACAATAGGAGGAATTACTTCAAACTTTCACAGATTAACGACATTGCTGTGAAGATGTACTTAATGAAGAAAATGTTTTGCTCTGAACATTGTTACCAGAATTGTGGGTCTTTGAAATGTTTTCACTATATAGTGTATTGTTAAAAAATCTTGTGTGCACAAATCCTCTAAGAGCCCTTTTATCTAGGTCTATGTTATTTGTAAAGGACTTAAGTAACTGGTTTCCCACACTGAAACCTGGTTCGGACTGCCTAAAAGTTTCTAAATACTTCTCTACTAGAGTTCCAGTTTAGAGGGGTTTTACTCACAGTACATGATTTTAGTGTTTTTATTTTGATATTGGTTGGGGTAGGGGATGTTTCTAATAACTCTTGGTGCCAAATAATTTCATCTACTGGCAATGTCACTGCTTTAAGATTCAGAGAGCTGGCTTTCCGTAAATTTTATAAATGGTACTGATGTGTCAAGATTCCTCATGAGTTACATGGCGTTTCATCTGGATCCATGCAAAGGTAATCACAGACTCACCCATTGCAGCAAGCCTTTTGAGTCACCCATTGTAGCAAGCCTTTTGAGTCACCCATTGCTTCAAGCCTTTTGAGTCACCCACTGCAGCAATCCTTTTGAGTCCCCCATTGCAGCAAACCTTTTGAGTCCCCCATTGCAGCAAGCCTTTTGAGTCTCCCATTGCAGCAAGCCTTTTGAGTCCCCCATTGCAGCAAACCTTTTGAGTCCCCCATTGTAGCAAGCCTTTTGAGTCCCCCATTGCAGCAAGCCTTTTGAGTCCCCCATTGCAGCAAACCTTTTGAGTCACCTATTGTAGCAAGCCTTTTGAGTCACCCTTTGCAGCAAGCCTTTTGAGTTGCCCATTGCAGCAAGCCTTTTGAGTTCCCATTGCAGCAAGCCTTTTGAGTTGCCCATTGCAGCAAGCCTTTTGAGTCACCCATTGGTTCAAGCCTTTTGAGTCTCCCATTGCAGCAAGCCTTTTGAGTCCCCCATTGCAGCAAGCCTTTTGAGTCCCCCATTGCAGCAAACCTTTTGAGTCACCTATTGTAGCAAGCCTTTTGAGTCACCCTTTGCAGCAAGCCTTTTGAGTTGCCCATTGCAGCAAGCCTTTTGAGTTCCCATTGCAGCAAGCCTTTTGAGTCCCCCCATTGCAGCAAGCCTTTTGAGTCACCCATTGCTTCAAGCCTTTTGAGTCCCCCATTGCAGCAAGCCTTTTGAGTCCCCCATTGTAGCAAGCCTTTTGAGTCCCCCATTGCAGCAAGCCTTTTGAGTCCCCCATTGCAGCAAACCTTTTGAGTCACCTATTGTAGCAAGCCTTTTGAGTCACCCTTTGCAGCAAGCCTTTTGAGTTGCCCATTGCAGCAAGCCTTTTGAGTTCCCATTGCAGCAAGCCTTTTGAGTTGCCCATTGCAGCAAGCCTTTTGAGTCATCCATTGCAGCAAACCTTTTGAGTCACCCATTGCAGCAAGCCTTTTGAGTTGCCCATTGCAGCAAGCCTTTTGAGTCATCCATTGCAGCAAACCTTTTGAGTCACCCATTGCAGCAAGCCTTTTGAGTTGCCCATTGCAGCAAGCCTTTTGAGTCATCCATTGCAGCAAGCCTTTTGAGTCACCCATTACAGCAAGCCTTTTGAGTCACCTATTTCTGCAAGCCTTTTGAGTCACCCATTGCAGCAAGCCTTTTGAGTCGCCCATTGCAGCAAGCCTTTTGAGTCACCCTTTGCAGCAAGCCTTTTCAGTTGCCTATTGCAAGCCTTTTCAGTCGCCCATTGCAGCAAGCCTTTTCAGTCGCCTATTGCAGCAAGCCTTTTGAGTTGCCTTCTGGCAACATCTGCAGTGAAAGACTTAAAGAAAAAGAATTCAGAAATAAGAAAAATGGTAAAATTTCAGATTGAAGTGACATGTACTCTCCATTTGAATGGTTTTCTCATGTTCTGACCCCATTTTTGTAGATTCCATTGTGTTTTGTGTCAAAATCTTCCTCTGAATTAAAGCTACCAGTAGCATTTAATCTATAGGCAGACTAATGTAGATGAGATAGATGGTATTGTCACAGTGATTGTCTGAAGGTAGACTAAAACTGTCAGAAAATAAACATTGGACTCTATTGACTCAGTGTGATTTAGAGAAACATACCATGAACTGTCATGGTTAAGTCTAAGAAACTAGACGACTTCCTAACACATTATGATGGAGCATTTCTTTAACCTTTTGCTTGATAACCATGCATTTTACACTGCTGTTCAATCTAGCTTTAGCTCAGAGGGGACCCTTTGGATCCTTATAGGGGGCCATCCATTTAAGTTGGGGGCCAGAGGTAAAGACGGGGACAGGTAGAAATGTAACAATAATATTATTTTCCAATTTATTGAATCCAAGGCTTTTGTCTTTGTCTTAGTAACAGTGCTATTTAAATGGTAAATGTTTTATGTCTTTTTGTGCGTATCATCACAGTTTGTCCGTCGCTGTGTTTTTCCTGTTTGTTGGGCTCTTGTGTGTTGCGCTCCCTGTATGACTGTTTTTCTCATTCTTTGTACCCTTGTCAGACGGCAAAACAATCTTTGATTCTCATTTTAATAAAAACTGTATATGATTACTGGAACAAACTTTTAAACTTGATAAAAACTCTCCAATAATTTTTGAACGATTTTTACTAAACCATTTTGACTGACACTTCTTGTTACTTGTGGTCACATCTGTTTTTTAGCTCACCTGAGCCAAAGGCTCAAGGTGAGCTATTGTGACCGCCTGTCGTCCGTCGTCCGTCTGTCCGTCTGTCCGTCTGTCCGTCTGTCTGTCTGTCTGTCTGTCTGTCTGTCTGTCTGTCTGTCCGTCTGTCCGTCCGTCTGTCCGTTCACTTTTATTTCAAATGACTTCTTCTCCTAAACCACTGGGAGGATTTCAACCAAATTTCACAGAAATGTACCTTAGGGTGTCCTCTATCAGTTTTGTTAAAATCATGACCCCCGGGCAAAAAATGGCCCTGCCCCACTACTTTTACAGGTGTTTTTTTTAAATCTTTAAAAATCTTCTTCTCTGAAACCACAATTTCTAGAGCTTTGATATTTGGTCATCTAATGGTCCTTTACCAAGTTTGTTAAAATGATTAGCCCCGGGCCAAAAATGGCCCTGCCCTGGGGCTTGTAGTTTTTACATAGACTTATATAGGGAAACCTTTAAAAATATTTTTGTCTGAAACCACATAATCTAGAGCTAAGATATTTGGTATGAAGCATCACCTAATATACCACTACCAGGTGTGTTCAAATAATGACCCCTGGGCCAAAAATGGTCTCACCCTGGGGTTTTATGCTACTTAACATCAGAATCTGTAACACTTAAAAGGTAATTTCCTCACAGTTATTTCCCTTGTCCCATCAGCATAGCCATAAGGGACAAAGGGAGATAACTGCATTGGAGTAATAAAATGTTGGAGGTGAATCAGTGTAGCTGTTTTAGAAGGCATAGAAACAGATCTATCAAATTCCATTAGCAAATAGCAGACCCTGATCCTATAGGAGCCACCTTATCTGGGTCTACTCTGTTTGCAGATGCATGAAAACAAGTTTATATGAGGGAAATTAAGGGTTAAATAAACAACTCCAGATCCTAAACTGCAGCAGTTCAAAGGTTACAGCGCTGGGCAGTAAAATCTCTCCAGGTCAATGCATGACTCTTAACTCTTTGCATGCTAGTGGTGAAACTGTGATTACCTATGCAAACAGTTTGGATCCAGATGAGAGGCCGCATACTGCGGCGTCTCATCAGGATCCAAACTGTTTGTCATCTTAACCATATTTTTGCAAAAAAATGAAAGTAAGTTTATTTTAAGAATTGAAGCAGGTGACAATAACTTTTTGTTGCAGACGAAACATTAAAGGCATTTTGAAAGGGATGTTGACCCATTAACCCCAGTGTGTAGTGTGAGTGATAGCTAGATGTTACATGGTGTCTTCCAATGTCTCTCAAATTTGATGTGGGAGATACATGTATTGGAAAGTAACAATTCAGCCAATCAAGGAAAATGATCACCATCTAGACTTTTGATCTGGGTACAAACCCAACTGATGTAAGTCATGGTAATGTTTAAGAAAACTGTGAAAACATGATTATGCAATGGCCCAACTGATATAAGTCATGGTAATTCTTAAGAAAACATGATAATACATTTGCCCCCCTAACAATGATAGGTGTTAAAATTACTACCGTGGATTAAGTCTGCTGCCCAAAAAAGCATCTTAAATATAACTTTTTTTTATAAAATTTGATGTCAACACATTAAAAAGTCCTAAAATGACTGAATCTTGTATGATATTAATGAAATAACTGAGTAAATATAACTTAATTATAACAGTAGACGTAACTCTTCTCAATTTCAATTGTTAAAAATACTAATGACCCGTTTAATTGAATTATCATCAGATATTCACACCTAGAGCTAGAATTATTTCTAAACACCTATTAACCCTTAACCTGTTTGCTTTGACAAAAATTGATCTGGGACTACTCTTGTTTGCTAATGCTTAAAAATAGTTATTGCCATAAATAGAAGTTTTAGCTTTGAAAAAAACTGTAAAATCAAATCTATATCTTGTCAAATGTAAACAGAGCAGACCCTGATCAGACAGCTTCTATAGCAGCCGTCTGATCTAGTCTACTCTTATTTTTAATGTGTAAAACACATTATTTCTCTGAAGAGAAGTTTTTGCTTTGACAAAAACTGTAGAATCCGATCTATATTGTGTCAAAAGAAACAGAGAAGACCGAGATCAGACAGCTTCCGTAGGAGTCGTCTGATCTGAGTCTACTCTGTTTGCTAATGCATAAAAACAGCTTTATATGAGGGAAAGGGTTAAACGATTTTTAAAGATATTCTTATTGGTCATTTCACACAAAAACTGGCATGTACTGCCTAGCACTTTATTTGCCTATATACCTGGGTCAAGGTATAATTGCATAGCTTTATTGAAGTCATTTGAATTTCTCAAAGACCAGTTTTAGGCATTTTGAGCTAAGGCAAAAATGGCACAAGTTGTAAACAGTTTAGATCTTGGTCAACCAGTCACTTGGTATTAGTTCTGAATCCAGTTCAAGTTTATTCAGCAGTGAAAGGGTGAAAGTAGTGCACTAAGCATTTTTCATCTGCTAGAAATGTTGTCCACTGAAAAATTAACATGTCAATATACATGTATTACTGTAACTCAGGTGAGCGATATAGGGCCAATGGCCCTCTTGTTTATCATTGTCGATACATTTCTCGGCTGTTTACTGGGGACATTGGGATTATTAGTCCCCCACCGGTTACTCAGGTTTGCTTGATTCTGTCCATCCGTCTGTCCATCCGTCCGTTCTTACGGAATGAGCCTAATGGGACTTTTCTTTTGTTTAAAAAAGACACACAGAAAATAGCCCCACAAGTACAGGAAGAACAAAAGCTCTTTTGTTCTCAAAGTCCCACAAGGTATCATTCTTGAGAGGGTCCATCTGTCTGTCCGTCTGTCACGCTTCGTGTCCGGGCCATATCTCCTACAAGGGTAGGCTAAATTCATTATAACTTCACACATGGAACAAGCATGATGAGATTAAGTGTCATGCACAAGGGCAATAACTCTAGCATCAATATTTTTGGAGTTATTCCCGTTTCATATTTTTTTTTTCCGACAATAACTTTATCTACTGGTTCAATTGATTTGAAACTTCACAACATATAGAACAAGCATGATGAGAGGAAGTGTCATGCAAAATGGCCATAACTCTGGCATCAATATTTTTGGAGTTATTCCCCTTTTTTGTATTTTCTTGTCCGGACAATAAGTCTTTATCTACTGGTTCAATTGATTTGAAACTTCACATATGGAACAAGCATGATAAGAGGAAGTGTCATACAGAACGGCCATAACTCTAGCATCAATAATTTTATAGTTATTCCCCTTTCGGCGCTGTCCGTCTGTGCTGCCAGATGAGAGGAAGTGTCATGCAAAATGGCCATTTTAGTGGTCTGTAGACAATACAGGGACATAATACAGTTAAGGGGCCATTGCCCCATGTCTGGTTGCTAAATATTGCAGCAAATACCTCAGAGGGCCTCAGGGGAGGTAAATAACCACATTTTAAAATAAGGCCCTTTAACCAACCACATGTCCAAGGTGAGGACTAATTTACCCTCAGAGGGCCAATTTGGTGGACTATTTAGGGTCATTTGGCCATATGGCCCCCTGTTTTTTTTAAAAAAAAAGGCCTTGTATTTATTTCCAAGAAGCTCAATCTAGTGGAAAGTCAGTCTGTTCGTGAACTTTTACTTATCTGCTCTCTAACTCAAACAAATGCAATCCAATCCTTTTCAAATTTCGTCAGCATGAATATTATTATAACTTTTCAGTCAAGTTGGATAACCAGAAAGATTGCCCCAGGCACTACAGAATTATCTCCCCTTATTTTATGAATTTCAGTGAATTTTTGCTTGTCCGCTCTCTAACTCAAACAAATGTAATCCAATCCTTTTCAAATTTTGTCAGTATGAATATTACCATAATGTCTCAGTTATGTTCGATAGCCAGCTAAATTGTCTCTGACTTGATGAATTTCGGTGAACTTTTGTTTGTCCTCTCTCTTACTCAATCGTAATCCAATCCTTTTCGAATTTGGTCAGCATGTATATTACCCTATCTCAGTCTAGTTCAATAAATAGCAAGATTGCAGTTTACACTCCAGAATTATCTCCCCTTCTTTATGCCACCTGATATGGAGTAATATTGGCCTTTCAACTTCCAGACATTAGACGGGCGTATATTGTGACATTTTGGCATTCTTTAGGAGCCGTCTGATCAGGATCTGCTCTGTTTGCTTATGAAATTATAATAGATCTGACTCTTCAGTTTCTACCAATGCCAAAATTTCATGTTTTAAAATTGATGCCATTATAAAAATTCCACTAATACATATTCATGATGTCATTATTTCTAACATGAACTGGGAAAGGGTTGATACCGCCCACCCACCCACAACCGGCTTTAGGTCTACACTGTTAAATTGTTAACACCACCCACCATCACCCACCCATTCATCATTGAAATGGCTCATATGAGTTGATAGCTCATATGACTTCAGAATACTACTGTACTTTGTAACTGAATGAATTAATCAAAACTACAATAGTATGTCCGGTGATGTCATTACCATGGCAATAATTATGGAGAAGTTGATTAAGTGGTTTAGGCAGCAGCTAATGTGTCCAAGTGGCTCCCACAAAGAGGAGAGTGTGATATATTCTTTGTCCTTGTTTATTAGGCTGGGAGATTTAATGTTGCTATAAACAAGCTTCAGAACATCGGGGCAAATTTAACTCATTCTGCTGTTCGGACTCTGTATTACTCAGTAACGATTCCACAATGATTTTTTTCATCTCTTTGCATGCAAAGTGATTTATTGTGCGAAAATAGTCCTGCTGAATTAAGAAAATTACAGTCTTCTTTAATTATAATTTCTTTTCACAAAGACATAATAAATTTGTCATACAGTTTGGATTCATATGGTTTTACACTGTATTTGAAAGATAAAGGGAAGAAAAGGTAACTTTAAGAATTGAAGGCTTTTACCCATTACTGCATGAATATTCATGTAAAAAATGATGACACGAATATTGATTAGCTGAATTTTTGTAATGGCATAATTATGAACCCAGAAATGTTTAGCGATGGCAGAAATTTAAAGAATTAGATCTATATAATTCCATAATGCAAACCTTGATCTGGGTCTATTTTGTTTGCAAATGTGTTAAAATGTGTATTTTTGGAGTACATGGTTAATCCTTTCCTTCATATTTATAAACTTGTTTTCACATATTTGCAAACAGAGTGGATCCAGATCAGACGGCTCCAGGGTCTGTTCTGTTTGCTAATGGAATTTGAAAGATGTTTCTTTACTTTCTAAATTGCCTACAATTTTCCACTTTCTGTATTTAATTATAACTATTTTGTCCATGAATATTCATCAGGTATAGAAATTTTGAATAATTTCAGAACAGGGAAAGGGTTAAGCAGGCAACACATTTGGCATGTGACAATTTCTTTGTGTGCAAAGAGTTAACCCTCACACAGCCATTAGATTAATGTCAGACTTATTATATTAGTTTCACACTCTGATTTAGGGGAATCTATTCACATTAGCATTTATCTAATTGTGGAGATAGAATTGTACCTGCATTGTTGCATTAGATAGCTTTATAACACAATTAAGGCCTACATCTCTATGTTTGCAATGATGTACAGTAGAACCTGTCTTAAGTGGTTATCAAAACGAAGTCTAATTATCAGGGTCTCTAAGGCAGATGGCAGCTTAATTCAGGTCAAAAGTAATGCAGAAAGCTCTTATAGGAACTCTCTAATCTGTGTCTACACTGTTTCCAAATGCCAATATTAATTCTCCCCCCCCCCTTTCCCTTTTCATGCCTTTGCGAATACAGTAGACCTGACAAGGTCTGCTCCATTTTCTTACGGAATTACATGTATATAGATTTGGTTCTACAGTTTCAGACAAAAAATCTGTGTCTATATACCGTTATAAAAAATGAATCAGCAAAAGATATTGAAGATGTCATTATTTCTTAATGAATATTCATCAGGTAAAGGGTTAAACCTGACAAGAGACAATCAGGTCTGTGGCACCATAGCAAAAGAGAGAATTTTATTGACATTTCTCCTACAGGCTACCGTGGTTTGTTTCATTATGGATACAGAGATTACGAAAAAAACAAAAAACTGCTTTGAATAGAAAACTGTCAATACATATGTGCTAAGCTAAACTCATTTAAATAATTGACAACATAATAAAGATCTGTTGCAAATAAGGCATTGATACTTAAGCAATAACTGCTTGAAGAGGTCCAATTACACTACCAGCATTTGAGATGGAATAACGTTCCTAAATGACCTTATTCTTACAAAATTAATGCTCTGCTGGAGATTTGTTGCAGGGCAGCTGCAACTCAAAAGTGGACTTAAAGCAGTGACAACTTTCAAGAAGTCTTTTCTTTATGTTTATGCTTTTTAATCCCTTTGCAAACAGAGTAGACCGGCCAGATCAGATGGTTCCAGTTTGAGCTGTCTGATCAAGGTCTGTCCTGTTTGCTTTTGATATAAATAACATAGATCTATTTCTGCTATTTCTGCTGTTTCTGCGATGATAAAAAATCCCTTGTTCATGATTCCATTATAAAACTTCTGCTAAGTCATCATATTTCAGACATGAATATTCATGGAAGTCGGGGGTTAATATTGTTATAAATAATCAGGTTGAAAAATACAAAATCACAATGGGAAATAGTCTTTTAGGACTTTCAACATATTGGCGACAAACTCAACTTTAAAAGGAAGTTTTGAATGGCAGATTATTTGTGGCATACATAATAACCACGAATACAACTTACATGTGCAAGATGCAATTTTCATGTTTTTAGCATGGGATTGCAGAATTATCTCCCTTTGAACATTTTGGCATGAAACATTGGTACATGTAGTTAGTGTCACAAACTCCTCCTTCAATATGAAAATTATTGAATTGATACTAGTCATAGATAAAAATCATGAATAGTAGATTTGCAAGATGCAGATTTCATGTGTTTGGCACCAGGCATTTCAGAATTGTCTCCCCTTTTACTTTGAGTATTTTTGTCATTTGGGTATGTAAAATAGGCTGTTTTAGTTGTAAACTCCTTTTTCAATTTTAAAAGTTATTATACCCCCACAAACGAAGTCTTGAGAGGGGGAGAGGGGTATACTGGAGTCACCATGTCCGTCCGGTTGTTCGTCCATCTGTCAATCCATCCATCCATCTTGTCCGGATCATAACTTCCAAAGTATAAAAGCTATTGACTTCAAACTTCATATATAGATAGATCACATTGACCGCAAGTGCAGTGCACAAGGTTTGTAACTCTATCTTCAGTATTTTTGGAGTTATTGCCCTTTGTTATTTTTCAGTTTTCTGGAGTTTTTTTCTAAACCTTTACAGATATTGAAGTGATATGTGGTATGTGGCTTTATTATAATGAGTTACAGATCAAGTTTGAATTTCGTTACGCTTCATTGATTTTTGTGTCACCTGCTGAGAGGCAGTGTGTCACTTAGGGATCACTTATCCGTCTTCTGTCTGTCCGTCTGCCCGTCAGTCACACTTTCTTTTTTTGGCTGTCATTTCTAAATAATCATTATAGAGCTTTCAAATTTCACATGTGTCTTCCTCTCATTGAGGACCATTATGTAACTAAGGTCCATCACTCTGCATGCAATACTTTTTGAGTTATTCCCCTTTTTCTGAATTTCACACTCCAGCATATTAACACTTTTTGTGTCAGTTGCGAGCAGGTGACACATGTGTTCCTCCGAAATACACGGAAATACAGTGATTTTACTTAGAAATTTTCCGGAAATTTAGGTTTTCCGGAGTTTTTTTTCTAAACCTTTACAGATATTGAAGTGATATTTGGTATGTGCCTTTATTATAATGAGTTAAAGATCAAGTATGAAGTTCGTTACGCTTCATTGATTTTTCACGGAAATACAGTGATTTTACCTAGAAATTTTCCGGAAATTCAGGTTTTCCGGAGTTTTTTTTCTAAACCTTTACAGATATTGATGTGATATTTGGTATGTAGCTTTATAATAATGAGTTACAGATCAAGTTTAAATTTTGTTACACTACATTGATTTTTAACGGAATTACAGTATTTTGACTTAGAAATTTTTCGGAAATTTCCGGATTGTTTTTCTAAACTGTAGCAGATATTGTAGTGATTTATTTCTGTAATTCCCATCTCTGTGTCAAAATTTTTATGTGCTAGTGGGGGTATTCATCACCTTTAGTGGTAGTTCTAGTTCAATTTATATTTGGCAAACATAATTACCACAAATAGTTACTTAAGTAGATAAATGTTTACCTGTTTGGTGCCAATGCATCGCAGAATTATCTCTTTTTGATCTTTGAGTATATTTTTTTTGTCATTTGGGCCTGTAACAATGGCCTGTAACAAAGGCTAGTTGGTGTTGTGAACTCCTCCTTTAACTTTTTCAACAGATTTCAATGAAATTTGATATATACATGATGTCTATGAAGTGTATATGTGTATTAAATAATTTTCATTTGCTATCTCCAGGTATTATTGAGTTACCTGTTGTAATGGGGTAACTTTCTGTAAGAACTACGTACTACAGTTTTCCTCAGATTTCTATGAAAGTTTGTACACATGGTCTCTTTGAAGTGTATATATGCAATACATACCGTAATTCTTTTCAGTATCTATTTATTCATTCAAGAGGTATCTGCCCCTGGACTTGTAGTACCATATGTGTTGCTAGCCAATTAATTTTGTAGAGTGAACTTGTACAGTCTATGAAAGTTAATACACATGATCTCTGAAGTGTAGAATGATGTGCATCACCTGTTTTTCAGCATCTAACATACAGGAGTTATCAGCCCTTTGATTTATGGTCAATACATAGCTATGCCAAATAGTATAGAAGCAGGTCTTTAATATTCTATAAGCACACAGAGTTGACTGATCAGACGGGCCCCCTACAGGAGCCATCTGATATTGGTCCACTCCTTTGCAAAGGTGTTGAAAGTCATCTCTGTGGAGGATAGGACTTTGACCTTGACCCTAGATAGATTAATATAAATGCGTTTTCACGCATTTGCAAACAGTAGACCCAGATCAGACGGCTCCTGTTTGCTAATAGGAATTTGATAGATCTGTTATACTTTCTAAAATGGCTACAATGTTCCTCCTTCCATATTTCATTATAAGTATTATGTCCATGAATTTTCAATTAAGTTGGTATTGAAATTTGTAATAAATCTAGAACAGGGAAAGGGTTGCAAACAGAGTAGACCCAGCTCCTAGAGGAGCCGTCTGATCAGGGTCTGCTCTGTTTGCTAGAAGAATTTAATAGATATGTTCCTTTAATGTCTAAAATGTCTACAATATTCCACCTTCCATATTTCTTTCTAACTATTTTGTTAATGAATATTCAGTAGGTATTGAAATTTGACCTACGTAAATACAGAACAGGGAAAAGGTTAAACATAGTGTAGACCCTGCCCAGATACAATTTACCATTGTGACAACTGCTCATATCAGATGAGGTCTGTACAGAGCACAGATATTTCACTACCCATGACACTAACCACAATTCCATAGATTTTGTATTTGACTGTAAGGAAGAATTAATGCATTATGATCATTATTTATACAACAGAAACAAAATTGGACAATTAAATGTTGTTAATTATAATTTATCTAGCAGTTAATACTTGATTAAAGTTAAGCTAGAAAGAGGGCCTACAAGGGAAATTGAATTGTTAGAGATTTATGTCTTACAGTGGATTCTCATTCATCATTTTATACTGAGAATTAAGTTCTACTGCGAAAGTAATGAGAAAATTGCAGTAATTAAATAACAGATAATGCAGTTGATTTGCAGCCAATAATTCTGTCCAACTTGCTGTGCCTTGATGATGGGAAATGTTTGTAGTTGAAAGTGTTTTGGAATCAGAATAGAATTTGACTGAGCTGATGTTTGATACGGTGTGCGGTAAAAATGCCACAGGTAAAAATGCCTTAGGTAAATATGCCATAGGTAAAAATGCCTTAGGTAAAAATGCCACAGGTAAAGTGGTAAAAATGCCTTAGGTAATAATGCCTTAGGTAAATATGCCATAGGTAAAAATGCCACAGTTAAAAAAAAAATAATAATAACAAAATTAATATTTTTAAATTTATGAAAGGAAAAAATATGTTGTAATATCATTTCATTATCAATTTTGGTATATTTTTTTTAAATAATTGTATGAAAAATCTTTTATTTTATTTTGGACTCAGACAAAATTTCCAAATATTTTATATTAAATAATGTTTTTATATACCTCTGAAATTTTTTTAATAACAAATAATTTTAAATTTATAAAAGGAAAACTGTATAATTTGAAAAAATATGTTGTAATATCATTTCATTATCAATTTTGGTCTATTTATTTTTAATAATTGTATGAAAAATCTTTTTTTTACTTTGAACTCAGACAATATTTCCAAATCTTTGTTATTAAATAATGTTTTTATAATACCGGTACCTCTGAATTTTTTTAATAATTTTTTTTTTTTTAAATTTATATAAAGAAAACTGTATACATTTTGTAATTTGAAAATAAACATGATGTACTATCATTTCATAATCAATTTTGGTGGTGTCTTGGTCTAATTTTTTGTAAATATTTGTATGAAAATTATTTTTTTTATTTTGGACTCAGACAAAATTTACAAATGTATTTGTTTATCGGAAAATCATAAGAAACAGGTAGGTAAGATTTCAATATCTATCAAAATCCAGTAACAAACAGAGCAGATCCTGATCAGACTGCTTCTATATAATCTGGGTCTACTTTTAGAACATATCTTTTCAAAATATAGTTTTCCTTTTATAAATTAAAAAATATTTGTTATAAATTTATTTTTTTATAACTGGCATTTTTAAACAGAGTAGACCCAGACATCACCCGTCAAATGCCTGAAAATAATAATAAATATTTTTAATTTTGAACATAATTATTTCAATGGTGTTATATACTAAAATTGATTATGAAATGATATTATATCATGTTTTTTCCAAATTATACTGTTTTACTTTTATAATTTTTTTTTTTTTTTTTAACTGTGGCATTTTTTACCTATGGCATTTTTACCTAAGGCATTATTACCTAAGGCATTTTTACCACTTTACCTGTGGCATTTTTACCTAAGGCATTTTTACCTATGGCATATTTACCTAAGGCATTTTTACCTGTGGCATTTTTACCTACATTCGTTTGATACAGATGCAAAATAAGTTAACTGTGTACAGACATGTCATGTCTAAGTTACATGTGTACACATATGGCATGTGTGTAACATGTGTACAAATATGTGATATCTAAGTTATATGTGTACAGACATGTCATATTTGAGTTACATGTGTACAGCTAGCTAAATGTGTCATGTATAAGTGTAACATGTGTACATATATGCCATGTCTAAGTTACATGTGTACAGACATGTCATGTCTGATTTAAATGTGTACACATATGCCATATATTAGTTACATATGTACAGACATGTCATGTCATGTCAGAGTTACATATATGTAAATATATGTCGTGTCTGGAGTTACATGTGTACAGATATACCATGTCTGAGTTACATGTGTACAGAATGATGTCATGTTACTAATGTGTCATGTCTGATTTACATGTGTACAGATTTCATAATTATCTAAGTTACATGTGTATATGTGAAGTTGAAGTTACATGTGCACTGATTTGCCATGTCTAAGGTACACATGTACATATCTTGTCTGAGTTACATGTGTTCTGATGCTACATGTCTAATTTACATTTGTACAGATGTGTTATGTCTGAGAAACATGTGTACAGATTGGCCATGACTAGGTTATATGTATACATATGTGTCATGTCTGAGAAACATATCTACAGCTATGTCATGTTTGAATTACATGTTTTAAGACATGTCATGTCAGGGTTACATGTGTAGAATATGTGTCATGCCTGAGTTACATGTGTACAGATATGTCATAGATTATCCCTTTTAGGCTTTACTTAAGATGAATATCAGTTGAGAACTAATGAATATTAATGAGCTAATTTTTTATAATGGCATCATGAACAGTGTAAACTTTTGACCGTTATACTGACTGTACAATCAGGTCTGTATTATTTAATAAGCAAAAGCAAACAGAGCAGAACCCGGTCAGAAGCCAACTGATCTTTGGTCTTCTCTGTTTGCAAAGGGTTTAACCCTTTCCCAGTTATATATTTAATCCAAATTTCAGATTTATCAAATTCCATTAGCAAACAGAGCAGACCCTGATCAGAAGGCTCACACCTAAGGAGCGTGAAAATGTTCCCTCATCCAAGCTTTAGTGTAGGATGAGGGTCATTATTGGAATATAGCCGGAGGCTGAGCATGGGAAATAATGTGTTTATATTAGGGTAAGGATTATTAGGTTTATCTTTGAGGTAAATGGTCAACTCTATTCCAGAGTCACTTGAAACCATGACTTAATCTATTGATATTCAAGATAAATTCATATTTATCTCACAGCTTCATTTTCACCTTTAGTTTTATTGTTAACATGTCAAAGCATATTGATTTGGCATAATAGGAAAATTGCTGCATGATTGTAAGTTATGGATCCTTTGTTATCTTTCGATCAGTCTTTAAGTTTGTCATTCAATACAATCATTAGATAAAGAATGGTAGAAACTTAAGCTTTCTGAGTCATTTCCTCTTCCAAATAGCTAGATTATTTTGCTTCAATTTTCAAAAATTAACAGAAAATGTTGTTTATAAAATTTTTTAATGAGCTCAATACCTTCAAGGTAAGTATTTTGGATTCATCAATGTCTTGACCATTCATCTGTCGGTTGTTGGTCTGTTCACATGATTGCAATGGTTTGTGCTCTAACATCTACATTCCTGAGCAAGCCCATGATTGCCAAGCCATTGCAGCATGAGCTAGTCTCAGCAACAGGTAAAAGGTGCATACTCAAATATTAAAATCGTCCTGTCCCCACCAAACTCTCTATGTTATGACCCGTGACATACATAGGTTTATCTTCGAGATGATTCTAAAGAGTGGTCACAAAATAGGGTTTGATGTAGAAATAAAGAAGTTATTCTTGAAAATGTTTTAATTTGCTCATCTTATCTGGACGCTATCCAAATGCTGAGAAATAGTGTGGTAGGCAGTTACAGGTAAAGTACCTAGTTAGTAAAGTACCTAGTTATAGTCTACTTTCAGTCCGAAGGACTGCTCAGTACATAAATTTTAGTCCCCTGGTCATTGAGTCATTCGCCTACAATATTGAGCACTGCTAACATATGGCGCAATTATGCAGCCGCAGTAACCGGCTAGTGACCCTCACAGGTACCCATTTTAACCCCTGGGGAGAGGAGGTGCGGGTGGGAGGCACTGAAAAGCGTCAATGAAATTTCCGGGAGGGACTGCGATTTAAACCCTGGACCTCCGGATTGGTAGTCAAGCGTGTTACCACTTGACCACTGCACACCACAAGGTGATTTTCTGATTTTCATGTATATAAATAAATTTTGAGCAGTTAACAAAACAAAACTTGTATTTCACCAGGCGCCAGGTGTTAGATGGTGCTGAGTTTTTTTGTAGTGTTTCTATTAGCAACTAGCTCCAGATTACAGGGAATGTTACTCTGTGATGACACAACTAGGATACCTGTGAGACTGCAGTCTCCTTTAAATAGCAAATTCATCACACAAATTAAAACTTCACCTGATAAATATTGGTTTAACCCTTTATTGCATATGTACGCCTTTCTACGCTTTTGCAAACAGAGAAAACCCAGATCAGACGGCTCCTATGGGAGTTTAACCCTTTATTGCAAATGTACGCCTTTCTACGCTTTTGCAAACAGAGAAGACCCAGGTCAGACGGCTCCTATGGTCTGCTCTGTTTGCTGATGACATAATATAGATATGATAATACAGAATCTGCCATGACCCAAACTTTCTGTGTTCATAATTATGTCATTAGAAGAATGTAGCTAATTAGTAATCATAATAAAATTATTTCTGACATCAATATTCATGGAGGAAAGGGTTCAGAAATAATGGCATCAGGAATATTAATTAGCGTATATCTCTGGTCATAACTCAGAAGTTTTCAGACCCTAAAATCACCCTCAGAATCCTGACTCGACTTATGGCTGTATCCTAGTCAGAAAAAAATGCTGAGCAAAAGTCAAATTGGAAGTTCGATTTTAAAGCATGAAACTTAAGAAAGTGCCATGATATATTATGGTAGTTATTTTTGTTGTTATGGCAATATGAACATGGGAATTTTTTTACCCAGGAAGAAACTGTAGAATAGGCTCTGTATTACTTCATATGTATACCCTGATCAGACAGCTTCTACAGTAGCCGTATTTCGTCTACTTCCCATTTCGTCTACAATTTTGGCATTAAATGTTCCCATTTCGTCTACTCCTAATTTCACACCTTTTCCCATTTCATCTCCTGGTTATATTTTTCATGTGTACTGCTTATATTTTTATGTCTTTGATCAATATTATATTATCTTCACATCAAAATTGATTGCAAAATTCATGCATTTTTAGACTTTTAATATTAAGTTGTATTTTTTTTTTATCTTGACCAAAACTATTGATCTGGATCAAAACCCAAGGTTTCTGTAGGAGTTTTAAGCTTTAACTTAAAAACTTAATGCAAACAAAAATGCAATTTTAAAAAAAACAAGAACCACTTCATCCAATCAAGGAAAATTATCAATTTATCATCATCTAAACTTTTGATCTGGGTCCAAACCAAACTGATGTAAGTCATGGTAATGCTTAAGACCCGCTTAAGAAAACTGAAAACATGATTATGCAATAGCCCAACTGATATAAGTGATGTTAATACTTAAGAAAACATGATTATGCAATCGCCCAACTTACATGATAGAGTGATAGGTGTCAAAAATACTACTGTGGATTAATTCTGATGCCCCAAAAAGCATCTTAAATATTTAAAAAAAAATATATAAAAATTCATGACAACACATTAAAAAGTCCTAAAATTTCTGAATCTTGTATGATATTAATGAAATAACTGAGTAAATATAACTTTATCATAACAGTAGACGAAATGGGAACAGGGTAAAATTTTAGAGTAGACGAAATGGGAATGAATTACAGTAGACGAAATGGGAATAAACCGTTTAGTCTGCGTCTACTCTAGATCTGTTTGCAATTAAAAGCGTTAAAAGGTGTATCTGTGAGGTAAAGCCATATTAAGTCTCAAAAGTCCCGAGTCTAAGTTTCTTAGGATATGGTCCACAAGTTGCCCATATTGACAGGATTGTGGTTACTCGACCTTTAACCCTTTGCTCTAGAGATATTTATGAAAGACGACATAATGGCATCATGAATATTATTTTAATTTTTATAACGAAACATGAACACAGGAATTTTGGACCATGGCATAAACTGTAGAATCATATCTATATTATTTCATTAACAAACGGAGCAGACTCTGATTAGATTGGCTCCTATTGGAGCCGTCTGATCTGGGTCTAACTCTGTTTGCAAAGGTGTAGAATGGCATATTTATGGAGTAAAGTTAATCCTGTGCATCAAAATGGTCTTGACCTAAATTCCCTGTTGGCATTTTCATGTAAGAAATAATGATATCATGAATATTTATTAGCTGAATTTTTGTAATGGCATACTTATATAATGTACACAGAATGTTTTGGTATTGGATGAAACTGTAGAGTCAGATCTATTATAGTTTCATAAGCACAGAGCATACCCAGATCAGATTGTTCCTACAGGAGTCATCTGATCTGGGTCTGCTGTTTGTAAATTAAGGCGTGAAAAGGTGTTCATAATAATGAGGGAAAAGGTTTAAAGAGATAATACATCACAAGGTCTTAAGAAGTCTATCAGGCATCAAGACAGTATATTAAACAGACTGTATAATATGTAATACAGAAGTCTATGAGAGAGTAATCAGATTTGATCTATATTTAATATGTGTAGATAAAACTTGATTACTGTTGATGTGCTTCAAACTTTTATTGTGCCTCCATCATAACAGAACCTGCTTATGGGACTTAATTGTGACAAAAATCTGTTAACCCTTTGAATGGGGGGAAAAGAGATAATTGGTGTTTGCAAACAGTGAAGGCCCATGTTGGAGTGCTCCTTAAGTGGAGCCCTTTGATCAGGGTCTACACTGTTTGTCATTCAAAAACCTCTCACAAATTTAATCATTTCACGCTGATTGGACAGTGTATCATTAAACACAGATTGGACACTTTAACTATGCAGCTTTCAAGGAGTTTAAGTTTGAATTATTGACCATCCTGGAACAGAATAACTTTGAGAATAAATCCGTGAAAAGTTTGCATGCCTCTGTCATTTTCCGACAGAGGTAGATTTTATTGTACATGATGGTACCAGATAATGACTTTGTACATATTAACTTGGTATATTTGGAAAGTATAGTCCTTTGAACACTTTTAGGCTCTTTAAGCACTGATAGATGCAGGCAGAATCATTGTCTCATTAAGCCTTGAAGTTACATACCCTAATCATCCCAAGAATTCGGACAGACAAACTTGGACAAAAAGTGCAGACCAAGATAAAACTGCTCCTGATGGAGCCATTTGATCAGCGTCTTCACTCTTACTATTATGATAGTCTGATTTAAATTTATCAAAATGATGCAAAATTGAATTATTCACAGAGCAACTTATAAAGATGCATACTCAAATATACTTAGTATATTGGCCCATTCTCCAACAAACACTATTCTGTGACCAGTCTTTCAAATCGTCTATTGCGGGCAGATTTGTGTACCTTGATATTATTTTTCGAACTCAATGAAGATTAATGGAGTTATTGACCTTTATGTTGTGGAAATTTGTGTGGCATGTAACTCTGAAACTATTGCTGCTAGAATGAAGCTGCACACGAAATCTTGTAATAATGTCAGTAAACTACCGGTATTAACACATATTACCTCATGTGTATGCACATGGAATAACCAATCTGAATAATCATATATCATAATTTATGAAAACTTTGAAAATCTTCTCCTGAGTGTCTGATGAGCGATATCATGGTTATCATGGCCCTCTTGTTTTCACCTGGAATGTGACAAAATTGAAGGTAGGGACCTCATCTGTGTCTTTTGGACACATTTCTTAGTTCCTCAAAAGTTGATACCAATCCCTATGTACATTGGTAACTTCCACTTTGATAATTAATTACATGTAGAACTTTGTATTTTTATACTGTCAATTATGAACACAGAAATATTTAGCCAAGGCAGAAAATGTAGAATCGGATCTATTATTAAGCTATAATAAGCAAACAGAGCAGACGGTGATCCTGCAAGAGCCATCTGATCTGGACCTTCTCTGTTTGCAAAGGCATATAAAAGCGCATTTATGGAGTAAATAGTTAACAGTATGGGCTCTAGTATTCAGTGTACAAATCTAGTGAGAGTTGAACTCAGAACTATTGTAACTGATGCCTTTTGTGATAAATTACCTTATGCAAACTGTGATACACTGATTGTGGTTTGAAAAGAAATGAAAGAAAAACAGCTTCTGAACTTAAAGCGCAGGATGATTATATAAAGGTTAACCCTTAACCTAATGAATATTGATGCAAGAAATGAAGGACATCATGAATATTTATTAGCTGAACTTTTCTAATGGCATTATGAACACAGGGATTTTTGGCCTCAGATCAGCAGAAACTGAAGAATCAGATCTATATAATACCATGAGCAAGCAGTGCAGACCCTGATCAGATGACTCCTGTAGCAGCTGCTGTCTGATCTGCGTCTATTTTGTTTAACCGTTACAGTGCGGGACACGAGTCACTAATGTACATTGCAAACAGTGTAGACCCAGATGAGAGGGCTTCTAGAGGAGCCCTTTCATCAGGGTCTGCACTGTTTGTCATGTTACACTTTTCTTTAGAAAAGTCCCTAAATATTCATCATAAGCTTGACCTGTTTGAATTTTGGAATAGTCCATGTGAAAACTCAGCGTTGTAAGGGTTAAAAAGATCTTCTATGTGGAGAAAAGGGTTAAGTAATGTAACTGTTATACAAAATGTAGTTTTACACTAAGCAAACTAACATATTTAGATGTTTGATGCTACTATGAGCTTTTTGTGGGTTCTGCATTATTCATATGGTAAAGTGTATTGATTTTCTAGTTTGAGTATTTTCAACCTACTTATCATTCCTAGAGGAGTAGAATTAGGCTTGACATTGAAATATTTAAAGTTCAAATCAATATGTTTTAAGTGCAGCAAAAATTGTGATGTAGCCTTTTAGCCTTTAAACTATTTGAATGCTGAATGATCTATCAATGTTTACACTTGTGACCTATTTAGGATTAACGATTAAAGTTTACTTCGTTGAAAGGATTTGGAACAATGAACCTCGTAGAACTTGATAAGAAGACTCCTTCAAGAGTCTGCTGGTCTTGTTCGTCAGTGTTTGTAATTTCTTGTAATTTGTTTTTTTACATTCAAAGGGTTAATTGACTTGCCGAATACGTAAGTCTGTCTACAAAATGGTAATCGCTTTCCTATCGGTGAAAGTCTACAGTAATGTATTAGCAGTCAGGACAAATTACACATCGATAGATCTAGAAGAGACATTTATCGCCTTGAAATTCTCTTGAAAATAGACAGTAGATATATATTCTCTAAATGCTGGTCAGTGTTATGTAATGGTTATTCTCTAAATGCTGGTCAGTGTTATGTAATGGTTATTCTCTAAATGCTGGTCAGTGTTATGTAATGGTTATTCTCTAAATGCTGGTCAGTGTTATGTAATGGTTATTCTTTATCATTGGAGCGCTTGAAAACTAACTTGTACAAAAATGACAGAGACTGATTCTCGAATCACTGCAAATTTCTCTGTGTGTTGTTTTGCTGAGCTTTTGATTTTCAATCTTGAATCCTTATTTACTGGTAATTTAGCAGTAATCTTTCCTCCATGCATAAATACACCTTTCTATGCCTTTGCTAAAAAAAGTTGATCCAGATCAGACGGCTCCTGGAGCCATCTGATCAGGGCCTGCTCTGTTTGCTTTAATATGATATAATATAGATTATTAACTATGATTCTACAGTTTCTGTCAAGGCCAACAATTCCGTGTCAGAAATATGAATATTCATTGAGTAAAGGGTTAAACAACTTGAAACTTAACCCAGACGAAATGATGACCACGGTCGACCATGGTCAGCACGGTATTTGACGGTCGACCATTTTTTATCGTGGTCAACCATCAAAAACCATGTTCAGGACCACGGTCTACCGTGGTCTACCACAATCAAATTTATTTCGACCATAGTCAACCACGGTCAGAAACTGTTGACCGTGGTCAACCATGGTAGAAACATTGAGTCAGGAGTTTGACCATGGTCTAACACGGTCAAAAAAGTTTGACCATGGTCAGAAACTTGTTTTCAAAATTTACACCATGAATGACCGTGGTGGAACAAGTTTAAAAAATTGAGACATGAATTAGATTATAGTCAACATATTAAATCATTACACCATGGTTATGACTATCATCAAATGTCATAAAGGCTGCAGTTAAATGGGTTACTTAGATTTAGTTTTCTTCATTGATCAACAAAAACAAGGTACATTAAAATATTACTAACATCATTTAATTTCACATAAAGTCTGTCTTGGTCAATTTATTCAACTACAGTTAAAACCTTAAAACAGTTAAGGAATATACAGGGCTCTTAAAAACACCGGTTTTGTAAGAGCGTTATGTGAAAGTTCTACCATATTAAAATAACTACAGTTGAAACCATAACTCGTGTGTTTCTTTAAACTCAATTCAACATTTTAAAAAAATCCAACATTCTGCTTAATCCTCTTCTGAAATTTGAAAATGCAAAATAAGATCTAACTTTATCATTTTGCATAAATTCCAATCTGAGTAGCAAACCATTTATTCCCGGATGAGATGCAACATCTGATTTGGAATTAAACTGTTTGCACAGGTGCTCAGTCACAGCCATATTTAGCTTTGGTATATAAATTAGTTTGAGCTTATAAAAGAGTTAGACATAACCATTTTAAAATGTATATTAAATTTAATTATCCTTTTTATTGATTTTTGTGCAGAGTTAGGTGTCACCAATGTTATTTTTAATATGTATTCTTCATAATTTGTACTACATATCTTTGAACCTTTTTGCAATCAGTACAGACCTAGATCAGACGCTCATTAAAGGGACAATATAATATGTCTTGTGAAGTTTATCATGTCTCGCATGGAAAACAAAAGCCTTAGATACAGGAAATATAAAATTCAGTTGATTAATAGTGTAAAAATTTAAGGGGAATGAGTGAAACAAATATATAAATGAAGTAAAGGGGTTAAATCACTGCACCATGGAAGACCAAAAACTGTGTTGTTAGAAATGTTAATCCTTATCCTGCCTTACATGACCATAATAGCCAATGCAAACAGTTTGGGTCCAGATCAGATGCAAAGTAGCTCATTGTCTGACCCATATTCCAAGCTGTAAGACACTGCCAATTGCTTTATCAAAAATCAAATGAATCTTGTGTATTATGACTTTTTTATTAAGAAATGAAGCAAACGAGAGATTTTGCAGACTACATTTTTATAGGTAGGATATTCATAAAACCCTTTTACTTCATGTTCATGTAATTAATTATCAGTTATTTTTAAAAAGCATATATTTAAAAAAAAAGTTATGCCAAAGTAGACAGTGCTGGACCACCCTATAAGCTATAACTTTATATAAAGCAAACATATTAGACACTGATCAGACAACTCCTACATGAACTACTGATCTGGGTCTATTCTGATAGCACAGGTACTTGTTTAGAGCTCAGATTGGTCAAGCCTGTATTGTCCATATCTTTATCGATGATGGATACTACATACAGATGAGGCTTGACAGCTCAACTCACTTAACTCGAACTTACCCACATTTGATAGTTAAAATTGAGATGATAACTCCAATTATCCAACTCACAACAATCCAGCTTTATATCCTTATTTCCAAATTTAAATTTAGTTATGCTCTGTTTTAGATAATGTTTTAATTCTTAAATATTGGTAAATTACTACTAAATTTATCTTAACCCTTATCCTTATGTGCCTTTAAGCACATTTAGTTTATTCCTTCACTGAAGAAAATAGTTAAAATTTATAGTCATGAACAGATACCATAAGAAATATTTTCTATATCCTAGCAGGGAGTAGCTTAAAGCAGGCTGTAAGTAAAGCAGAATATGCCTTTAGGCGCATTCTGCTTTACTTTCAACCTGCTTTAAGTGGCCACCTCCCCTGCGAAAAAATATTCATAATATTATGAATTTTTTAAACTTTAAAGAATTATTCATGAAATACTCTCCATCAATGATGTAATCTACTTCATGAAGAAAACTTCATGAAGTATGATTAGATCCTCTTCATGAAGATATTATGAAGTAATGATAGATTTGCAAAATCCTTAAAAACCTCATGATATATGCAAAAGATATATGAAGAATTTTTAATGAAGACCTTCTTTGAGAAAAATGCATAAAAAAATCATTAAATGTTTTATGAATAATTCACTGAATTTTTATTATAACTAACTTCATAAAAAAATCTTTACTGGTGACATTATGAAACAATCAAGATTTTTTCATGAATCCCCTATCCATACCCTGCGTTTATGACCACTGCCATATGATGCATTAACACTTTCCCTCATGAACATTTAGAAAGAGATAATTAATGAAATCATGAATATTTATTAGCTGGATTTTCATAAAGAAATATGAACACATGAAATTTAGGCCATGGCAGAAACTAGGAACTACATTACCATATAAATTTCAAAAGCAAACAGAGTAGACTGGACCCCAATTAGACGGTACCTACTAGAGTTGTCTAACCTGGGTCTACTCTGTTTGCAAAGGCAAAATAAAGCTTTAAGGTGTTTATAGGATAGAGTAAGCATATACAGTCAAACACAGAAAGTTTGAACACAAAATCAAGTATCATTATTGGCCTCTAAATCAGGTGGCAGCTAAATGCAGGATGAAAGTCATGCAGCAAGCATTTTCAAGCTTTCTGTCTGACTTTCATCCTGCATTAAGCAGATAGCTAAATGCTCAATTCTTCATTACTAACACATAAAACTATTCATTGTTTACTGTGCATTGTATGGATTCTGATGACGGTTTCCAATGATTTGTTTGATCAGTATATAATTTTACTATTCCTATAATAATTTCAGAGCTACAAACAATAAAACAATGTTTCACTTCCCTTTTTTTCTCAGTGTATATTTTTTATCAATGTAGCCAAACAGATTGCGGGTCGTCAATACTTAACATATTGGTCTAATTAACTTTCACAAGAAAAACTTTCTGCAACATTATTTCCACAGACATTTATAAGAGAAATGGTTTTGTTTCTTTTGTTAGAAAAAAAACCATGATGTCCACCATTCTCCTCCATATTTAAAACTATGTCTCTTTTAGCTTTTTACAAACTATTAAAAAGAATTGTCATCAAGCATATTGTACACAAAATAAGTTGTATGGCAACTATGTCACCAGCTGCTGCTCATGAAGAAACACTGAACTATCTTCGCTTCATCTTTGGACTTCCACATGTACATCTTCTTGTCAGCACTTCACATGTTTCATGACAATGTTCTTTGGGAATGGTCCTATCCTGAAAGAAACAATTATTTTTATTGATTTAATATTCCAATTATCTTGTTTAAATATATAAAATTATAACCAATTAGGACAGGTGATTCTTATTTATTACTGTGACTTAATTGACACATTAAATTTCCTTTTAAACAGTTCTTATACAGCCATCTATATCTGTCACAGGTAAATCCAATGAAAGTAATTGTATACACGTAGGCTTCTTTTTTTATTTTTACTATATTATGATCTACTTATATAGGTATAGCCAATCATCATTTCTGTGAAAAACAGTTAAAATCAGTCTAAACAAATTCAAAGTACAGTCAAGTGAACAGTTAGTATGGTGTGAAATGAGGGGAAATATTTGGGTATGAAACCTTCACAGAACTGCTATTCATTATGTGTGAATTTTCAGCAGTTTCACTGTACTTAATCAATGCCTTTGACATTTGCAGTGTATGAAATTAACTTGACCATCACTGGCCATTTTAACCAGTAACTTTTCAAACATCACTGGACAAAACAAAAATGGCCAAAAAAGGCACTGTAAATAGTGACATTTTACACATTGGCTCAAACTTCCACAGATTGTATAGAGGATTTTTTGAAAATAAAAATTAATTGGTTGCAATGCAAATTTCCTCATCATTTTCTTAATATTTTATAATAAATGATAAGTCAAATAATTGCAATAATGTACAGATCGATTTGCTAAATTTTCAAGTCTTATACTGTCCAAAATCGTAGCATGTATACAGTCTAAGTGTGAATATTGATTTCTGATTCTATCGAAAATGATCATTTTGTGCAACTAATGTTTACCACTGAACTTTACAGCATATACAAACCAAATCACTTTTGGATATAACATGTCTGTGTATGTCTATTTTAAAACACAAATAAAATGCAGAACATTACTTCGTTGTTACAAATAGCAATCACGGACGTGCTTGTTATCTACAGTGTTATGTGTTTTCGCGACTTTCTTGAGAGATCGACTTTGGCTGCAAAGTTCTTGTTATAGCGCATATATCAGACTATAATTTTAACACTCGAGAGTGAATATGATTTACATACATATATAAATGTTACTTTTCAAAAAAAACTTACTCGTCAGTCGATCCAGGGCGAGCGTGCGGTCTGTAATTTCACAGACTGAACGTGGATTTTTCGGCCTCTCGAAACACGTCTTATCTTTCAGCTGCTTTACACTGAACTTTCTTCTTCGAGTAAACAATACTCCTTCATGACTGAAGATTACGTTTATCTACTGTTATCTATATGTTTGTCCTAAGGTTGAACGTCTCTCATTGTTATCGATGATTCTCCACTTTTGAAACTTTCTACCAACATCCAAACAGAGTTCGCCATTTCTGGTTGCAGTGTACACATATGCACACTCGGTCTGCATTCGTAACTACTCGTCTTATTCCGTCTTGGTTCGGGGTCGCATATATATGCCTTATGAACACAGTACTTATGACGTAAACACGGAAACTATCGCCCATTCGTCGTATTTGGAAAGTCCAATTTTAGCGTAATTTTATGTCAGAAGAATTGTGCCAACAGAAAAATTATGCAGGAAATGAAATGTAACGCTTTTCTTTGAACGTTTTTCTGTCACTCGCAATCCCTTATTCTAAATATATGTATTCATACCGGCAGATAACGAATCGTATCGGACATTTTCGTCGATCTATGCTTGGCCACATGTTTTCCGCGCATGCGTACCAAAAGTTCAAAATGGTGGACATTTCTGAAAACCTCGTTTACGGGAGGAAACGAAATTTGTGTACGTATTAACTATTTAGGAATTCGGTTTTGGACAGCAACTTAGTTGACAACAAACCATAGTGGAATTCGCTGGAAGCAAGTACTCGCCAATTATAATTGCTAGTAAGTCATATTACTCTATAAATTTTGACCCCAGGACCCAGGGCAAATGCGACATATTGTTCCCGTTTAAAATACTAGTAGAATCAAAATCCCTCTGAATCATTTAAAAACAAGAAACATCCACTTATAAGCGTTTAGTATCTAATAGAATTATATTTCATGATTACAAATTCATCAGTTTTAGCAAGTTTTCGGTGGTTGCGTTTGAAATATTTTCTTAGATCATGAAAAATTTGTTGTGACTGGCTTTGTACTTTGTACTGGCTTTATACATTTATGATTACTGTTATCTATCAACGTTCTCATTGAAATGTGTAGTGAGCAGCATGAATAACCCATATCCAATTTTTGTCAGTTTCTAATAAATTTGTCTCGATTTCAATTGGAATTTACTTAAAGATATTTTCCAAATTCCGATTAATAAAAAAATTAAAAGGCTTGTGTGTGAAGAGAAATATACATACATTGTGTATGTATATGTCTCTGGTGTGTGTGTGTGTGTGTGTGTGTGTACAAAATAATTGATTATCCCTGAATATTGGTATGTAAGTAGGAGATATAGCTCAACTGAGCACAGCATACTCATTGTTTGATTTGCAAATAAATATGAAATGCCTGCTTTTATGTGTTCAAGGTTGCCAGTTAGTGCATTTTGTGTTACATTGTAATGTTCTTTTCTTCTTTTAGTCATTCAAAGGAGCCCAGTGAATGTAAAGGATAGTTTGATGGACACAGAGGGTGAAACTGAGTGTGTAAACGAACATCTCCTGACTGGCAGAGGAGTTCACAGAACACGAGTCACATGCCGCCAACAAAAGGGGAATAAATTATTGCACACATTGAAAGGAAGACATGTGAAATTTAAAATCTCTATGAAGATAACCACCAAATGACAGCTAAAAAGAGTGTGATGGATAGACAGACAATGGAAAATTGATGCCTAAGTGACATACTGCCTCTCGGTTTAATCATTAACAGTCACATATTTTATGAAGTTTTAATGAGTGATTGTTAATGAATTCTTCATGAAGATATAACAGCTTAAAAGTCACATATGTTATGAAGTTTTAATGAGCGATTGTTAATGAATTCTTCATGAAAAAAAAGTGAAGTTTTACTCTTTAATTCTTCCTAAAAAAGAAGTGAAGTTTTACTCTTGAAGTCTTCATGAAAAAGAAGTGAAGATAAAATGGCACAATAGTTTTTATAGCAAAAAATCCGTGATTTATTCAGTAGAAGTGAAATGATTTTTTCTTCTTGAACTCTTCATGAAGTTGAAGTTTAATGATTATTATATGAATTTTAATTCATGAAGTGTTCATGAATTCTTCTTGAATAACAATCTGGTTGATTTGAAGAATTTTTTATGCTTTTTCTATCTTCATAAAAAATGCATTTGCTAATTATTTAGAATATTTTTAGAACTGTGCCATTTTATCTTCACTACTTCTTCATGAAGAATTCATGAATTTCCTTCATGAAAACTTCATATTTGTTTCATGAATTCTTCATGAAGAATGACTGAACATTTAGCAGGGGCTGTCTTGATAACTAGAAACAGGCTATTGGGTAAAGGGTTAACCAATGTAGTACTGTAACAGAATATAACAGTATACATCCTTTGCACACAATGTAGACCCAGATCAGAAGGCTCCTGAAGGAGCCCTCTGATCAGGGTCTGCACTGTTTGTCTTACAAATACTGTGTAAACAAACACCCCCAGGACACGTCCAGACACAATGTAGACATTTATCAGAAGACTGAAAGGTTGATTTGAAAATTTAGTATTGTAAGGGTTAACTAAGTTGAGTACCAACTGTTATCAGTATGACGAAGTGACAAAGCAATCTGAATGAGTTGTTGATAAAGATAAAACTTTTGCACGCTAACAACGAAACAAAAAACAAAATTACAAGAGTATTTGAAAAAACACATGATAACTTTATATACAGTAGTAAAGAAAAGTAAAAAACTGATGAAAAAAATGATCGATAAGCAGTATATGTTACATATTTATTTTGTAACGTATAAAATCTAAAATGTATAATTATTTAAATTACGGAACCCATTTTGAATTTTTTCCAACGTATCTATATATAGCCAGTCTTTATTTACATTCTAAGCGGGCAACAACGGCACGTGAATTGCCTTATTAGTAACGGCCCGTTATAGTTCTTGTTAATGCACCCCCTGAGACTGCCATTTTATGCAAGAATCTTGTTTATAGGGTTTGGTTGAGAAATCGAGTCATACCTTGACTGAGTGAGCGTAAATAGTGATTCTGGTCAACTGTTGATTTATTTTAGTTTTGGTTATAAATAATAATAAAATTACGACGCTGAAATTTATTTTTATTATATATTTATCTGAGCATGTCTGGGCACTGATGCTTTCTGATTTCCTTGCACCATTTAAAACACAAAGAACCACATCCTTTGGTTGATGACCATGGTTGATCACATTTGGTTAATCACATTTTCTTAAATTCTTTGCGGTTGACCGTGGTCTTTCATGGTAATTTACAGTAGACCGTGGTTTTTGATGACGGTCGACCACGTTCCTTCATGGTTAAAACACGATTGACCGTGGTCTTCATGAGAAAAAGACCACGGTCGACCGTGTTTTTTTATGGTTAAAACGCGGTCGAACGTGGTCTTTCATGGTTATAAGACCACGGTTGACCGTGGTTTTTGATGGTTAAACCGCGGTCGACCGTGGTCTTTCATGGTTAGAAGACCACGGTCGACCGTGGTCCTTCATGGTTTTTAGACCACGGTTAACCGTGGTCTAGTTGACCACCAAAAACTGTGGTGCCATTTAACAAAACGTGGTCGACCACGTTATACCATGGTTGTACGACCATGAACTACCGTGGAATACCACGGTAGTTCATGGTAGACCATGGTCATATGACCGTCATTTTCGACTGGGTATTTCCCAATGGATCTAGTTTGAAAAAGAATATGAAGTGAATTAGAAAATGTTTAAAACAATATTTTCAGCAAGGGTTTAAGATATTTTTCTTCCCAGAATCTTCTCATTGCTTAGTTCCTTGTATTGCTTTTCACATTTTCAACATGAAAATAGAATTGGTAAATATAATAATTTGTTATATATGATATTGGTTATGGCAGGGAAGTAACAGTAATGAATCAATTTTTCTATACATATAGCATTATATCGCAGAAACACAAAATTCTTGTATGCTGTGTGAAAAAAAGACTGTATGAGACCTGAGGCGAAATCTTTTAATACTCTTCATCTGCTGCTTGTCAGTTCTCATTTTCGAGAGCTTGTCTGCGGGAATGTCTTGGCTATGTAATATTTATAATCATTTAATAACAGACCTGATTTAGGATTTGCAGAGGTTCCACTTTTCTATTTGGTTTTGATGGTCCATCATTATTAAACAATAAAGCTCAATTTGCTGTATGATTTTGAATGAGAAACAGTGCAGACCCCAATTAGATGACTTCACACCAGGAGTTGTCTGATCTTGATTAACCTTAAGGGCGGGAAAAAGAGTCACTATTTAAATGTTCTCTGCAAACTGCTCCTAGAGGATCCCTCTCATCAGGGTCTGCACTTTCTGGGTTTGTCATGTTCCTTTTTTATTGATCTCCATTTGCAAATCTTGCTACAGTTTGCAAGTCATTGTTGAAAGGGTTAACCGTTTCCCTATAAACGCCTGTTCATACATTTGCAAACAGAGTAGACTGACAGATCACTCCTGTTACAGGAGCCATCTGATCAGGGTCTGCTCTTTTTGCTAATGGAAATTTATAGATCTGATTATGCAGTTTCCACAACAGTGAAAATAAGCCCCTTTTCATGTTCCATTTTATTGATCCTATGCATGAATTTTCATGAGGTGAAGAAATTTTGAATAAATATGAAACAGGGAAAGGGTTAACACTGTTTGGAAATTCCAGATAGCTTTTTTCTCAGGTTACTAGAGTTGGTAGTGATTGATAATATCAATTTTAAATCTTCATTTCATTTCTTTGTTGTATGATTGATGCTTTTCGCATGATTTATATTATATACACAAGGAGACTCTGCACAGTTTTACCATCTCAACTGCATCAACCTTACTCTTCTCGTGATAATTAAGGAAGACCTGACTTGCATTTGCAAACAGCTTGTATCCAGATAAGATACCAAGTAGTTCATCTCATCACAATCTAAACTGTTTGCCATTAACTCTTTGCACGCTAAGTAATTTTTCGTCTGCAACAATTGTCGTCTTCTTCAATTCTTAAAATAAACTTTCTCTCAATTTTTTGGCAGAAATATGGTCAAGATGACAAACAGTTTGGATCCTGATGAGACGCCGCATTATGCGGCGTCTGATCTGGATCCAAACTGTTTGCATAGATCATCACAGTTCGCCGCTAGCGTGCAAAGAGTTAAGTTTATAGTTTTCTCAAAAGCCTGAATAAATTGTAATGAAGTAAAAATTGCAATAGTTCAAAGCAGATAATATATTCACAGCAAAAGAATTTTTAGCCAATTCTTATAAAAGTAAAATATTTTTCCAACCTGGCCACTTAAAAGATTGTTCCGTTTTTAAAGGCCTGGTCACAACCCGCCGTGCGTGTTTTTAGCACGTACGTTTTTTTGGGAGGCCAGGACTGCTACGTTTTTCTGAAAACGTGGAGAAGAAGTAGCAAATGCAGGGAGAAACGCACGGTTGCGCAAGGTGTACGTATGTGGCACGCACGACAGCCTCGCCCTGGTCAGTTGCGTGCATCGTACGTTGCACGCGCGGTAAGTGAGTTGAAAGTGCTTACAACGTGCTCACAACGTACGATCTCCCTGCGATTGCCACATTATCGTATGGAGGCCGTATGGTCCACGTGCTGCTCACGTACGGTCCACATGAGTTTTGTCAGTTCATTGGACAGTAGAACTGAGGAAGTGCCGAGTGTGCACAGACCACGTACTTATCACGTGCGCAACACGCACATGCTAAGTGTGTCTGTAGAGCAAGCGACTGGGGGGAAAAAGATTAAAACACTCACGGAGTCAGTACGTTGTGCGCACGTTGGCTGTAGAAGCACGTGCATCACCCGTACGTTGGTGAATCCGTAGCCCGAACGCAGCTCGAACGCAGCTAAGTTTTGCATGCACCAAAAGTGCTACGGCGTGTCTGCGTGCTCCTAAATCCGTACGGAGGCCGTACTCACCACGTACGGATCCCAAAAATTTCCCCACGTTTTTGCACGTAGACAACACGCACTTGCACGTACGGCGGGTTGTGACCACCGCTTTAGGCAGCTGGTAGTGTATATACATGTATAAGCCTTAATGCAGATTACTCCATTCTAGATGTTCAGGTATGTTATTGGGCTAGCTCAGGCTGGTGAGGGCATCAGCGATTCATTTTAGGTTCCATAAAATAACTTTATTGAGTAAAGACATTTTGTGACAAATCTTGGTGTGCAGATAGCTTGCATGACACTTGAGGTACTAATAGCTTGCATTATTATAGATGCCAGGGGTAGCGGGCACATTTGAGGATTCTGAGGTTAATGTCACGGTTACTAAAATTAGAAAACTGATTTCTGGACAATGACTAAGTTATGACATTTTTTGACCAAAGAGTGTGCTGATATATGCTTCACTTAAAACAATGGTCTTGATTACATTTTTTTAACCCTTTCCCTGTTCAATATTCATGTACGAAATAACATTATGAATATCTATGAGCTGAATTTTTAGAAGGTAAACTTTTGAAGTAAACTTTTTGCTTTATTAATCTGTAGGATAAGATTTATATCATGTCAAAAGCAAACGAAACAGACCACTATTGGAGCCGTCGGCGTGATCTGGGTCTACTCTGTTTGCAAATGCATAAAAAGGCATTTATATTAATTTATCTAGGGTTAAGGTCAAGGTTACTTTTACTAAAAGTGAAAAAATTGTTTCTGGGCAAGGTACGGTAATTAATCCTAATCCTGCCGATCGTGACCAAACCATCATTTGAAAACAGCTTGGATCCAGATGAGATGCCGAGTAACTCGGTGTCTGACATCAGAATCCAAGCTATTAGACACTCAATCAGTAATTTCTCAAAACATTGAACAAATCGCAAGTCAATAAAGTAAGATATAAAACAAACGGGTCAAGATCACGGGAAAATTTGGTTTTCATGATATTGCTACCTCTCTCGTCTCTACAGGACTTTTATTCTGCATCATTGACAGTGTTGCAGCCACATGCTTGCTCTCTAAGTGTCCAATTTAAAGAGGACCTGTTGTACATGCACATAATTGTGTAAACGAGTTTTCCATCCTGACTACAATATTGTCTAGCTTGTGCGTTAAATTTGAAGATTAAATCACCAGTCAGTTCCAAATGAATCCAACCAGGAGTTGAGAGGAGCCAATGGAAACATAAATTATTTTAGACTTTATGACAACTTTTGTAATGCTGTGTCATTGTGGGTCTATATTGTTTGACACTTAACCCTTTCCCTGTTCTAGGTTTATTTCAAATTTCAATACCTACAGAATATTCATGAACAAAAAGCATTATAATGAAATTGGAGAGTGGAACATTTTAGAAAGTAAAATTAAAACAAATATTTTAAATTCCACTAGCAAACAGAGCAGACCCTGATCAGACAACTCCTATTGGAGCTGTCTGATCTGGGTCTACTTTGTTTGCAAGTGCGTGAAAAGGCGTTTATATGAGGGAAAGGGTTAATAGAATCTGCATGATCTCACTGAATTTGACATCTGCATAATTATATCCTAAATACATACATGTTACAATAGGTTTTATTTAGGAATGGTGAAGACCCAGATGATTCTCTACATCATGTAGAGAATTATCTGGGTCTTCACCATTCCTAAATAAAACCTACATGTACCTTCAGTTAACTCTTTCCCTGATATAAATGCCTTTTCAAGCATTTGCAAACAGAGTAGACCCAGATCAGATGACTCCAGCAGCATCCGTCTGATCAGACTCTGCTCCGTTTGCTTTTGACATACGGTATATATCTGATTCTACAGTTAAAGCACAAAAATACATTATAAAAATTGTGCTAATAAATACCCGGTACAGTAAAATCTCGATTATTCGAACACTAAAATACAAAGGTATTATTATCGATCTATAACACAAGTGGCGGCTTAATGCATAGGATCTATAAATCCTTCTATACTAAAATTTCGAATGATTAAAATTTTACTGTAGTCATCATTTCTGACAATTCAATACCATACAGGGAAAGGGTTAAACGTACCCAGCATCTCATGCGGGTTTGGAATTTTAGACATTGACACTTTTTGAAAAAGAATTTGAAACCTAGGCAATCATATTTTTTTTTACATGAATATGCATTAGCCAAATTTTTATAATTTAAACTTTTCAAGGGAAGATTTGCTTTGTCAAGAACTGTAGAATCATATCAATATCATGTCAAAAGCAAACAGAGCAGATGCTGATAAGACGGCTCCTATAGGAGACATCTGATCTGAGTCTACTCTGCTTGCAAATACATAAAAGGTGTTTACTTGAAGGAAAATGTTAAGCAAACAGTGCAGACCCAAACCCGAAGGAGAAGCTTGATCAGGGTCCTCACTATTTACTACTAGCTTTAGGTCATTCTAGTTTAAGTTATCAAAATTGTATGAATTTTAACTGCTCAGCTTTAATCCTTTCCCTCATATAAATGCCTTTTCATGCATTTGCAAACAGAGAAGACCCAGATCAGAAGGCTCCTTTAGGTGCCGTCTGATCAGGGTTTGCTCTGTTTACTAATGGAAAATGGCTGCAATGTTCCACTTTACATAAATTTCATCATAACTATTTTGTCCATTAATGTTCCAATAGGTATTGATATTTGTAATAAACACAGAACAGGGAAAGGGTTAAAAATCAGTGAAGGAGGAAAGATTGCATATACAAATACTTTAGAGTAAGTTGGGTAAGCATATTTTTCTCAGATTGTCTCATTCTGCTTGTGTTTTGAGACACTAAATGTGAAGTTCTTATAATAGAGCTTATTCCTGGGAGAGGATAATCACCCCGAACAGTATACACCCATGGATAATGATGTCGGGATTTCTTTTCACTCTTGTGCTTCCGTTACTTTGCTTCGGTTCACCCTGAATCTGCTGTAAGGTAATTTCTGCTTAAACAATCTTGTTCATTTCTTCAAAAATCATTTTCTTCATACTGGTATCCTCTTTGGGAAAATGTGTTATTAAAACTTTTAACAAAGTGTGAATTGAGATATTTAAGTGATTATTGTTTGAATCCTTTCTGTTTGCTCTTGTTAAGAAATCACTCCCAGCGGGTTGAGCAGTAATGACCCAAAGATCAATACGTAACAAGCTGGCTAGTGGTAGATGTTTGTCGATACTGACATCAGCCGATTGCTAATGTTTCATTCCATTTCATATTGGACATGTTCTACATCAGAGCAACAACTGTAATATCAAGTAGATCTATCAAAACTGTGGATAACTGTCCCATTCTATCATAGGATTGAACATACTGAGCTGTTCTTAATGGATGTCTCGATGAAAGATTGAAGAATAAAAACCTATATTAGCAACAATGTGGACAGCAGGAAAGAATATATAAAAGCCATTGGTAATTCATGGAAAGGAATATCAATTTTACTCCATGAATATTCATCTAAGAAATGATGGCCTCATAAATATCAATTCGATTAATTCTTGTAATGACATAATTATGAACCTAGGAAATTTTGGTCATGGCAGAAACTGTAGAATCAGATCTATATTATTGCATAAGCAAACAGTGCAGACTCTGATCAGATAGCTGCTACAAGAACCATCTGATCTGGGTTTATTCTGTTTGTAAAGGCTTTAAAGGTTGTGTCTATGGAGTAAAAGGTTAATGGATGTGAAGGATAAAAGAATAAAAAGCTTCATCAGCAAATATTTGGATGCCAGGAAAGAATATTGATATAATTGTTAATAGACTATTGGTAATAAAAAACCTTTTGTAATAATCAATTGGTAATAGACCATTGATAATAGACCATTGGTAAATAAACCATTGCCATTGGTAAATAAACCATTGCAGGTGAATAAGACCATTGGTAATAAACCATTGGTAATAGACCATTGGTAATGAACCACTGGTAAATAAACCGTTTGTAATAAACTATTGGTGATAGATCATTGGTAATGAACCATTGGTAAAAATAAATCCATTGGTAATAGACAATGGGTAATATGTCACTGGTAAGAGACCATTGGTAATAGACCATTGGTAATAGACCATTGTAAATAAATCATTGGTAATAGAACATTAGTGATAAGCCATTGGTAATGGACCATTGATAATAGACCATTGTTAAATAAATCACTGGTAAAAAACCCATTGGTAATAGACCATTAATAACGGACCATTAGTGATAAACCATTGGTAATGAGCCATTGATAATAGACCATTGGTAAAGGTCCACTAGTAATAGACCATTGGTAATAGACGATAGGACCAATTATGGACCATTCCACTTTGAAAGTGCCCAAACATTAAATCATTTGATTGGCTAAATTCAGTAATTTTCTGTTTAGTAACCTCTCAAAAGTCATCTAATTGTTGGTCTATAAGCCTGTTCTTGATAAAGCTGCCTTTTGACACATTTGCAAACCTTATAGACCCAGATCAGACAGACTGCTCCTGTAGGAGGGTCTGCTCTGTTTGCTTATGGAATTATATGAATCTGATTCTACATTTTCTGGCATGTCGAATGTCAAAACCTGCTAATTTCCTATAAAGTCGGCCGTGAGATCCTCGTTGCGATGTATGTGGACGCCTCTGCACTTCCAGCTTTGGTTTGAGGAGTCACATGAGACGTCAAAGAATCATGCACAGATGAGGTCATCATCGGTCACCGATGGATAAGCAGTTGTAGCTGCCAGCTGTGCGATTCCTGCCAGATTTTCTGATGGCTTGAAATTTTTGGCCGATTCTATGATATACACTTTTTATAAATTGTTAAATTTTATAAAAAAAAATTGTTTGCGGTAATAGTAATGTTTAGCATGCTTAGGTGTTCAGGAATGTTAATTATTAAGTAGATTTGCAAAATCAAACTCCCGTGTCTGCCTTTAGGCTGTCATAACCCTTACAATGCTGAATTTTCAAATGGACTATACCAAAATTCAAATAGGTCAAGCTTATTGTGAATATTTAGTGATTTTTTTTAAGAAAAGTATAACATAAACACCAGTGCATACCCTGATGAGAGGGCTCCTCTTGGAGCCCTCTCATCTGGGTCTACACTGTTTGCTAAAGACATTAGTGACTCATCCCACACTGTAAGGGTTAAAGACCCCTATGTTACTACAGTAAGTAATTAGTTTAAAATCTTTACACACGCTATTGGCAACCAAAGACGCTGAATAACTTGATGTCTCATCAGGATCCAGACTGTTTGACTCTGATCATTTACATAAATGGAGAAAACAGTTAATTGTGTAGATATGTAACCAGCAGACAACAATTATTGCAGACGACAATTAATTATGGCAGACGACAATTATCGCAACAATTATTGCTGACGACAATTATTGCAGACGACAATGTATGTGTGCAAAGAGTTACTCTTTTGGCATCAAATAATTATGTTTCCCCCCATATTTATATGGGGGAGACATATTGTTTTCGTGAGAGTTGTCTGTCTGTCTGTCTGTCTGTCCGCACTCACCAAAGGGTAGTTGTGTGACTTTTTCTAACTAGTCCCACAAGTAAAATCATTAACCTGGCCATCTCTTGTGACATTAACCTGGCCATTTCTTGTGACATTAACCTGGCCAGTTGTGGGACATAGGGTTAGGGTTAGGGTTAGCTTCCAGATCATTCTTTTCCAAAGTTAGAGCCAAAAATAGTTTTTCTTGTGGGACTAGTCGCACAAGAAAAGATCAAAGGAAAAAGTCACACAACTACCCATTTGTTAGTATGTCCGTCTGTCCGTCCGCACTCACCAAAGGGTAGTTGTGTGACTTTTTCTAACTAGTCCCACAAGTAAAATCATTAACCTGGCCATCTCTTGTGACATTAACCTGGCCATTTCTTGTGACATTAACCTGGCCAGTTGTGGGACATAGGGTTAGGGTTAGGGTTAGCTTCCAGATCATTCTTTTCCAAAGTTAGAGCCAAAAATAGTTTTTCTTGTGGGACTAGTCACACAAGAAAAGATCAAAGGAAAAAGTCACACAACTACCCATTTGTTAGCATGTCCGTCTGTCTGTCCGTCACACTTTTTGTCCGGACGATAACTTCAATATGCCTGATGTCAGTTGATTGAAACTTCATATATGGAAAGAGCATAATGAGAGGAAGTGTCATGCACAAGGTCCATAACTCTGGCTTCACTAATATAGGAGTTATTGCCCCTTGTAAAAAAAAATCACACTTTTTTGTCCGGACGATAACTCCTATATGGCTCATGCCATTGCATTGAAACTTCATATATGGAAAGATCATAACGAGAGGAAGTGTCATGCACAAGGTCCATAACTCTGGCTTCACTAATATTGGAGTTATTGCCCTTTGTAAAAAATATCACAATTTTTTGTCCGGACAATAACTTCAATATGCCTGATGCCAGTTGATTGAAACTTCATATATGGAAAGAGCATAATGAGAGGAAGTGTCATGCAGAAGGTACATAACTCTGGCTTCACTAATATAGGAGTTATTGCCCTTTGTAAAAAAAATCACACTTTTTTGTCCGGACGATAACTTCTATATGGCTCATGCCATTGGATTGAAACTTCATATATGGAAAGATCATGATGAGAGGAAGTGTCATGCACAACAAGGTCCATAACTCTGGCTTCACTAATATTGGAGTTATTGCCCTTTGTAAAAAAAAATCACAATTTTTTGTCCGGATGATTACTCCTATGTGACACATGCCATTGGAGTGAAACTTCATACATGGAACGATCATGATAAGAGAAAGTGTCATGCATAAGATCCTTAACTCGAGCTTCAATAAATTGAGTTATTGCCCCTTGTACATTTGTTTAATTCTTTCTTGTCCGGACGATAACTCCTACATGGCTTGCCATCGTATTGAAACTTCATACATGGAAAGAGCATGATGAGAGAAAGTGTCATGAACAAGGGCCATAATTCTGGCTTCAATACTTTTGGAGTTATTGCCCTTTGTTACATTTTTTGGCGGATCAATAACTCCTGTTCGACTGAAGCTATTGGAATGACATTTTATTTTTGGAAAGAGCATGATGAAAGTAAGAGTCATGCACAAGGACCATAAATCTGGTATCAGTATTTTTGGAGTTATTAGCTGTTATCATTTTCTTCTTGAAAAATGTATTGTGGAAAGCGCATAATGAGGGGAAGTATCATTCATCAAGACCATAACATTTTTAGTGATTTCCCTTTACATATTGTTTTTATTAGAGGGGAGACATCTGTTTTTGTGACAAAAACCTCCAGTTTTCATCTGCAGACAGCATTGTCTGCTTTAACCCTTTCCTTCATATAAATGCATTTTCATGCATTTGCAGACTAGACCCAGATCAGACAGCTCCTATAGGAGCAATCTTATCAGGGTCTGCCCTGTTTGCTAATGGAATTTGAAAGATCTATTTCTCTACTTTCTAAACTGGCTACAATTTTCCACCTTCCATATTTCATCTTAACAATTTTGTCCATGAATATTCAGTAGGTATTTAAAATTTGAAATAAACATAGAACAAGGAAAGGGTTAAGTTTCAGAGTGGAAATTCCTTCAATATCTTCTCTAAACCGTAAGATGTGTGTCATTTGGATCCTCATGGTGATCCTAGAGTTACTAGGCATCTCCTCTAGATCCAAACTGTTTCCGTAGGTAATCACAGATTGGACCATTGCGGCAAATCCTGGGAGCCTCTTAAATCTGGGGACATTGGCAGTGAAAGAGTTGAAAGTTCTGTATATAAAATTTAGCAGTACTCTATTTATCGTAAGTATTCAGACAGACAGACAGACTGACTTAGGCAAATAGTGCAGACCAAGATCCAACTGCTCTGAATGACTAGCAGGGTTTCTTACATTGGCTTATTATGATGGAAAATCATGTCATGAATCATGAATGACATCACGAATATTAATAAGCTACGTTTATGTAATGGCATATGGACATAGGAATTTTTTTACCATGGCATTAAGCTGTAGAACCGGAGCTGTGTCATTTTATAAGCAAGGGCAAACCCTGATCATATTGCTCATACAGGAGTGATCTGATTTGGGTCAACTCTATTTGAAAAGGGGTGAAAATGTGTTTATATCAGGAAAAGTGGTAACCCTTAAATACTCAAAAGTCCATGAATATTATGCAAGAAATAATGACGTCATGCATATTAATCAGACAATGCTTGTTCATGGTAGAACCTGCGGAATCATAACTGATAATAATGTTATGTCATAAGCAAACAGAGCAGACCCTGATCAGACGGCTCCTATGGGAGCCGTCTGATCTGGGTCTACTCTGTTTGCATAGGCGTAGAATATCATATTCATGGAGTAAAGAGTTAAAGAAGAAAATGAGCAAGTAGGAATTCTGAAAGGAAAGAAACCTCTAATAATTGTCTGGACATGCCTAATATTACTTTCATATTCTGTATGCTGTGAAGCAAATAGCCCTCATAACATATGTTTGGTGTAAAATTTATGAGGAACAGTCACATACTTTTCTGGAATAGTTTTGCAGTAGGTTATTGTAAAGGCTTGTTCATTAGTCAATAATGGCTAAAAGATGGCATCTTTCATTGCAGAGAGGATAGACTATGTTGAAGTCTGAAGTTAACTTGTCTTTAAAAGACTTCATTCAAAGTGTTGACAGTGGAACAGAAAGCTTTGTCAGCTAATAATTTAAATCTTTTTTCGCAAAGTAAATTTTGCCTGCAAAATATTGTTGTCTGCTGCAATTTTCAAAGTTGTTTTGCTTCTGTTTCTTCTCAAAAATACAATCAGTTTGGATACTGGTGAGACGTTAAGTTTTTCACTTTCTAATTTGGATCTAAACTGTTTGCGTAGATTAGCACAAATATGTAGCTTACTTGAAGCATGCAAAAAGTTAACCCTGTATTGAGACAATTTTTGAAGTCTTTGCAAACAGAGTAGACCTAGATCAGACAGCCCAGAGTAGACCTAGATCAGACAGCTCAGAGTAGACCTAGATCAGACAGCTCCTGCAGAACGTCTCAGTCTTGCAAACAGAGTAGACCTAGATCAGACAGCTCCTGCAGAATGTCTCAGTCTTGCAAACAGAGTAGACCTAATCAGACAGAACAGAGTAGACCTAGATCAGACAGAACAGAGTAGACCTAGATCAGACAGCTCCTGCAGAAGGTCTTAGTCTAATTGCTTATAATAATTCCACATCTGGCATGGCCAAAATTTCCTTTACTCATAATTATACCATTATAAAAAAGCAGCTAATAAATATTCATGATGTCATTATTTCTTAAGTATTCATAGGGTAATGGGTTGAGTGAAATATTTTTTGGGCTATACAGAGCAATAGATGAAGGTGCATATTTAAATACTGTACTACCCCTGCGAAAAAATATTCATAATATTATGAATTTTTTAAACTTTAAAGAATTATTCATGAAATACTCTCCATCAATGATGTAATCTACTTCATGAAGAAAACTTCATGAAGTATGATTAGATCCTCTTCATGAAGATATTATGAAGTAATGATAGATTTGCAAAATCCTTAAAAACCTCATGATATATGCAAAAGATATATGAAGAATTTTTAATGAAGACCTTCTTTGAGAAAAATGCATAAAAAAATCATTAAATGTTTTATGAATAATTCACTGAATTTTTATTATAACTAACTTCATAAAAAAATCTTTACTGGTGACATTATGAAACAATCAAGATTTTTTCATGAATCCCCTATCCATACCCTGCGTTTATGACCACTGCCATATGATGCATTAACACTTTCCCTCATGAACATTTAGAAAGAGATAATTAATGAAATCATGAATATTTATAAGCTGGATTTTCATAAAGAAATATGAACACATGAAATTTAGGCCATGGCAGAAACTAGGAACTACATTACCATATAAATTTCAAAAGCAAACAGAGTAGACTGGACCCCAATTAGACGGTACCTACTAGAGTTGTCTAACCTGGGTCTACTCTGTTTGCAAAGGCAAAATAAAGCTTTAAGGTGTTTATAGGATTAGAGTAAGCATATACAGTCAAACACAGAAAGTTTGAACACAAAATCAAGTATCATTATTGGCCTCTAAATCAAGTGGCAGCTAAATGTAGGATGAAAGTCATGCAGCAAGCATTTTCAAGCTTTCTGTCTGACTTTCATCCTGCAGATAGCTAAATGCTCAATTCTTCATTACTAACACATAAAACTATTCATTGTTTACTGTGCATTGTATGGATTCTGATGACGGTTTCCAATGATTTGTTTGATCAGTATATAATTTTACTATTCCTATAATAATTTCAGAGCTACAAACAATAAAACAATGTTTCACTTCCCTTTTTTTCTCAGTGTATATTTTTTATCAATGTAGCCAAACAGATTGCGGGTCGTCAATACTTAACATATTGGTCTAATTAACTTTCACAAGAAAAACTTTCTGCAACATTATTTCCACAGACATTTATAAGAGAAATGGTTTTGTTTCTTTTGTTAGAAAAAAACCCACGATGTCCACCATTCTCCTCCATATTTAAAACTATGTCTCTTTTAGCTTTTTACAAACTATTAAAAAGAATTGTCATCAAGCATATTGTACACAAAATAAGTTGTATGGCAACTATGTCACCAGCTGCTGCTTATGAAGAAACACTGAACTATCTTCGCTTCATCTTTGGACTTCCACATGTACATCTTCTTGTCAGCACTTCACATGTTTCATGACAATGTTCTTTGGGAATGGTCCTATCCTGAAAGAAACAGTTATTTTGATTGATTTAATATTCCAATTATCTTGTTTAAATATATAAAATTATAACCAATTAGGACAGGTGATTCTTATTTATTACTGTGACTTAATTGACACATTAAATTTCCTTTTAAACAGTTCTTATACAGCCATCTATATCTGTCACAGGTAAATCCAATGAAAGTAATTGTATACACGTAGGCTTCTTTTTTTATTTTTACTATATTATGATCTACTTATATAGGTATAGCCAATCATCATTTCTGTGAAAAACAGTTAAAATCAGTCTAAACAAATTCAAAGTACAGTCAAGTGAACAGTTAGTATGGTGTGAAATGAGGGGAAATATTTGGGTATGAAACCTCCACAAAACTGCTATTCATTATGTGTGAATTTTCAGCAGTTTCACTGTACTTAATCAATGCCTTTGACATTTGCAGTGTATGAAATTAACTTGACCATCACTGGCCATTTTAACCAGTAACTTTTCAAACATCACTGGACAAAACAAAAATGGCCAAAAAAGGCACTGTAAATAGTGACATTTTACACATTGGCTCAAACTTCCACAGATTGTATAGAGGATTTTTTGAAAATAAAAATTAATTGGTTGCAATGCAAATTTCCTCATCATTTTCTTAATATTTTATAATAAATGATAAGTCAAATAATTGCAATAATGTACAGATCGATTTGCTAAATTTTCAAGTCTTATACTGTCCAAAATCGTAGCATGTATACAGTCTAAGTGTGAATATTGATTTCTGATTCTATCGAAAATGATCATTTTGTGCAACTAATGTTTACAACTGAACTTTACAGCATATACAAACCAAATCACTTTTGGATATAACATGTCTGTGTATGTCTATTTTAAAACACAAATAAAATGCAGAACATTACTTCGTTGTTACAAATAGCAATCACGGACGTGCTTGTTATCTACAGTGTTATGTGTTTTCGCGACTTTCTGGAGAGATCGACTTTGGCTGCAAAGTTCTTGTTATAGCGCATATATCAGACTATAATTTTAACACTCGAGAGTGAATATGATTTACATACATATATAAATGTTACTTTTCAAAAAAAACTTACTCGTCAGTCGATCCAGGGCGAGCGTGCGGTCTGTAATTTCACAGACTGAACGTGGATTTTTCGGCTTCTCGAAACACGTCTTATCTTTCAGCTGCTTTACACTGAACTTTCTTCTTCGAGTAAACAATACTCCTTCATGACTGAAGATTACGTTTATCTACTGTTATCTATATGTTTGTCCTAAGGTTGAACGTCTCTCATTGTTATCGATGATTCTCCACTTTGAAACTTTCTACCAACATCCAAACACAGTTCGCCATTTCTGGTTGCAGTGTACACATATGCACACTCGGTCTGCATTCGTAACTACTCGTCTTATTCCGTCTTGGTTCGGGGTCGCATATGCCTTATGAACACAGTACTTATGACGTAAACACGGAAACTATCGCCCATTCGTCGTATTTGGAAAGTCCAATTTTAGCGTAATTTTATGTCAGAAGAATTGTGCCAACAGAAAAATTATGCAGGAAATGAAATGTAACGCTTTTCTTTGAACGTTTTTCTGTCACTCGCAATCCCTTATTTTAAATATATGTATTCATACCGGCAGATAACGAATCGTATCGGACATTTTCGTCGATCTATGCTTGGCCACATGTTTTCCGCGCATGCGTACCAAAAGTTCAAAATGGTGGACATTTCTGAAAACCTCGTTTACGGGAGGAAACGAAATTTGTGTACGTATTAACTATTTAGGAATTCGGTTTTGGACAGCAACTTAGTTGACAACAAACCATAGTGGAATTCGCTGGAAGCAAGTACTCGCCAATTATAATTGCTAGTAAGTCATATTACTCTATAAATTTTGACCCCAGGACCCAGGGCAAATGCGACATATTGTTCCCGTTTAAAATACTAGTAGAATCAAAATCCCTCTGAATCATTTAAAAACAAGAAACATCCACTTATAAGCGTTTAGTATCTAATAGAATTATATTTCATGATTACAAATTCATCAGTTTTAGCAAGTTTTCGGTGGTTGCGTTTGAAATATTTTCTTAGATCATGAAAAATTTGTTGTACTTTGTACTGGCTCTATACATTTATGATTACTGTTATCTATCAACGTTCTCATTGAAATGTGTAGTGAGCAGCATGAATAACCCATATCCAATTTTTGTCAGTTTCTAATAAATTTGTCTCGATTTCAATTGGAATTTACTTAAAGATATTTTCCAAATTCCGATTAATAAAAAAATTAAAAGGCTTGTGTGTGAAGAGAAATATACATACATTGTGTATGTATATGTCTCTGGTGTGTGTGTGTGTGTTGTGTGTGTGTGTGTGTGTACAAAATAATTGATTATCCCTGAATATTGGTATGTAAGTAGGAGATATAGCTCAACTGAGCACAGCATACTCATTGTTTGATTTGCAAATAAATATGAAATGCCTGCTTTTATGTGTTCAAGGTTGCCAGTTAGTGCATTTTGTGTTACATTGTAATGTTCTTTTCTTCTTTTAGTCATTCAAAGGAGCCCAGTGAATGTAAAGGATAGTTTGATGGACACAGAGGGTGAAACTGAGTGTGTAAACGAACATCTCCTGACTGGCAGAGGAGTTCACAGAACACAAGTCACATGCCGCCAACAAAAGGGGAATAAATTATTGCACACATTGAAAGGAAGACATGTGAAATTTAAAATCTCTATGAAGATAACCACCAAAATGACAGCTAAAAAGAGTGTGATGGATAGACAGACAATGGAAAATTGATGCCTAAGTGACATACTGCCTCTCGGTTTAATCATTAATCATTTAATCTTCCTAAAAAAGAAGTGAAGTTTTACTCTTGAAGTCTTCATGAAAAAGAAGTGAAGATAAAATGGCACAATAGTTTTTATAGCAAAAAATCCGTGATTTATTCAGTAGAAGTGAAATGATTTTTTCTTCTTGAACTCTTCATGAAGTTGAAGTTTAATGATTATTATATGAATTTTAATTCATGAAGTGTTCATGAATTCTTCTTGAATAACAATTTAGATTTATTATGAAGTCTGTAATGAATTATAATTCATGAATTCTTCATGGAAAAGAAGTGAACAGAAAATGGCCTATACTATTTTAGAACAAAATATTCATTATTTCTTCATAATATTTTTTTAATTTTTTTTCATGAACTCTTCATGAATATGAGTTTTCCAATGATTATTTATTCATGAAGAGTTCATGATTTTCTTCTCAGAATGAATGAAGAATTTATTATGCATTTTCCACTTCATAAAAAATGCATTTACAAACTATCATGAAGATTTCTGCATAATGGGCCATTTGCTGTTCACTTCTTCTTCATGAAGAATTCATGAACTCCCTTCATGAATAACTCCTGAATTTTTATTGAACTCTTCATGAAGAATAACTTTACATTTCGCAGGGGTAAAGTTGCAATTTCTCAACCAAACCCAATGTTGTGACGGCCACTCTTTAGAATCATCTCAGACGAGAGATGATTCTATAGTGGTGGAGATGATGGAGAAATGAAGGAGCCATTCTTTAAAATGTTTCACTTTGGGCATCTTACCTGGGACTTAGTGGCTCGATATACAGTAAAACCTCTCTATAACAGCCACTAAATTACACCAAGTATTTTGTGTTAAAGGCAGGTGGCTGCATAAAGCAAGATGAAAGTAAAACAGAATGCTCCTATAGTGGCCGTTACAGAGAGGTTTTACTGTATATACATATTAGATAATTAGAACAACTGAAGTGAGTGACTTGTATATCAAAGGTTACAAACACTTCAAATTGATTTTTGATCCATATCAATGTACAAAAACAATTATCAAATTATCAAACAGTTTAGATCCTGTTGAGGTGTCAAATATCTTTAAAACTATTTCTTTCATACAAACACTTTTTCACACCTTTGCAAACAGAGTAGACCCTGTAGGAGCCATCTGATCAAGGTCTTAACCCTTCGCTTGCTGAATTTTAAAATACATTTCTCCTTCTTTAACCATGCCCTGTTGTATAATTACATATATCTTCACTGTGTACAATTACTTCGCTGGGCAATCACTGCTGTGGAGTGCACTGGTTGCACAATCAACTTGTAAATAGTGCAGACCCTGATGAGACAGCTCCTGCAGGAGCTGTCTCATCTGGGTCTTCACTATTTACAGGTAGGTATATTGACGTGAACAGCAAGCGAAGGGTTAACAGTTTCTAATTAACCAACTCCAAAATATGTTATGTTTATTTGTTATTATAAAACTTCAGCTAATAAATATTCATGATGTCATTATTCTCACATGAATATTCAACAGGGCAAGGGTTAAGCACTTATCTGGTTTTAACATATTTGAAAAGAAAAGAGAATAATTCATTTTCACAATGTTACCAGTTAAATATTGATACTGATGGAAAGTGTCAATAATTTCTTGAAAGGCACTTATCATGCTTAAAGCCTGATTTTACTGGCATTTGCAGAGAGTTGGACCCAGATGAGATGAAGTAACTGATCAGCATCTCCTCAGGATCCAAAGCTGTTTGACCCTCAGTTAACCAATTCCCTCATAGACTATTTTTAGATTTCAACGTCTTTGAATAAATCTACTGAAAAGGAGCATTTACTAGAGAAAAGGAAAATGTTAGAATTATGTAGTTTTGAAACCATTGTTATAAATAGAGCATTTGCTCTTATAGAGCAAATGCTCTATTTATCACAATGGTTTCATAAAGTGAATTCTACAGAGGCACAGAAAGGCGTATTTGGGTGATTCTTCAAAAATTTGTAATATGCTGTCCCTCACCTTTCACATGATTTAAAAGTCATAAAAATTTACTTTTAAAAGAATATTTTATCTTTGCCTAGTTAATATGACATACCTTAGTGAGAATATAGTGATAACCAGTGAGAATTTATGTTCATTTTCTTGGAATCGACTTTCAAGTATGAAAGGGGGTGCAAAATTCCCATGTCCCTCATCATACAACACATAATAAAATTAGATATCTTGACCTTAAATCATCTTAAATTTGATAATTTTTCTCTATTGATAATGTCATTACATTATCATAGAATGAATGAATACAAAATATAGCTGTTAGTTTAATCTTTAGTGGCTTTTTTCAGCTGCTGATTTTTGTCCCTCGTTTTCCTGTCAGTACCGAAACGGTATGGTGTTTTAGCCTGTACCTATTTTATCTTGAAATTGAGGGAAATCCCTTCTGACGTCATCAGAAGGTTTTCCCCATGCAGTCATTATAGGGTACAATTCGATTTAGCAATCCCGGTTCTATTATAAGAAAATTTTATGGTCTCCCAAAAATCGATTTCTATTGATTATGTTTTTAGGCTGTCAGCACCGAAACGCCCTCAAACCAGGCAAGCTGAACTATAAATTCATGTTAACAGACCTTGTTGTATACGCTGTGTGTACACGATACTTAAATGCATAAAATAATTGAAACATGTACTGGGTAAATGCCTGAAATTATGAAAAATAAACAAAATTGTCATTACCGAAACGGCCTGTGTTTCGGTACTGACATAACCCTTAATTATTTTGGTATCTGAACTACTATTTTGTGAAAATACGACTTTAACTTGCATCCAAAAACAAAATAAATAATATTTCTGAATAAATTCAGTACCATTTGGCTTTACTTCTTGCTGTCATTACCGCAACGTCATTACCGAAACGTCATTACCGAAACGTTTTTCATTCATTTTTTGGCATTTTTTGGCATTTTTTAAAAGTTGAGCAATGGAAATGTTTGAACTGTATACTTTTACGATAAATTAGTCCTAAAGCTAGTATAAAGCATGCTTTTAGTTAATTAAAAGAAATTTAGCAACACTTCGGAGACAACTTCGATACATCAAAATCTTAAATATTAGCTGTTTCCATCACCTTGAGAGACAATTTTTGATTTTGCAAGATGTATTACTAAAAGAAACAGAATTACGTTATTCATATTCATAATTTACACACATCTTGAACGATAAACACCCTTTAACCAAATATTTAGATAAAACGAGGTCCAATTTTACATCGTTGCGGTAATGACATTTTCAGGTCATTGGCAATTTATAAAATGTAAAAAATATTTTTTCTATTGAACAATCAGCACGGACATTACTCTTTATAAGTCAAAGACAGTTCATAGTTATGGTATACGTGTTAAGCAAACGGTTTTATAAGCAAACTATTTTTGAAAAATTTGTAGGCAAAATTACAAATTTTTGAAGAATCACCCATTTATGGAGGAAAGGATTAATATTCTCTCAAAAGCTTGACGAAATCGGAGATAAGCTATATCTTTGGAATTTAACCAGACGTTAATTTTACAGTATGATACGGGAATTAACTCTTTATTCCATAAATGTTAATAAAAGAAATAATGAAGAACTAATGACATCATGATTATTAATTGAATGCATTTTATAAGGCATGTGAAGACAGGAAATTTGGGCCAATTATCAGAAACTGCGGAATCGGATCTATATTATTCCACGAGCAAATAGAGAAGACCCTGATCAGAAGGCTCGTACAGGATCTGTCTGATCTGTGTCTACTCTATTTGTAAAGGTATAAAAAGGCATCTGTATGGAGTATATGGATGGAAATAAGGAAAATGTTTTCCTTTTTCCTATAATTCTTGGTATTGGCCGAAGTGCACATTTCATGGTGTATAATGTTTGATGCTTCTTGTTGTTATTGCAATGTACATGAACCGAAATGAACCTATATAGATATATAATGGTTAAGGCTAAACTTTGACATCTGTAATCTTCTCAAGGGATTTACCAGCATGTAGCAGTACCCTCATCATGCAGAATGCAAACGGGAAATGCTGGTTGCACTTTGTCATGTCATAGAAACAAATGTCTTACAACATCACTTTTTAACCCTTTCCCTGTTCTATGTATAATTTCTAAATTTCAATACCTACTGAATATTCATGGACGAAATAGTTATAATAAAACATGGAAAGTGGCACATTGTAACCATTTTAGAAAGTAAAGAAATAGATCAAATTCCACTAGCAAACAGAGCAGACCCTGATCAGACAGCTCCTATAATTAAGAGCCATCTGATTTGGGTCTACTCTGGTTTTGCAATAGCATGAAATGTGTTTATATGAGGGAAAGGGTTAAACACTGACTCATTGAATGCTGGAAAAGCATGCACCAACAGTTGTAAACTGTGTAGACAGGATCTACTCTGTCTGTCATTCAAAATCTTCCAGCACATTTCATTCCTTCAAGCTGAACAAATTCTAATAAAATTAAATAGTGATCATCAACACGATGGCCATTCCACTTTAAGAATCCTGTAATTTTTTAGGTTATGATTTTTAGCTTGACTATTCAAAGAATAGTGGAGCTCTCCTACTCGCCCCAGCGTCGGCGTCGGCGTCACACTTTGGTTAAGGTTTTTGTTAAAGTCCACTTTTTGCCTCTAACCTTTGGAATAAAGCTTTGAAACTTGGAACACTTGTTCACCGCCACAAACTTCATCTGTAGGTAAGAGTACATAACTCTGTCAAGCATTTTGACAGAATTATGGCCCTTTTTAACTTAGAATTTTTGGTTACGGTTTTGTTAAAGTCCACTTTTTGCCTCTTACATTTGGAATAAAGCTTTGAAACTTGGAACACTTGTTCACCGCCACAATCTTCATCTGTAGGTAAGAGTACATAACTCTGTCAAGCATTTTGACAGAATTATGGCCCTTTTTAACTTAGAACTTTTGGTTAAGGTTTTTGTTAAAGTCCACTTATTTACATAACCCTTTGAGATAAAGCTTTAAAACTTGGAACACTTGTTCACCATCACAAACTTTATCAGTAGGCAAGAGTACATAACTTTGTCAAGCATTTTGACAGAATTATGGCCCTTTTTAACTTAGAATTTTTGGTTAAGGTTTTTGTTAAAATCCACTTTTTGCCTCTTACCTTTGAAATAAAGCTTTGAAACTTGGAACACTTGTTCACCACCAGAATCTTCATCTGTAGACAAGAGCACATAACTCTATCAAGCATTTTGACAGAATTATGGCCCTTTGTAACTTAGAACTTTTGTTTAAGGTTTTTGTTAAAGTCCACTTATTTACATAACCCTTTGAGATAAGGCTTTAAAACTTGGAACACTTGTGCACCATCAAAATCTTCATCTGTATACGCAAGAGTACATAACTCTGTCAAGCATTTTGACAGAATTATGGCCCTTTTTAACTTAGAACTTTTGGTTAAGGTTTTTGTTAAAGTCCACTTATTAATACATAACCCTTTGAGATAAAGCTTTAAAACTTGGAACACTTGTTCACCACCTCAAGCTTCATATGTAGGCAAGAGTACATTACTCCGTCAAGCATTTTAACAAAAATTATTGCCCTGTTTTACTTAAGTTTTTCTCTTTCATTATAGAGTTCAAAGAGATCCTACATCCAGAATACTATTAAAGATATTTTACTGAGACTGATTACTCAATGCTTCTAGTATCATTGGACACTATTTTAGTCCGCTATCAAGCATTTTTACACTAACAATTCTGAGAATAGTCGAGCGCGCTGTCCTGTGACAGCTCTTGTTTGTTACATATTACAGAGCAAAAGATAAAGGTTAACTTATTCATATACTCAAATCACCATTTGTACACCAAACCCTATGTTGTGACCACTCTTTAGAATTGTCTGGAAGAGACAAATATATTCTAATTGAGAGTAGTAACAACATAGTGTTTCAAGGAGAGATTCTTGAAACTGTTTTAACCCTTCCTCCATAGGCTATTTTAAGACCCAACCTCTTTGAATGAAATTACCCAAAAGGAGCGTTAACCAAAGAAAAGGAAAATTTTAGAATTTTGTAGCTCTGAAACCATTGTGATAAATAGAGCATTTGCTCCTTTAGGAGCAAATGCTCTATTTATCACAATGGTTTCAAAAAGTGACTTTTACAGAGGCGTAGAAAGGCGTATTTATGGAGGAAAGCGTTAATTTACACAGTCCTGTTATTTGGACCTCTGTGTTACATATTGAGGCATAAGTATTTCAAATAGTCAAATAGTAATGAATTGCTCTTTGTTTGAACTTTATACAGCTGAAAATATTTCTCAGAATTGAATATTTGACAAACTAATTTCAGTTCTAACACAACAAGCTTCTGATATCTGATATCGATATTTATCCAGTCCCAGTTAATAATGTTACATCTGTATTTATGCTTGAATGTCATATTTCCTATGTATGTTTGTCAGAAAATCTTTACGAAGCGTTATTGAAACGGCTGAATCTATTATTTGCTTACTTTAGTCTCAGAGAATTAACTGACTGTGAAACATGTGTCTGGTGAGAATTGGATGGAACACTGTGTAGATGAAGATGGATTTTCTGCTGCAGTGGAAACTGTAGGAATTGGCCAATGGTTCAAAAAAGCTCCCGAGTAATGGATGGAACTATTACATCCTACTTGAAGATAAGAATCTACCACAAAAGATTTTGCATGCTAAGGGTAGAAATGCACTTTGTTATTACTCTTTGAAGATTGCAGCAATTTGAGGCAATTTATTCCTGTTGAACATGGGTATTGCATGTGGAAAATGAAGCCCGCACATAATTATCTGGGTATTACAGGGCCATTGTTTTCTGCTGGTGGTGTTTTGTGATAAAGGTATGGATTTTCACTGGTCCATTGTGGCAGATTGTCATAGCGATAACTATGGGGAAAACTGTGGGGGAAGGGTTGTATTTATAGTAGCAGTTTATGCTCATTCTTAACTTATTTTTCCCATAAAACTTGTATAGATCATTTAGTATGAAATGTTTAGTCTAACAGGTATTTTGCAATTTGAATTCACATGACAGAGCTCAACCTAGAGTTTTGGAGAGAATGGCTCTTATATCCTGCTCATTTCTTGCTATTTTGAGCATAAATAATCCCCTGTTCAGTATTCATGATTCATGTGAGAAATGATGAGAAATAATTTTTTAAGCTCAATTTTTATATGAAATTGTTTGCTTTGACAGAAACTATAGAATCAGTTCTATATCATGCCAAAAGCAAACCAGAGTATACCCAGGTCAGACAACTCCTGTAGGAGCCATCTGATCGGGGTCTACTCTGTTTGCAAATACATGAACATTGTTTATATGAGGGAAAGGGTTAATGAGAAGTTATAAATGAATTGAACATCAAGGAAATTCTAAAATTGGGACCTAAACTTGTCTCTGAATCAAACAAAATGTCTGTCTGACAGATTTTATCGGAGCCCTGTATGATCATGGTATCCTAGGTAAATTGCTGATTGATTTTCAATTAAATTTTAATGTGCATCAGATGTAAATTGATCCATAAATATGCCTTTTTACACCTTTGCAAACAGAATAGACCAAGACCAGACTGCTCCTGTAGGAGCAGTCTGATCAGGGTCTGCTCTGTTTGTTTATGACATATTGTAGATATGATTCTACAGTTTCTGTCATGGCCAAAAATTCCTGTGTCCATGAGCCATTTCAAAGATTAATCTAATTAATATTCATGGTATTATTATTTCTCACATGAATATTTATGGAGTAAATTTTGGGTTAATTGTTATGACTGAAACACACGCTTCTGAATTTAACCCTTTACTCCATGAATTGAATATTTATTAGCTGATTTTTATAAAGTGGCTCATGAACGTAGGAAAGTTTGGTCATGGCAATAGATCTTTATCATTCCATAAGCAAATAGAGCAAGTTGCCCTGATCAGATGGCTCCTACAGGAGACATATGATCTGGGTCTACTCTGTTTGCAAAGGAGTTGAAATGCATGACAATCTCTTGGCAAAAATGATTGTTAATACCATTCATATGTAGAACAAGGAAGTCAAGCAATCCATAATAAAATGTCCCCCACAGGAGATCACAAGTGTATACTAGTGATCCTGTGTAAGCTTTTATTAATGATCCATATACAATGTAGTCAGATCAGTTAATTCATTTTGAAGATGGCTGCTGATCTAAGTGGACACATGTTTCTACATTTTTAAAAATCAGATAAATGTCCAAGGAGCCGTGTAAATACAGAACCTGGGAGATCTCTGCAATGTTGTTATAATGATTAATCACATTTACTAAAATATTAGAGCTTTTAAGGATTAGATTCTAGTTTGCCTAGGAGTCTGTTTCCACTACAAGAGGTGGTCTTAAAGAAATCCACATCAAATTGGTGCCATTTTTTTTTCACTGTTGGGTGGGTGAGTCATGGTGGCGGAGACAACAAAAGGGTATGTGACACTCTACCTTTCTAAGATGCATCCACACAAGAAATTTGCAAAAATGTAACACTGGTGGTTGAGGAAACATCATCAAGACCTAATTTGCAGGTATAATACTTTTACTTTAATGATAGAGATCAAGATCAGGGTAAAGGTTAAAGAAACACCAAAGTAGCATGAGACACACTGCCAGGTCCCAAAGATGCATCTAAAGTAAAGAACATTTGAATTCCTAAGTCAATTAATCTGTTTAGGAGATATCCCAGACTATTTTCTTTACAAACTTTTACTAAAATTGAGGTCAAGGTCAGGGTCAAGGTCATAGAGACACCAAAGTAGTATGTGACACTTCTTTCCCCAGATGCATCCACACAAGAGATTTGGAGACCCTTACCAAATGGGTTGAGCGGATTATCTTTGGGAAAAATTTCCAGACCAGCATTTTCTAAAATTGAGGTCAAGTTCAGTGTCAAGGTCATAGAGAAACTAGAGAAGTTTATTACACTCTGCCTTCCTAAAATGCATCCACACAAGAAGTTTGGAAACACTAACCCAAATTTGTTTAGCAGATAATGGTTGAGACAAAATTTTAGACCTTTCACTAAACTTGAGGTCAGGGTCAAGGTCAAAGAGACATCAAAGCAGTATGTGACACTTTGCCTTCCCAAGATGCATCTACAAAAGACATTTTAAAATCCTTACCCAAGGGTTCAGATATAAATTTCAGATATTGTTTTTATTGAAACGACAGGTCACGGTCAATATCAGTGTCACAGAGACAGCAAAGTAGTATTTGACACTCCCACTTCCCAAGATGCCCCCACTAAACTGTGAGAAAAATGCTTTTTAGCTTGTAAGGAAGCAGACTACCCAGAAACATGTTTGTTAGCTTGTACGGAAACTATCAGAAAAGTGTTTTTTGGCTTGTATAAATTGCTTGTTAGATTGTACAGAAGCAAATAATTTTGGAAAGTGTGCAGACCTTGATGAAAGGGTCCCTCTTAGGAGCCCTCTAATCAGGGTCTCCATGTTTGCAAATGCCAGTACACTGTTTAACATGTTTAAAAGTGTTCCATGCATTCCATGGGTTATTATATACTATTGTTACAATGTACTGGTAGTCAACATTTAAGACTGGATTGATGGTAACTCAGGTAAGCAATATAAGAATGTCATGACACTCGTGTTTGTATAAAGGGTTGCCATGCGTCAGGGAAAAGTCAGGGAAATTGAAATTTTTTCAAGGTCAGGGAATTGTCAGGGAAATTTGAAAATGTAGACAAATGTCAGGGATTGTCAGGGAATTTTGAAAACATGAGAATGAAGGTCATATAAACATTTCATAAATTATTACAGAAATTATGACAGAAAGACCAAATTTCGCGATGTAATGTGTCAGGGAAATTTGAAATTATGTCAGGGAATTTTGTTTCCTGTGGTTTGTGGCAACCCAGGGACTATAGTAATGAAATGTTTGTATAATTGAAATCCCCATGCTTCTTGTAAAATAAGCTGCTAAGTCAAGCAGTCTAAAGTTGTGTTTAAGTTCTAAGGCTTGTATTTGAAAATATTTTAGCAATTCTTCCTACAAAATGCAGATCATAATCCCCAAACTGTGGAATGAATTAAAACTACTTGACCAATTTTCTTTTTTGCAGACAGGACTAAGTTAAGGTGTCAATGCTAATTAAATATAGGAGACTAACTGTTTGGCTCATTAATAGCCAAGAGATGTTTGTGTTCTGTAATGGTAACAAATATAATATTTTTTCCACTTTAACCCTTACAATGCGGGAAATGCGTCACTAGCGTCCTTTGCAAACAGTGTAGACCCAGATGAGAGGGCTCCTCGAGGAGCCCTCTCATCAGGGTCTGCACTGTTTGTCATGGTACCCTTTTCTTTAGAAAAATCTCTAAATATTCACCCTAAGCTTGACCTGTTTAAATTTTGGAATCGTCCATTTGAAAGTTCAGCATTGTAAGGGTTAAATCAATTTCAACAGTCCTATTGGGTAAGGTAATTAGTGCTTCAAGCAGCTGTCATCTGTGAAATAACTTCACCTTTACCTCATGAATAATTATACAATAATCTGTCACTTCATGAATATTCATTGAATGAATCTTTATAATTGTACTTAATGGAATTCAAGGGAACCTTTGGTCATGGCAGAAAGTTTAGAATCAGTTTTATATAGTTCCATTAGCAAACAAAATAGATCCTGATCAGGCAATCCCTACAGGAGCTGTCTGATCTGGGTCTACACTTTTTGCAGAGGCATGTACACTTGAAATGTTTAACATGTTTAACTGATTTTTCATTCCAATGGTTAAACTGTTGTTACATAATTATGTACTGCATGGTAGTCAACATCTTATTATCGACCACCATAATGTCCCTCTAGTAATGTAAGTTAAATTTTTCATGTTTCTTATAAAAAGGCTTCTATATCAAACTTTCTGAGTTTGTGTCAGGTATACATAAGACTTTGGATGTGGTATAACTTTCAGAAATTTCTCCTATCATTATTCGGATCCCCTGTAACTATGGAATGAATTAAAACTACTCTATCTATTTTCTTTAAACAGGACTAAGTTAACACTTTACTCCATAGAGGTACTTTTTTGCAACTTTGCATACCGAGAAGACTCGCATCAAATGTCTCCTGTAGGAGCCGTCTGATCAGAGTCTGCTCGGTTTGCTCATGAAATATCAAATTTATTCCATTAGATTCTGCCATGGTAAAATTCCCTTGTTGCCATTAATTGTTTCAGCTGATTAATATTCATATAATAATTATTTCTGTCTTGGATGCTCATGGAGTTAACTCTTTACCCCATGAATATTCATGTAAGAAATAATGACACCATGAATATTAATTAAGATTAGTTTTTATAGTGGCATAGGGACACAGAAATGATTGGCTATTGCAGGAACTGTAGAGTTATATCTATGGTAATGTCAGAAGCAAACAGAGCAGACCCAGATCAGATGGCTCCTACAGGAGCCATCTGATCTGAGTCTACTCTATTTGCAAGGCATAGAAAGGAGTATTTGTGGAGTAAAGGGTTCAGTGTTAAGGTGTCCATGCTAATATTGGAGACTAATTGTTTGGCTCATTTAGGGCCAAGAGCTGTTTGTGTTCTGTAATAGTGCCACATATGGATATAAATATAATATTTTTCCACTTTAAATCAACATCACGAGTCCCATTGATTAACACCATTTAATGTTCATAGCAGGTGCCATCTGCGGATTTGTCATTTACTGCAACTTTATAAATGCCTTAACTTCATGAATAATTGTACACATCATGAATATTTATTGATTGAATTTTTGTAATGGTACCTAAACAAGAGTACTTTGGCCATGACAGAAAGTGTAGAATTAGTTCCATTTGCAAACATTTCAGATTCTGATCAGGAGCTGTCTGAGCTTGATCTACTCCATTTGCAGAGACGTGAAAATTTTAGACGTCTCTATGAGGTGAAATTAAAAAACAAAACAGTATGTCTACTATGTCGTTTCAATAAAATGAAATTGGTGTCTCGTGTGGTTTAGATCATGATGATATGTGGAATTTCTTTAATATTTAGATTCCATTAAGTGTATTGGATAATGGGACATTTAAATGCTGTGCGATACCCATTATTTCCTAGCTAGTCTGAGTACTGGCTCAGTATCGAGGCAGGTAGCACTAGTGGCAGAGAGCGATTATACTGACAGAGCACCAGGCCAGATACAGTATTGATCTAAAGTGTGAACAGGAAAATTATACAGGTCCATACAGTCTACTGTAACAGCAGATGGTGCCGACTTCGCTTGTTTTCCAAGATTTTCTCGATGCTCAGTAGTGAGAGATGTGTTTTACAAAGTGTTACATGTAACAGTCTTTACATAGAGACTCGCTCAGATTTCATGACATTCTCAGAACATTTTGTCAGCAGCAGAGCTCTGACTCTTCCATGGAATTTTTAGCATGTGTTTGTTTGTGGAGATTTCCCTCTGAGGCCAAAACTGTTATCATTTTAACAAAATTAGGAGTATTTGGATGATTTTCTGGACCTCCCGATACATGCTGTCCTACAGTGGAAAGGCAGTAAACATGTATTGAATCTGAAGTTACTGTATAAAAACAAGGTACAGGTAAATATTATTTCAGTTGTTAGACGTGTCAGGTGTCAAGGTCTGTGTTTAGGTTATGACATGAGGAGGAGTTTTATACCTCACCACATACCTACAGAGGTATACAGCTTCCTACTGCATTGATTCGATTCGTACAGTATCCCCCGCTAATGCTTTCGCTGCCAAATATTGTCATCTGCAAAATTTGTCCTCACAGCTACACTTTTTTTGTTTGTTTATTTTCTCCCTTTTTCTTTCAGAAATTAATTTAACATTTCCACAGTAGCAAACAGTTTGGATCCTGATTAGACATTGAGTTACTCGACGTCTCATCTGGATCCAAACTGTTTGCATAGGTAATCATAGATATGGAATTGGCAAAGAAAGAGTTAAAGTAGTGTACCCTTTGGATGATGAATTTGTGGAAATGGAATGGTCCATCACTGCATTGCAGTTGAGTCCGTTCAATATGAAAGTACTGAAATATTTATGGACAAACATTGGAGACTGGTTAGAATTAACTCATTGCCCACATTCAAAGGAGCCCTTTGATATGCCTCTACACTGTTTGCAAATGGTAGTGAAACCATTTGCTGCATTCAAAGAGTTAACCATTTCGCAGCAAAATAATCACCTTCGTAAACAGTTTGGATTCAGATGAAACACTGATGACTGAGTGTCATCATGATCCAAACTGCTTCATGCTGTGATATTATGTATTTGTTTCAAAGAAAAAGCAATAAAGTTTGAAAATTGAAGCGGTTGACAAATTTTACGGATGACGATCTGTGGCAGTAAAAAGATAAGTTCAGCAGTCTTGACTCCTGTAATTACTATTCCACACAGCAGCTCTCACAACACACTTCTATTTTAGATGGGAATTGAGAGCTCTGATGACAGTTTTCAGGAGGTAAAGAGCAACACTCCAGAAAATAGCATTTGGCAGATTCAATATTGTAAATGAGTGAAATGAAGATTCCTGTCCAGCCAGCTTTCAGAAACAATCTTCTAAAATTAGTAAATACAATAGATTTTTGCTCACCTGTGTATGATGTGCCCTCATGGTGATTGTGCTCTGTGATGAGCTTTTAGGATTGTTCTTCATATATCTGATAGCCACAATTACTTTGTTATTACACTCAAACGTCATAAGAAATCTATGGTATTATGTGTATGTCCATAAGATCTCTGCCAACTTCAAAATTTTGGGCAAATTTGGTGCAGTATGATGTGCCCTTGATATACCAAAATGGTACACTTAACTTGTTAATTTTTCCCCTGTTGAATATTCATGTTAGAAATAATGACGTCATGGATATTTACATGTATTTGCTGATTTTTTTTATAATGATGTATGTTCATAGGAATGTTTGGTATTGGTAGAAAGAGGAGAGTCAGATCTGTTATAATTTCATAAGCAAACAGCAGAACAAGATCAGAATTGGCTCCTACAGGATCTGAGTCTGCTCTGTTTGCCATTTATATGTCAAGTAAAGGGTTAATACTCAAGCATCTGCATTCCTTCACAAATAATATGTATGGCTGCAAGATCTCTGCCAAGTGCAAATATGGGCAAGATCAGACTGCAGTTAGGTCTACAGTTATGTGCCATCAATGGTTCCAAATTGACCTGTTTTGTCTTGTTTTAACCCATTCCCTCATGTTAACAACTTTTGACGACTCTCTAAAAGTAAAAGTCGCTTAGTGAAACCATTGTGATAAATAGAGCATCAAAATTTTGCTCCTATAGGAGCAAATGCTCTATTTATCACAATGGTTTCAAACTACAAAATTTTAAAATTTTCCTTTTCTCTAGTTAATGCTCCCTTTTTGGTAGATTTATCCAAAGAGGTTGTACTATCTAAAAATAGCGTATGAGGTAATGGGTTAAAAAAGGTGCTTAGTTGACCTCATCATAAATATCTAGACTGATGGTACTCAGGTGAATGATTCAGGGCTATCATGGCTCTCTTGTTGAACAACTGACAACCTGAAAAGATCAATATTTGTTTACTTACGTGGATTGGCATGATTACAAAAAAGACAAGCAATTTAACTTTCGTCATCTCCACAGTACATTTAGAAAATCTGTTTCTGTCATCTGTTTAAAATCTGATTTCCGTCATAATTATATTTTGATGAGACTGCATGGAATACAGTGCATATTGCAACACTTTGAAGTCTCTCCAGAAATGTGGTAGGGTTTATTTTCTTGCTTACATTCTTTTAACTCATTTCCCCATAAGCTATTTTTAGATTCAACCTCTTTGAATAAATCTACCAAAAAGAGCATTAACTAGAGAAAAGGAAACTTTTAGGAATGAGTAGTTCTGAAACCATTGTGATAAATAGAGCATTTGCTCCTTATGAGCAAATGCTCTATTTATCACAATGGTTTCAAAAAGTGACTTTTACAGAGGCGTAGAAAGGTGTATTTATGGAGGAAAGGGTTAAACCCTCCAAGGATACCTGTCGATGTTGCACCCTTTCACTCAGGAATATTTATGTAAAAAATAATGACATTATGAATATCAGTTAGAATAATTTTTATAATGGCATAATAATTATGAACACAGGAAATTTTGACCATACCAAAACTGTAGAATCCGATCTATATCATTCCATAAGCAAACAGGGCAGACCCTGATCAGACAGCTCCTACAGGACTGCAACAGGAGCTGTTTGATCTGAGTTTACTCTGTTTGCGAAAGGACCAAATTTGGTCTACATGTATATGAGGGAAAGAGTTAGCAAAGACTTCTTAGATTGATTATAAAGTTTTTACAGTTTTGAACTTTCAACTGCTTAACCCTTTGCTTCATATTTATAAACGCCTTTGGAAACAGAGCAGACCAAGAGCTGTCTGATTAGGGTCTGCTCTGTTTGCTTATGGAATTACATTGATGTGATTCTACAGTTCTGGCAAGGTAAAAAAATCCTGTGTTTATTTACGATTATAAAGATTCAGCTACTAAATATTCATGTTGTCATTATTTCTTACATTAATATTGAACAGGTAAAGGGTTAACCCTTAAATTACTCCATGAATATTTAAGTAAGAAATTATTCATGAAAATTATTTGTTACAATTGCATAATATGAACACAGGATATTTTGGCTAAGACTTAAACTGTAGAATTAGACCTATATCATACTACAAGCAAACAGAGCAGACCCTGATCAGACGACTCCTTTAGGAGCTGTCTGATCTGAGTCTACTCTGTTGGCAAAATTGTAGAAAGGTGTATTTATGGAGTAAAGGGTTAAACTCTTCAGTTATTGATTGACACACAGAGATGAAGAACAAATTCAAATTGGAATCATTATTCTCCTTAACCTAACCTTTACTTGATAATGATGTATATTTTTGCTATTTTACAGAGCAGTCTCGAAGCTAGTTCTGATAGTTCTGTGTTGTTTACTTATGGAATAATATGATCTTCTTATTTTACGGTTTTCTACCATTTTTCTGCCAGTGTGGTGTAATTACAATAGTTTTGCACCATGCCTTTTGAGAGTATTAACGAGTTCTGTTGGGATAACAGTTAAAAAACCATTTTATAGATAAGACCAGTCACTTTAGATACTGTCAATAAACATTCATAAAAAATAGGAATGCAAGACAAGATAGTGATTTTTATCAGCTTCTTTTTCTGGAATTCTGAAGTTATTCGTAAAACTGTTGTCCTGTCTAATTTTTTTCACACCTCCCGAGTTATCTCCCTTTTGTATTCACATAAATTTTGACTAAGTTGACTCATCTTGTAAATGAGATATTAAGAGGGATTTTAATCCACAACTTTATAAAGTCTTAAGTGTAACCTAAAGAATTATGTCTCAAAATTGATATTTCCTACAAACCATTAAACTTTTAACCGATAGAAATGTCTTTTCACGCCTTTGCAAACAGAGTAGACCCAGATCAGTTGACTCTTGCAAGTGGGTTACTGCTTTGTTTGATTATGGAATTATATGGAAGTAAGTTAGATTCTTCAGTTTCTACCGTAGTCAAAACATTCCGTGTTAAGATGCCATTATAAAATATTCAGCTTGTTGATATTCATGATATAATTATTTGTTACATGAATGTTTATGAGGTAAAGGGTTAAAGTAGGATATCTTCCATCTATTTCAATGTCATGATAAGAGTGTCAATTAGGTTTGGTCTTGATAAACCACCAAGTTATTTGGTAATTGTTTGCATAGGTAACATCAGATATTCACTGCAAGCATGCAAAAATCTAATGGAATTGTGCGGCGTATTGGTATTTTGATCCAGGATAGAATTTTTTTAGTATGAAATTTTTTTTTTATATTAGGAACACAATTTATAAATTCTGAATAATAACGCAGAGGTCCAGATATTTTTAGATGCGTAAATTTAACCCTTTCCTCCATAAATACGCCTTTTTATGCCTCTGTAATAGTCACTTCTTGAAACCATTGTGATAAATAGAGCATTTGCTCCATAGGAGCAAATGCTCTATTTATCACAATGGTTTCTATACTAAACAATTATAACATTTTCCTTTTCTCTAGTAAATGCTCCGTTTCTGTAGATTCATTTCTGAAAGGTGGTCACAACTGTTTAATATTATTACTTCAGGGTTTGGTGGAGAAATGATGATTTTAGTATTTAAATACCCACCGTCTGTAGCTCTGATAACATTTTCATATTGATTGGTTTTTCTGTACTGATAAAAGATGTTGCTGTTTTGATAAATTATGATGTGGTGTTTTTATGTGATGAAATTTTTTAAACTGGAATAATTGTTATAATCCAACAAATCTTGCTTCAAACAGTTCCCATAACCATGTGGAACCATTGCATCCATTAGACTTCCCCAGTGTGGCGTCAGGGAGCCCGTATTTTAAGTCTGATTACATTCCCAGTGTTATACGTCCATGAAAATTGTCTATTCAAACTCTTGTCAACTTCATTATTAAATTTCAGTCAATACAATAATTCAGTAATTGTTTCAAGAAATTACCTACTAAGAGTATTAGCGAGCTTGAATCTTGATGAGTTGCATCTGATCTGGGTCTAAACCATTGTGTAATGTACGCTATATAGCTGCTGGCAGGATAAGGCTTAATTGTGCTATTAAGTGCGGGGCATAAAACAACATTGCATAGCTTAACTTCAAACACTGCACATCCAACAGAACTCTTGATCTATTCAACAATGCAAAATCAATGACAGAAAAAGGAAGTGTTTTATGGGGGAAATCAGGCACTTCATTTGCCAGGACTGCAGGTGGCCTCTTTGTACACACTTTCAAAATTTCAAAAGATAGTTTCATAATGGTGTCTAAGGATTGTGCTATGTATTACCCTCTTACTCCATAGAGATGCCTTTTTGTCACCTTTGCAAACATAGTAGACCCAGATCAGACTTCTATAGGAGCCATCTGATCACGATTTGCGCTGTTTGCTTATATTATGATACAGATCGGATTGTACAGTTTCTGTTATCACATTCCTTCATATTGACGCTTTTTGATGCCTCTGTAAAAGTCACTTTTTGAGAAACCATTGTGGTAAACTAAGAGCATTATAACGACTGCTCACAATGGTTTGAAAACTACACAATTCGAAAATTTTCTTTTTTTCTAGTAAATGTTCCTTTTGGGTATAATTTTATTAAAACCGGTTGGTCTAAAAATAGCCCATGAGGGAACGGGTTATTGCCAAAGTTTCCTACACCATAATAATTCTTTTTTACATGAATATTCATGGAGCAAGGGTAAACCCTTTAACCCTTTGACCCATAGAAACGCCTTTCTAGGCCTTTGCAGAGTAGACCAGATCATACAGTTCGTATAGCAGTCGTTTGATCAGGGTCTGCTCTGTTTGCTTATGATATAATATAGATATGATTCTGAGATTTCTGCCATGGCCAAAAATTACTGTGTCCAAATTGTGCTGTTAAAACAGTTAATTTGAATTAATATTCATGATATCATTATTTCTTACATGAATATTCATAGAGTAATTTACAGGGTTAATCCATATTTTTTTTTTTTTTTCACACCTTTGCAAACACAGTAGACAGACTTCAGACAACTCCTGCTGGAATTGTCCTATCAGGGTCTGTTTGGGTTGCATGTGGCAAAATATAAGATCTGATTCTATAGTTTCTGCCATGGCCAAAAGTTTCTGTTATGTTACTTTACAAAAAAACATCTAATTAATATTCATGGAGTCATTATTTATTACTAAATATTCATTAGGGAAAGGGTTAAGATAGTGTTGTTTTTGTCCAATTTCAGTCTCATATTTATTGCCATGCAAAAACTTAAACATTTAATTGTCATAAGTTTTAGATTTTAGATAAGTCCTTGTACATGTACTTAAATTGTTGACCATAAGTATGGTCTTTCTCACATATATGTTGCCATAACCTAAATTGAACCCTTTTCTTCACTTAAAATGCCTTTTCAAGCCTCTTAAACACAGATCAGACAGCTCCTATAGGAGCTGTCTGATCAGGGTCTGCTCTTATGAAATTATAATGGATCTGACTACAGTTTCTACAGATGCAAAATAAACTCTGTGTGCATGTAAAAATTGGACTAACGGGTCTACACTGTTTACAAATGCCACATTGTATAACAGCATGTCCCGCATTCAAACGTTTCTAACACTAAAGTTTGAATTATAACAGTCCATGCAGTCTTTGCTACTACTGACACCTCTGTTGTTAGGTATTAACCCGTTGAATGTTGGGCACGAGTGAGCTGTCATTTGCTAACAGAGTAGACCCAGATCAGAGGGGCCCCTAGACGAGCCCTCTGATCAGGGTCTGCACTGTTTGTCATTCAAAATCCTCTCGCATATTATACACTTTCTTCCTGAATGGTCTTTTAATCGTTTAACAATGATGGACCATTCCACTTTGAAAACTCAGAAACAAAGTGTTAAATTTCTGTTTTTAGGCTTAGTAGTGCTTAATTGAAACCACAGGTTTCATTAGAATACCTGTAATATAAATAAAACTGTCATACACTGACACGGCTGACAATAACAGATTTAAGATTTCCTGTTGTTCAGCAACACTGAAATCTCTTTTATTCCTGGACATCATTTTGATTTGCATTTGCTGTTAAATGTGGCGACTCTGTTCTTAGGTTTTATATCATAGTGGGTAGTTATAACTGCTGGGAAATATTCTCGAAGGAGGACCAGAGTTGAATGGACTAGTCTGTAAAGGCAGATGGGGGAGAATCCAGTGTCAGTTTAAGCTGAATAGGGGCTAATGATAAGAATAACTATCAAACTGCTTTTCAGAATTTTATGTTCATCAATTATCAGCATGTCGATGCTATAATCAATGCTGGGAATGAATGACTCAATAAATGTACCCTTTGAATGTGGGAAACACATGCATACAGGCTGGCATTTCCAAACAGTGTAGACTCAGAGACAGAGGGCTCCTTGAGGAGTTGGTCATCACTGTTTGTCATTCAAAATCCTCTTGTAAATTTTACCGCTTCGTATTGTATGGACTCGACCAATAATCAATGATGGACTATAATGTTCTCTAAACTTTCAGCAGTGAAAGGGTTTAAATTGGGAATATCGCAAGCCTTACATAACCGTGCAACAGAAATGGCTAATAATGGTTTAGTAAAATTATAGACACTGATTGTAAATATCTTTGCCCAAAGAATATCAGACTTAAGTTATTTTATCTAAGAATAATTTGGTAGGACAAGAGTTATTCCTGGGAAAAATGTCTGAAACGTGAACATTATAAGGGTTAACCCTTGCTGTCGGGGACATGAGTCACTAATGTCCTTTGCAAACAGTGTAGACCCAGATGAGAGGGCTCCTAGAGGAGCCCTCTTATCAGGGTCTGCACTGTTTGTCATGTGACACTTTTCTTTGGAAAAATCCCTAAATATTCACCATAAGCTTGACTTGTTTGACATCTGGAATAGTCCATTTGAAAAGTCAGTGTTGAAAGGGTTAAGTACTGCAGGATGATGGCTTTACAAATGACAGAAATTAAATGCTAGGCACACACAAACACACAATGCAGGCAATATATCGCAGCCTTTAGCATACTCAAGAGGCCTTGACATCACAATTTTGAAATAGATAATATATCTCCCTTCTCGACAAACGCAAAATCAAGTGTAAAGCAGTCATTATCCAGGTGTGTGACTCGGAAGTTATTGTCGTCCCATCTGTATCCAAACTGTTTGCACATGTTATTAAGTATTTGTCTGTGACACAATAAGGATGTTATAAGTGACATTATTTTTTTCTGCCTCACAATTGTTCCCCTATAGGCCCACTCATGGGTACATAATGCAGTCCTAGTAATGTTGTATGAAATGCCAATCGATTCAGTTTCACTGGCAACATAATTGCAGCCAGACATATTTATACTAAATCAGACATATAAATTAGCATTAGCAAAACATTCATGTAGAGCTTAAAACAGCTGTCATATAATGTGTATGTTATTACATGATACAACCCATAAACACATCACACACAGTGGACATTTGTCCCGTGTCTTGTACTGTCTGTGTCTGTTGGTCAATTTCTTTTAGTGTCATCTGCTTTAGTAGGGTGACACTTAGGGATCACTTTTGTGTTGCTTTAAAGTTGGCTTTTACTTTTCTATTTCATGATAACTTCAAACTTTGAACTCACTTAGTTAGCAACAAATACAAGTGCACAAGATAAGGGCCATAACTTTTGTATTACTATATTTATAACACCCCATCACAATGTTTGCAAATGCTAGTGCCATCCCAATGTTTGTAAATACCAGTACCCAATACCATCCCAGTGTTTGTAAATACTAGTACCATCCCAATGTTTGAAGTACCATCCCAATGTTTGTAAATTTCAGTACCATCCCAACGTTTGTAAATACCAGTACCAACCCAATATTTGTAAATATCAGTACCATCCCAATATTTGTAAATATCAGTACCATCCCAATATTTGTAATATCAGTACCATCCCAATGTTTGTAAATACTAGTACCGTCCCAATGTTTGTAAATACCAGTACCATCCCAATGTTTGAAGTACCATCCCAACGTTTGTAAATGCGAGTACCATCCCAACGTTTGTAAATACCAGTACCATCCCAATGTTTGTAAATACTAGTACCATCCCAACGTTTGTAAATACCAGTACCATCCCAACATTTGAAGTACCATCCCAACGTTTGTAAATGCGAGTACCATCCCAACGTTTGTAAATGCCAGTACCATCCCAATGTTTGCTTCAGTAATGCCAGTACCACTACCAAGTGTTTGTAAATGTCAGTACCATCCCAATTTTTGTAAATACCTGTAAATACCAGTAACATCCCAATGTTTGTAAATACTAGTACCATCCCAATGTTTGTATAACTTTGTAAATACCAGTACCATCCCAATGTTTGTAAATACCAGTACTATCCCAATGTGTGTAAATACCAGTACCAACCCCATGTTTGTAAATACCAGTACTATCACAATGTTTGTAAATACCAGTACCAACTCAATGTTTGTAAATACCAGTACCATCCCAATGTTTGTAAATACCAGTACCATCCCAGTGTTTCAAGTACCATCCCAACGTTTGTAAATGACAGTACCATCCCAATGTTTGTAAATACCAGTACCATCCCAATGTTTGTAAATACTAGTACCATCCCAACGTTTGTAAATACCAGTACCATCCCAATGTTTGTAAATACTAGTACCATCCCAGCATTTGTAAATACCAGTACAATCCCAATGTTTGTTTATACTTAGTACCATCTGCCAGTGCCTTCCATATTATGGCAAATAGTACTGCAGTCCATATATGAATGTACATGCTGGTAATGCCTTTCCAATGTTTGTAAATGTCAATGGCTTCCTAATGAATGCAGTTGCCAGTGACTCCACAATGTTTAATACATGTACTATTGTCTTCCGAATAAATATAAATGCCAGTGCTTTCCCAATGTTTGCAAATGCCATTGACTTTCAGATGATTGTGCTAATGCATTGAACATTTCAGAAAATATTACTTTAGATGATTGTGCTAATGAATTGACCATTTCACAAAATATAACACTAAAGACACTATAGTAAATGCATACTAAGCAGAGTACAGGAGTGCATTCCACAGTTTATTTCAGGGTACATTTAGCTATACAGTAGAACAGCTCTAAATCGGAATTATATTAGAGAAGAATTTATATGATTTTAGGCAGGTGGCTGCTTTGAATGCAGGGTGAGTCATGCAGAAAGCTCCAAGAGGGTTAAGCATTAAGCTGCCACCTGTCTTCAAGACCGATATTTATTTTGGTACTAAATTGATCACCCGGTTTAGAGGGGTTTTACTGTAAATATGCCAATTTACTCCCAACAAACTGTTCTGTGCTTGCATACCCAATGACCTTCTCCTGATTGTACAGTTGACTAAGTCGATCCTGCACAGTTTTATTAACTTAAATCCTAAAAATTACTGATGAATATTTATGTTTGAAATAATGGCCACATGAATATTTATTTGCTGAATTTTTATAATGGCATAAGAACAGAGACTTCTTTAATATTGCAGAACCTGTAGAATCTGATCGATAGACACAGTGCACAGTGGTCAGAGGGCTCTTACAGGAACCTTCTGATCTGGGTCTACTGTGTTTGCAAAGGGGTGAAAAAGCTTTTGTATGAGGTGAAGGCTGAAGGGCTAAATACAAACTGATGAAGTAGTCAATAGATCCTGATGAAATTTCTTCTTCAGGAGTCATATGGTCTGGGTCTTGGTCTGGGTCTAAATTGTTTGCCAACTTTTGTCTTTGCGATTATAACCCTTTCCTAATCATATACCAGTAAATTATTTTCTTTGCAAACAGTGTGTAGATCCAAATCAGATAGCTTCTGTATCGCAGTCTGATCAGGGCCTGCTCTGTTTGCTTGTAAAATACTAGTACATATACCAATAAATACTGTATACATATGCCATTATAAAAATCCAGCTAATAAAAATTCATAATGTCATTATTTCTGACATGATAATATTTAACAGGGAAAGAGTTCAGATAATGAGGGTATTGTACAGCATATTGTGATGCTTTTGTATTGTTTGTTTAAACTAAATAGACATCACCAACAGAACAGGTTTTTTTCCCAGAAGGGACATAGTAAGTTTGATACGGTGTATAAAACATTTGGGCCCTACATACAAGTGGCATGCACTTTCTGTCAGAAAACTAATGATTGATCAGTGGGTGTAACTTTAATTTTTTTCCAGCTTTTCACGACTTGACCCACATTTGCAAACAGATTGGATTTGAACCCATGCAAATCAGCGTCAGGATCAAAGCTGTTAGACACTTGTCAATAGTTTCTAAAATCGGAAATACAGTAAAACCCCTCTAATGCGACCACCTAAAACAGGTATAATTCTGGGTTGTAGAGGCATGTGGTAGCTTAATGCAGGACAAAAGTAATGCAAAATTTTGCTCCTAGAGGAGCTTTCTGCATTACTATTGTCCTGCATTAAGCAACCACCTGCTAAAGACAGTTATGTTTATTCATTAAGTGGTCACATTACAGGGGTTCTACTGTAATTAAAATTGCATCATATCCAAATTTGAATAGACATACATGTAGTTTTTCTCAGTGGGATAAAGTTTAACATTCTCACTCAGAGCAATTAATTGTTGGCGATCTGCTTCAATTCTAAAAGTACACTTTTCTTCCATTTCATTTCAAAACACCACAGTGTCAGGGTGTCAAATAATTTGGATACTGATGAGAGTCAAGTTACTCAGTGTCTCATCTGGATCCGAACTGCTTGCAAAGGTTATCATAATGATAAATTGGCCAGTACATACGTACAGTGCTGAAGGTTTAACCCTTTCCCTCATATAAACGTGTTTTCACGCATTTGCAAACAGAGTAGACCCAGATCAGACGGCTCCTAGAGGAGCCGTCTGATCAGGGTCTGCTCTGTTTGCTTATGGAATTTAATAGACCTGTTTCTTTACTTTCTAAAATGGCTACAATATTCCACCTTCCATATTTCATTGTAACTATTTTGTCCATGAATATTCAGTAGGTATTAAAATTTGGAATACACATAGAACAGGGAAAGGGTTAAACAACTGTTTACTTTTACCTGTTTATCAAGTCTTGCCATCTTTAGCACTCTAAGCAGCTTTCATCTGGGAAGAAAATCACATAAATTATTAATTTTTGGCCATATTAATTTTCTTGTCATCAAATTAATATCTCATCTGAATTCCAAGCTTTTTGCATTAGTTAATTTTGAGTCTTCCATAAAGTGCTTAAGGTTTTTAGTGACAATGTAATGAATGGGCATCTGCCTTTGCTAGATAAATATTCAAAGAGGAATTTATAGACTCCATTCTGTGTGAAAGGCTAAAATGTTCTAGATTTTGAATGCCAAACAGTGCAGACCCTAATCAGAGGATGTTTCTATAGAAGGCTTACCTATCTCAGTCTACACTGTTTGCAAATGCCTGTACCCCTGTTTCCCACATTCAAAGTCTTTACCCTTTACTCCATAAATACACCTTTCTATGCCTTTGCAAACAGAGCAGACCCAGATCAGGAGCCTTCTGATTAGGGTCTTCTCTGTTTGCCTTTGATATGATATTGATAAGATTCTACAGTTTCTGCCATATGGCTGAAAATGTCCATTTGCTGGAATAACCATTAACCTAATTAAAATTCTTGATGTCATTATTCCTTACATTTATAATGAACATCAAACAGGGAAAGGGTTAAGAGACTTTATATGACTAAACCAATGTCAATATGTCCGAACTAGAGCTGTAAATAAGAAGCGCAGTGATTTATCCAAATGTTTTTATTTTTACTCAGCCAAACCCAGTGTCTTTTTAAGGGCCAATGCACTTGTTTCTCTAAGTGTTGCATCTTTTTCTTGCAAAAGGGCATATGAGTTGATATATTGTTTTGAACCTTAGCTGTGATGTTTTCAAAGTGGAAATAGTGAATGCCCATTATTGAAGACTGAATACTATGAAATGCTTAACCCATTCTTGCATAGCCTATTTCTAGATCCAACCTCTTTGATTAAATCTAGCAAAAAGGAGCATTTACTAGAGAAAAGGAAAATTTCAGAATTGTGTAATTTTGAAACCATTGTGATAAATAGAGCATTTGTTAATGTGAAGCAAATGCTCTTTTTATCACAATGGTTTCACAAAGTGACTTTTACAGAGGCGTCAATAAGCGGGAATGGGTTAACTAGATGATTTTGAATAACAAATAAAGGAGACCCTGATCAGAAGGCTCCTCAAGGAGCCATTTGAAGTGGGTCTTCACAGTTTGCAATGGCAGTAAATGCATGTCCCGCCATTCAAAGGGTTAATGAATCGGAATTATGACAACTACTGTGTACATAATTATGTTAGATAATTTTGTAATCACTGCAATGCTCAATGGCATAATTGGTATGTATTTTATAGTATTTTTGGAATACATGTATATTTGATTCAGCAAAGATTGAATTATGATCGACTGAAGAAAACAAGATTACATTCATTTGCAAATTGTATAGATCCAGATCAGAGAGCCTGAGACTACAAGAGCCATGGCTTACATGGATGAAAAAGTAATGTACTTTCAAGTGACAGAGCAGTGAGCATGCAAATGATTAAGCTATTGTGGTATAGTAAAACCTCTGTATTTATAACGGCCACTAAATTAGTTGGTATTTAAGGCAGGTGACTGCTTAAAGCAAGGTGAATTGTCAAACAGAATGCTCCCATATATTGGAGCGTTCTGTTTTACGTTCACCTTGCTTTAAGCAGCCACCTGCCTTTAACACAAAATACTTGTTGTAATTTAGTGGCCGTTATAGAGGGGTTTTACTGTGTATCGGTATTGGGGATATTTGCCAGAATACATTGTTAGAGATATTTGATTACAAATTAATCGGTTCCACATCTTTTCATCATAAATTTGAATTAATCCTTTGATGCCAGAAATGAGATCAGGATGGAGTTAAAATTTATTCAGAAAGACTTAACCTTTGTGTTATTTGGTTTTGTGCCCTGGGGTGTATGCCATGTTAGGTATTTTTGTCAGAAAAAACAATAAGCATTGAAAAGACTTAGAATTGACAAGTTGGCTTACTTGTATTAACGCTTTCCCTCATATAAACGTGTTTTCACGCATCTGCAAACAGAGTAGACCCAGATCAGATGGCTCCTATATGGCTAAATATTCCTGTGTCCATGTGCTATAATAACAAATAAATCTAATTAATATTCATGACTTCATTATTTCTCACATGAATATTCATGGAGGAAAGGATTAAATTAAAACATTTTCAAGGCTAGCTCCTTAATTAATATTTCTCCACTTAAAACCCAATGTTGTGATCATTCTTTAGAATTGCCTCCTCGATATGATTCTAAAGATTGGTCACAACATAGGGTTTGATGGAGAAATGATTATATATTGCTTTAAGGTATTCATACATAGTTTATTTTCAAGCAGGGACATTTCATTGTGAATTGTCACTGCCCAGCCATAGAATGTCCATGGATTTTAGCAATGGACAGTCGTCCATGGAGTATTGAAACACTTCTCAATGGCCAAACTTGTTTGGCCATGGACAACAATTAATGCCTGTCCTGAGGGTTAATTTAATTGTCCATGGATGATGTCCATGATTTCCATGGACTGTGGTGAATGTCCCTGGTTTCCGAGGATGATGTCCATGGTCGTCTGGGTAATTTCAGGGCCATGTACAGTAGTGCATTGAATAAACCCTGACTCTTAACACCTTTTGAAACAGATAAGACTGTTGTAGTGCTTGTATCAGGGTTAGATATGTTGGCATATGAAATAATAAAGATATGTTTCAACATTTTTCTTCATGACCAATCATCATGATTGTGTACATATCAATCCCCCCCCCCCCCCCCCCCCCCCCTGATCAGCATGTCAAATAGTTAGGGATTTCTCTTAACATGACAAACACTGCAGACCCAGATGAATGGGCCCCTCGTCTGGGTCTACACTGTTTGCAAAGGACATTAGTGACTGTCAGGCACTGTAAGGGTTAAGAATTGACAATTTATATTAGTTGACTTGCATAAATCCTCATGTCTGTGACAGATCTAAATAGATTATTCTATAAATGGTACAAAATAGATATCTTGATTCTTTGCAAGCCTGCTTTAAATTCAGTATTATGCAAACAGTTTTTGATCCACAATCTAGAGAGTAATACTGAGTCTATGTCACATAGCATTCTATGTCATATCAGGATCCAGAATGCTTCAGAAACTCTTGTGTATTGTTTCAGAGAAATGAAGACAGTAAACACCAAAGTAAATACCAAAGACTTGTAACAGACTGCATTTTTTTCAGACTAGCGATTACTTTCTGTGCAAAGAGTAAACCCTTTCCTTCATATAAACACTTTTTCACACATTTACAGAGTAGACCCAGATCAGACGGCTCCTAGAGGAGCCGTCTGATCAGGGTCTGCTCTGTTTGCTAATGGAATTTGAATGATCAGTTTATAAACAATGTAAATTTCTAAAATTGCTACTAATTTATAATAAGTGTACGACCTTCTATATTTCATTATAACTATTTTGTCTATGAATATTCAGTAGGTATTGAAACTTTGAATAAACATAGAACAGGGAAAGAGTTAAGACGAGGATTGTCTGAAACTTTGACCATGATACAGACTTTTTATGGCAGCATTTGGTGAATTTATTGCACACAAGACAGAGAATCAATGCTTAATTAACCGTCTGTGCTGCAATATTAACCCTAAATTACCCAATATAAACGTCTTTTCACGCATCTGCAAAATGGAATTTGAAAGATCTGTTTCTTTACTTTCTAAAATGGCTAAAAATTTCCACCTTCCATATTTTATTGTAGACATTTTGTCCATAAATATTCAGTAGGTACTGAAATTTAGAATAAACACAGAACAGGGAAAGGGTTAACTTAATTTATTCCATAAAGACGCCTTCGCAAGTAGAGTAGATCCAGATCAGACAACTGTAGGATCCGTCTGATCAAGGTCTGCTGGTTTTACTTATACAGTGTCTGAAATGGCCAAACATTTCTGTGTTAATATGCCATTTTAAAAAAAAATCATCTAATACTCATGATGCCATTACAGTGCTCCCTCTCTACAACGACACCCTTTGGGATACGAATAGTGTATGTGTTGTTCAGAGGGAGTTGTTATAGGGAGGGAAAATCAAACATAATTAGCTTGTTTGCAGATCCCCAGATAAGGTGTATTTCGAAAACTTAAAACCGTTATGCCTCAATCAAACCCTATGTTGTGACCACTCTTTAGAATCGTCACAAAGTGATGATTCTAAAGAGTGGTCACAACATAGGGTTTGATGGAGGCATAAAGAAAATACGATGGAAAAGGGTTTTTTTCTGGAGTCTTGTTGTTTCGGAAACAGTGACATGCGTTGTTGTAAGGAGGGAATCGTTATTGAGAGGGCCGTTGTAGGGAGGGAGCACTGTATTTTCATGGAGTAAAAGGCATCATGAATATGGGATTGTTTACCTGGACAGAAATTGTATAAATGAATATGTTATTTCATAAGCAAACCAAGAAGACCCTGATCAGAATGCTCCTGCAGTTTGCAGAGGTACCTAAAGGTGTCTCATTGGAGTAAAGGGTCCAGCTATAATGTACCTCCTTTATTTAAAAGTATGTACAAACTAGTTTTTCCTTCCATTTTCAATATACATGTAGAATTGTGGTTCAGTTCCGTTCAAAAACATGTTTAGTGTATCAAGCAAATTTAGATCATTGTGAGATTTCAACCCATTAACCTGTCAAGCCGGGAGATGCATGCACCGTCTCTTGCAAACAGTGTAGACCCAGATCAGAGGGCTCCTCTAGGAGCCCTCTGATTAAGGTCTGCACTGTTTGTCATTTGAGGGAATAGATCACCCCTGTACCTCATGAAATTATTCAGGTAAGAAATAATGACATCATGAATCTTGGTATTATGAAAAAAGGATTTTTTTACCATGACAGAAACTGTAGAATCAGATCTCTATTATGTTATAACTAAACTGATGGCTCCTACAGGAGTCATCTGATCTTGTTCTCCCCAGCTTACAAAGGCTTGTAAAAGCATCTGTATCAGGAAAAGGGTAAAGTACACTGAGTACTTTGTAACTTTTCAAATTTAACCCTTTCCCTGTTCAATATTCATTTAAGAAAAAAATGATATTGTGAGTATTTATTAGCTGAATTTTTATAATGTAAGATTTTTAAGAGAAGTAGAATCAGATCCATATGATGTGAAGAGCAAACAGAGCAGTCCATGACCAGACGGCTCCTACAGGAGTCAGATTTTCCTGTGTCCATGTATTATTATAACAATTAATCTAATTAATATGCATGATATCATTACTTCTTACATGAATATTCGTGGAGTAAAGGGATATTTATATTATATTATATGCTTGCTTGCACTGAACCTCCTGGACTTGTTTCATCTGGATCTTCAGTGTTTACCAATTCAGCATAGAATTCTCCAGCAAATGTAGACTTAGAGACTTGAAAGTCGTTAAAGCTGTTTGTGAATAACACTTGTATCGATCAACTTGATGTAATTTCCCTGTGTTTTAAGACCTCGGTGAATACTAAAGCATGGTAAGTGTGCGATACAGCCCCCAGCTATACAGGTTTTATATGTTTTACGTATTAAAGGCATCAACTTTCTCCTCTGTAATTTGAAAATGTCTTCTCGACAACAAGTCGTGAAACTTTGTTACACCAGAACAAGGCTGATTGGTCCTAATTGTGAGTTTTCAGCGTGTGACTTTGTTAGTGTCCTTTGAACAAGCCAGAGGTTGACATTTTGTTGGCCAAATGTTGACAAATCTTACTGTGGATCTTATTGTATTTTGTCTATTGTATCATTATCATCATAAGCTTTAGTATTGAACAAATCAAATTCTGTTTCAAATTTCATGTTTCTTTGAAATTCAATCTTGATGAAAACTGTTTACAAATATTGTACTACTGCATTTTGCTTTGCAAAGGTATATAAGAAACTCTAAATTGTTCATTTCAGATCATTAGGCGACAACTTGGAGAGCTGGGAAAAGGAATAATTACAGGGCAAGATGTGTGGATGCTGCGGGGACAAGGTAAACTGATTATTACTACCTAATGGAGTTCAGTCTTCTATAACACAAGATAATGTAACCCAGTCTGCAGAAGCGAGGCCATTTTGGAAGTCACAAGTGCCATACTTAGCCCTTGTAGTGGCAAGTATTTAACCCTTCATGTAAATTTGCAAACAGTGTAGACCCAGATCAGATGGCTCCTGTAGGAGCTGTCTGATCTGGGTCTGCTCTGTTTGCTTATTATAGTATAATACAGGTCTGTCTTGGCTAAAATTTCCTGTGTTCAAATCCTATTTTAAAAACTATAATCTAATTAATATTCATAATGTCATTATTTCTTAAATTAATATTAAACAGTGAAAGGGTTGACATTAGTCCATTCATTACGAAAGGCTAAAATTTTGCAAGAGGACTTTGAACGACAAACAGTGCAGATCCTCTAGGAGCCTTATATCACAAATGCCAGTACCCTTCTTCTTTGCACTCCAATGGTTAAAGGAACATTTTTCACATTAATTTTAGGTCGTCTGTTTCAAAGAGATCACGAGTTATTGTCGTAACTCCAGGGTCTGCGGCGTTGTTGTCGTCGTCGTTGTCGTCCGAAATCTTAACATTGACCATAACTTCTTCGATTTTTCATTTACAACCTTACTTTTTTGGTATGCATGTTCATCTTGACAATGACGTCAGATGAGGGATGGCACCCGCTTGTGGTGCTCTTGTTATTGTCCGCCTTCACAAACAGAGTAGACCCAGGGCAGATGGCTCCTATAGGAGCCATCTGACCAGGGTCTGCTCTGTTTGGTTATGGAATAATATAGATCTGATTTTACAGTTTCTGCCATGGCCAAAGCCTTTGTGTTCATTATACATTATAAGCTATCCCAAAATATTGCTCCTCTTTTCTAGAAATCACGGTAATATTTTGTTTCCATCCATAGAGTAGGAGAACATTAATTAACCCCTTCTTCCATGAATATGCATGTAAGAAATGAGATTAATTTGTTATCAACTTATTATAGCACCTGGACACAATGAATTATTGTCCATGGCAGAAACTAGAATCATATCTATATTATAAGCAAACAGAGCAGACACTGATCAGACTGGTTCCTATACGAGCTATCTGATCTGGATCTGCTCTGTTTGCAAAGGTGTAGAAAGGCTTATTTATGGAGTAATCAATTTTTTTTATATAATAACTAATAAATCCTTTCCCTCATGATTATTTATGAAAGAAAAAAATAACATCATGAATATTTATTAACTGAATTTTTATTTATATTTTTTGGTGTTGCTAGAAACTGTGAAATCAGATCTACATAATACAGACTTAGAGACCCTGATCAGTCGGCTCCTACAAGTTGTCTGATCTGGATCTGCTTTGTTTGTAAAGGTGTGAAAAGATGTTTAGACTATTAGGAAAAGGGTTAAATTGTTTGAGGTATGTTTGAAAACGAATAAAGGAAACAAAATCAATTTCCTTGTATCACCATGATAATTCCACTGCTAAATGACAGAAAAGTGTTCGACCATTCTATTCGGTTTACTGTGACATAGATCTACAGATACAGTAGAACCTGTCATAAGTGGCCATAAAAAGGGTCTAATTATAGGTCTGTGAGGCCGGTGGTAGCTTAATGCAGGTCAAAAGTACTGCAGAAAGCTCCTATAAACCACCTGCTTTTTAAGACTCCTTTCTATGTTCATTAAATGAATGGCTGCTTAAGACAGGTTCTACTGTATTCAAGTTCCCGAGGAAGCCGAGTATAAACTAAGCATAAACTTCTTCATCAGTCGACATGCTAATGGATTGGTCTACACAAAACACATTTGGGAGATACTTTGTGGAGAATTACAAGTCGTAAACAGTAGAGACAAAACATGCATTTGTCACCAGCTTGAATCATTGATTTAATGGAAGGGGAAAGTCGTGTATGTCATTACCTAGAAGCGATATGTCTGGAAGTCTTCCATTAAAATAAAATCTTTCTAAATTTAAAAGTAGAATAGTTGAGGGTTTTAACCTTTACTCCATGTATATGCCATATAATACCTTTGCATGTAGAGTAAACCCAGATCAGATGGCTCCTACGGGAACTGTCTGATCAAGATTTTCTCTGTTTGCAAATGTGTGAAAAGCCATTTGTATTAAGGAAAGGGTTAACCATTTGCTTTATAGATTATGTCATTTATTACTCCTTTACAAACAGAGAAGACCCAAATCCTATAGGAGACGTCTGATCAGGGTCTTCTCAATTTGCTTAAGGAATTTTATAGATCTGATTCTACAGTTTTTACCAGGGCCAATTTTTCCTTGCTCATAAGTATGTCATTATGAAATAAGGTAAATTAAATATGCATACAAATTGTTTCTGACATGAATATTCATGGAGTAAAGGGCTACTGGCCAACTTTACACAAATTGTATACCCTCATCCAATTTTGTTTCAGATCAATACTTTTATATCACAGTCATTATCTTATTTCTCAGCCAAATCCTATCTTGTTGATACTCATTTTAATCCTTTACTCCAAAGATACACCTTTTAGCATCTTTGCAAACACTGAGTAGACCTGTAGGAGCCATCTGATCAGAATCTCATTTGTTTGCTTATGAATTAAAACAAACCTGATTCTAGTTTCTGCCATGGCTAAAGATTTCTGTGTTTAAATGCTATTAAAGAAATTCTAATTAATATTCATGATATTCTTTCCTACATTAATATTCATGGAATAAACGGTTAATCACTTAACCCTTTCCCTGTTCTATGTATATTTATGTCTCCCCCCATATTTATATGGGGGAGACATATTGTTTTTGTGAGAGTTGTCTGTCTGTCTGTCTGTCCGTCTGTCTGTCTGTCCATCTGTCCGTCTGTCCGTCACACTTTTTGTCCGGACGATAACTTCAATATGCCTGATGCCAGTTGATTGAAACTTCATATATGGAAAGAGCATAATGAGAGGAAGTGTCATGCACAAGGTCCATAACTCTGGCTTCACTAATATAGGAGTTATTGCCCCTTGTAAAAAAATCACACTTTTTTGTCCGGACGATAACTCCTATATGGCTCATGCCATTGGATTGAAACTTCATATATGGAAAGATCATGACGAGAGGAAGTGTCATGCACATGGTCCATAACTCTGGCTTCACTAATATTGGAGTTATTGCCCTTTGTAAAATAAATCACAATTTTTTGTCCGGATGATTACTCCTATGTGACACATGCCATTGGAGTGAAACTTCATACATGGAACGATCACAATAAGAGAAAGTGTCATGCATAAGATCCTTAACTCGAGCTTCAATAAATTTAGAGTTATTGCCCCTTGTACATTTGTTTAATTCTTTCTTGTCCAGACGATAACTCCTACATGGCTCTTGCCATCGTATTGAAACTTCATACATGGAAAGAGCATGATGAGAGAAAGTGTCATGAACAAGGACCATAATTCTGGCTTCAATATTTTTGGAGTTATTGCCCTTTGTTACATTTTTTGGCCGATCAATAACTCCTGTTCGACTGATGCTATTGGAATGACATTTTATTTTTGGAAAGAGCATGATGAAAGTAAGTGTCATGCACAAGGGCCATTAATCTGGTATCAGTATTTTTGGAGTTATTAGCTGTTATCATTTTCTTCTTGAAAAATGTAGTGTGGAAAACGCATAATGAGGGGAAGTATCATTCATCAAGACCATAACATTTTTAGTGATTTCCCTTTACATATTGCTTTTATTAGAGGGGAGACATCCGTTTTTGTGACAAAAACCTCTAGTTCAAATTGTAATACCTAATGATTATTCATTAACAAAATAGTTATAAAGAAATATGCAAGGTGGAATGTTGTAGACATTTTAGAAAGCAAAGAAACAGATCTATCAAATTCTGTTAGCAAACAGAGTAGACCCTGATCAGATGGCTCCTCTAGGAGCCGTCTGATCTGGGTCTACTCTGTTTGCAAATGCATGCAAACACGTTTATATGAGGAAAAGGGTTAAGAGAGGAGATTCTTATGAGAACCAACAAGATAGGCCGTTTGTGGAGAAATATAAAAAAAAATTCATCATAAAAACAAACTCATAAAGGAGCTTTCTGCATTATTTTCACCCTGCATTAACCCATTACCTCATAGGCTATTTTTAGATACAACCACGTTGAATAAATCTACTGAAAAGGAGCATTAACTAGAGAAAAGGAAATTTTGTAGTTTGAAACCATTGTGAAAAATATTTATCACAATGGTTTCACAAAGTAACTTTAACAGTCGTCAAAATGGGTTAAGGTGCCACCTGTCTGCAATACGATTACCGATGTATATATATATATATATAATTTAATTTTACTGTATTTGGAATCTTGTGAGGTTCTCATTTTGCTTTACTCAGTCTACAGGCCTAGCTATTGCTTGTGCAGTGCTTCTTGGTTCTCATATATTGAAAGTCTGTCTGCTAAATTGAGTAAGAGAAAAAGTAAGCAAGTCTTCTATTAGCAACATTGAAGCTTAATTGGCTGCTTGCTGGTTTCTAGTCCTTACTCAATAGGAGCATAAATAATTGATTGAAATTAAATTGTATAATGGCTTTTCATAGCAGAGAGAGAGAGAGAATCTAAGTACATTATATTACTGCATTCAACTAATTAAAACATGGCCTTTGGCTCTTTGTATTGGATCAGGGCTTTTTTTCATCAAGTGGGGAAGGGGCCTGGCCTCTACTTTTGGGGAAAAAATAGTAAAATATTTTGATATAGGGGAAACAAATTTCCAATGTAAAGTCATTGTTTGGGGAAAAGTGCATGATTTTAAAGAAATTTTTGAGGGGAAGGGGCCTTTAAACGGCCCCTACTATAGAAGGGAAAAAAGCCCTGTGGATTGTATGAATTTGAGAAAATTGCAAGCAGAGCAGATCCCTTTTAGACTATTTATCTGCATGTTTATTGTTTGACACTCTTGTTTGAATTTTGTTTATCAAAATCATTTTACAGAACTGAATAACAGAAGACCAGATGATGAAAGCTATAATTGTTCTTATTGTCATGGTATTGGGTAGATTTGCCTGTCTTGATACGTATTCCGCTAATCATGGCTATTTCATGATCAGACTCATATTTGCAAACAGCTTGGATCCAGATGAGATGCCAAGTAACTCGGCATCTCATCAGGACCCAAGCTGTTTGACACTCGGTCAATACAATAGTTTTTCAAAAAAAGTTTAATCGAATTGGAAGGAGTCGAAATGATCCAGATTTGAGCAGACATTTTTTTCACCTTGGGAGAAGAGTTAAACGCTATGAGTCTAATGAATCCAAACAAGATAGATCTTCAAAATACAGTAAAACCACTCTAAACCGGAATTCTATTGGAGAAGAATTTAGATACTTTTAGACAGGTGGCTGCTTCATGCAGGGTCAAATGCAGAAAGCTGACCTAGAGAAGCTTTCTGCATGACTTCCACCCTGCATTAAGCTGCCACCTGTCTCCAAAACTGATATATATACTAAATTTAATATTCAACTCAAAGGGGTTTTACTGTACATCACTTAAATGGTGCTATAAATTGCTTTACCTTTTAGCTAATGAATATTCATGTAAGGAATGATGATGTCATAAATATTATGACATTGACAACTCTCCTAGATATTCATGTAAGAAATAATGACATCATGAATATTAATGAGAAGATTTTTTTAATTACAATTGAACACAGAGAGGTTTGACCAAGACAGAATCTGTAGAATTATACAGTAAAACCTCCCTATAACGGCCACTAAATTACATCAAGTATTTTGTGTTAAAGGCAGGTGGCTGCAGCTTAAAGCAAGGTGAAAGTAAAACAGAACGCTCCTATAGGAGCGTTCTGTTTTACTTTCACCTTGCTGTAATCAACCACCTGCCCTAAATACCAACTACCGTAATTAACACAATTTAATGGCCGTTATAGAGAGGTTTTACTATATGTATATTTTTTCAGAAACAAACATTTAAGCAAACCCTGATCAGATAGCTTCCTGTAGGAACCATCTAATCATGGTCTGCTCTGCTTGCTTATGAAACATCTTGCATACATATTCCATTATAAAAATTCAGGTTAATAAATTATAATTCATGCTGTCAATATTTCTTATATGAATATTCAACAGGGAAAAGCTTAGACTTGGTTCAACACTGAGTAACTTTTATCTGTAATTATTGCTGAGTAACTTTTATAGGTAATGATTGCTGTTTGCTGCAATTCTCAAAGTTGCATACATTTCTCCCAGAGCAACAGATAAATGTGCGTTCTCAAATACTGAAATTGTCATTTCTCCACCAAACTTGAAGAGACGATTCTAAAGAGTCACCGTCACAGTGTTTGGTTTGATGAAGAAATAAAGAAATTATTGTTGAAAATGTGTTAATTTATCTGGAGCTCTGTCTTCCATTTCTTTTCAAAAACAGATTGGATCCAGATCAGAGATGCCAAGTTGCTCTTCATCTCATCTGGACCCTGGCTATTTGCAAAGGTCATCGCAACTTTGCCTATATTGTAGAAAAGGCAAATTAGCATTAAAAGTTGCTTTGAATTTATACAAATAGTCCTAGCTTATCTCCCTATCTGTGACCTCACTTGCATAAATTTGCAAACAGCTTGGTTCCAGATGAGAATTCCACGTCTCAGAATCCAAGCTGTTTCGTGGTCATTAGTTTCTCAAGCGCTCAATCCAATTAAAAGTGGTCAAAATTGCAGGTCCAAATTTTGGCAGATATGATTTTTTCCACTGCCAGGTTGGTAAGGGGAACTCTTGTAAAGAAAAAACATCTTGTTGGCAGGCTTGGTACCCTCAGCTCTGCACTGATTACATTCAAATAGCAATTAAGTCTAGGGTACAGTAAAACCTCTCTATAACAACCACTTAATTGCATCAAGTATTTTGTGTTAAAGGCAGGTGGATGCTTAAAGCAAGGTGAAAGTAAAACAGAACGCTCCTAGAGGAGCGTTCTGTTTTACTTTCACCTTGCTTTAAGTAGCCACCTGCCAAAAGTAACAACTAATTAACACTATTTAGTGGTCGTTATAGAGAAGTTTTACTGTATTCATTATATTATAACTCTTTGCTTGCTAAATAATTGTTGTCTGCAAATTTGTTGTCTGCTGCAATTGAAAAGCTTAATTTTTCTTCCAGTTTTATTTAACAGAGGTCCAGATAAGATGTGTAAATTTAAAAAAATTCAAAAATAACTCGAAGAGACAATTTTAAAGACTGGTCACACTATGGGTTTGGTGGAGAAATGACAATTTTAGTATTTGAGTGTAGACCTTCGTCTGTTGCTCTGATTTTATTATACTCTGATATCAAATAGTTTGGATCCTGATAAGAGATACTGTTTGAAACCGATTGTATTTGGGTTAAGATTTATTCATCTCTTACATGCAAAGAGTTTGCATTACATGTATATATGCTAAATGTTTTTGAATTTTTTTATTAAAACGGCATGTGACAATTTTTCAGACAAAATTTACGTAGTATTAACCCATATTTCCCTGTTCTATTATTATGTTTATTCTAAGTTACAAAACTACTGAATATTGGTGAACAAAATATCTATAATGAAATATGGAAGGTGTATCATTGTAGCCATTTTAGAAACTAAAGAAACAGATCTTCCTACAGGAGCTGCCTGATCTGGACCTACTCTGTTTGCAAATGCGTTAAAAGGCGTTTATTTGATGAAAAGGGTTAAAAGGGTGAATTAGATGGTCTCGGACTATATCACTGCACCAGTGGTTCCGGCTAGCAGGCTCTGCTGTTATGCATAATGAATAAACTAATGACCTACTACTCAACCAGGGGAGATGTTTTGGACAGATAATGTAGGAGACAAACCCTCCTTTCTGAAATCTTTGCATGCAATATGTTTCCATCATGGATTCCCCATTTCCAATATTGATCTTGCCTATCAAGACGTATTTTGTATTTGAGTAATGCATAACATGATGTTTGCTGAGGGGTGCAAATAGTACAGGCTCTCTTCATACCGGTTGTGTTGTGTTTTAATGTTACCTACGTGTGTGTGGGTGGGTTGGGGGGGGGGGGGGTGCATTACAGTTGTGTACTTGTAATATCAGTTTTTATATCACCATTAATGCAAGAGTTACAGTCCTTGTCTTGGTAAAAATTATGACATTCTGTATGGCAGGATTGTGGCATGCACAGCTCCTTTACTAATCTTTGTTTACCCTTTTCCTGTTGGATTCTCATATAATGTGAATTTTTATAATGGCATAACTATGTACACAGGATGTGAAGAATCTGTAGAGTCAGTTCTGTTATAACATGAGCAAACCCTGATCAGATGGCTCCTACAGGATCTGATCTGAGTTTGCTGTGTTTCAAAGGCATGAAAAAGTGTTTAGAAAGGGTTAAACCTGAACAACCGGAAGTATTCAGGCAAAGAAACTTGGGCAAATAGTGCAGAGCAGGACCAAACTACTCCTGAAGGAACAGTTAAATTAGAACAATGTATGTAAAAGGGAAGTTTTTCTCTAAACATCTAAATATTTTTTCCAGAATTGTGGGAAATAGTGAAAAGTGCATCCATTATCCTATATAGACACAATTTTCTACATTATTCTGCTTTACAATACGGTTGAGAGAGGAGATAAAGTGTCCAAATATTTGGGATAAATACAGAACATCCTATTTTACGACGTTTATAAAATTAATGCAAACGAGTATCATGTTTACACTGTTATTATTCAAGACTGAAAAGGTAAATGACTGTTTTTTACTCAGTTGAATTACTGCTGAGCAATATAAATAAATGTGTGTACTGAAATACTAAAATTATCATTTCTCCATGAAACCTAACTTATATATAATTCTAATCAGAGGTCCAGATAAGATGCGTAAATTATTGACTATTCTTGAATATTTTTCAGTTTATGCATCTTATCTGAGCCTCTGATACTGTATCTTATAAAATACAAATATAATGTACATATAAACCTTTAACATTTTCATTATGGATGGAAATTTATGCAGGATTCATTTGGGGACTCGATAGTAAAATCAGTAAAATGTTGCAAATTGGTGTTTGAGTTACTTATTGTGTATTTTGCCTCAAGGGTATATTATTTAGATGGTAAAAATAAAGAATGCATGAAAAAACATAAACACATACTGCAAGCACTTCAATTTGTGACAACTATTTTAGAAGTTTCCATAGCAACCATTGAGATACTGAGTTGATATGATTACCAATTAAGCACCTTTTCATGTTGTAACAGAGCATTTCAGTCTCATAAATTGGAACAATAAGACAATTTATACAGCTAATGAAAACTTGTTTTGTATCATTTGATGATAGCCCATTATAATTCCTGTATATCAGATCTGTTTGATCACTAATCTTTATTCCGCTGAAAAACAGGCTCCTCCCTTTCTGAATATTAATTAACCATTTACTCCATAAATATACCTTTCTACGCCTTTGCAAACAGAGTAGACCCAGATCAGAAGCTCCTATAGGAGCCATCTGATCAGGGTCTGCTCTTTTAGTTGATGATAAAGTATAGATATGATTTTATAGTGTTTCTGCTATGCCCATGTGGCATGTGTCTATGTGCTATTAAAGTGAATTAATCTAATGAATATTCATGATGTTATTATTTCTAACATGAATATTCATGGAGGAAAGGGTTAAACAAAATAATGTATCAAAATTCATCATGGAAGAAAATGTGTTTTTTATGACAAGCAGTGCAGACCCTGATCAGATGGCTCCTGGAAGAGTCTCTGATTGGGTTCTTCACTGTTTGCTAAGGTCTTATAAACTAATTCCTGCACTTAAAGTGTTAATTTAGAAACCTTTTATAGAGCTACAGATAAAGGTGCATACTCAATACTAAAATCTTCATTTCTCCACCAAACCGTATTCTACTGTGACCACTCTTTAGAATTGTCTCTTTGAGATGTCACTCTAAAGATCTAGAGGTTAAAATGTTTAAATTTACGCATGTTATCTGGACCTGCTTTTAATTTGTTCCAGCACTGTAAGGATTAATTTAGAAACCTTTTAAATTGTTCATGATTGTTGTTTAGATTATCTGTGGCTGAATACATTCCTGGAAGCATTCTGGTTGAACAGGCTTCTTTAATGTTTCATTAACAAATATTTCCAGTTTTGCAGGTGTAGCAGTTATGTTATGCAGTTGAAACAGTTATGCAGGTGTAACAGTTGTTTCATTAAATCCATGTACCTTAAATAATTGCTATACAGTAAAACCTCTCTATAACGGCAACTAAATTGTGTTTATTAGTTGGTTTTTAGGGTAGGTGATTGCTTAAAGCAAGGTGAAAGTAAAACAGAACGATCCTATAGGAGCGTTCTGTTTTACTTTCACCTTGCTTTATGAAGCAATCTGCCTTTAACACAAAATAATTGATTTAATTTAGTGGCCGTTATAGAGAGGTTTTACTGCATATGCATTAATTGTTGCATGCAACAATTCTCAAACTGAATTATTTTTCCAATTTCTGTTAAAAAAATAGAATTTCAAATAATGTGGGTCCTTAAATTATAGATGCCGAGTTACTCATTTTTGTCCTATAATAATATCTTCATTTGAACTGTTTAGTTTACAGAAGAACTTACCTCATCATCAAAAAGAGATCTAGTTATGGGTCATTAACCCTTTCCCTCATATAAACCTGTTTTCACACATTTGCAAACAGAGTAGACCTAAAGGAGCCATCTGATCAGGGTCTGCTCTGTTTGCTAATGGAATTTCATAGATCTGTTTCTATGCTTTCTAAAATGGCTACAGTGTTTTCCACCTTTATTTTACTATAACTATTTTGTCCATGAATATTCAGTAGGTGTTAAATTTGTAATAAACACAGAACAGGGAAAGGGCTAAGGAAGGTGGTAGCTTACTGCAGGTCAAAACTAATGCAGAAAGCTCCTATTATCTCTATTACTGTTGTCCTGCATTAAGGAACGACCTACTTTTTTAAGACTCCTATGTTTAACCCTTTCCTTGTTCTATGTTTATTCTAAATTTCAATACCTAATGAATATTCATTAAAGAAATAGTTTTAATGAAATTTGGAAGTTGGAATATTGTAGACATTTTAGAAAGCAAAGAAACAGATTTACCAAATTCTATTAGCAAACAGAGCAGACCCTGATCAGACTGCTCCTCTAGGAGCTGTCTGATCTGGGTCTACTCTGTTTGCAAATGCGTGAAAACATGTTTATATGAGGGAAAGGGTTAACCCTTTCCTCCATAGGCTATTTTTAGGCCCAACCACTTTGAATAAATCTACCGAAAAGGACCATTAACTAGAGAAAAGGAAAAGTTTAGAATTTTGTAGTTTGGAACCATTGTGATAAATAGAGCATTTGCTCCAATAGGAGAAAATGCTCTATTTATCACAATGGTTTCATAAAGGGACTTACAGAGGCGTAGAAAGGCGTATTTATGGAGGAAAGGGTTAATAAATGAATGGCCACGTATTAGACGGGTTCTACTGTACATAGGTAATCACAAATTTGCCATTTACCATGCACAGGATTAAACCTTTACATTATAGTCACACCTTTAATAATGCCTATGCAAACAGAGTAGACCCAGGTCAGACGGCTCTTGTAGATGGCTCCTACAGTTTCTGCCGTGACCATAAATTCACATAGGTCAGCTGTCTGATCAGGATCTGCTCTTTTTGCTAATGATAAAATATAGATAAGATTTTACAGTTTCGGCCATAACCAAAATTTCTTGTGTCCATGTGCTATTCATGATAGCAGTTAATCTGACTAATATTCATGATGTCATTATTAGGGCCCTGCGTTGAAAATGCACGAACCCTATAGAAATTACATTTATAGGAATATCATTTTCTGTCCGGACGTCCGTCAGTCTGTCAACAATTTTGATGTGATGCGATAACTCAAACAGTACTTTGGTTTCATATTAAGGGCATATGCTTAGTATCATCAGAGGAAGATGTCTATAGTTTTGGGGTTAAATCAGATTACTATGTCTAGAGTTATCTGCCCTTGATTCATCAAAAAAAGCCATCAAATTTTGTCAACACTTTTGATATGATGCGATAACTCAAACAGTGCTTCACGTATTGGCATCATATTAAGATCATAATTATGCTTACTATCATCTGAGGAAGACACATATAGTTTTTGGCTTGAATATAATTATCTGCCCTTGTAATTCATCAAAAATGCCATCAAATTTTGTCAACACTTTTGATATGATACGATAACTCAAACAGTACTTCATGTATTGTTTTCATATCAAGTGCATTTGCTAAGTATCATCAGAGAAAGATGCTTATAGTTTTGGGTTGAATCAGATCACTATGTCTAGAGTTATCGGCCCTTGATTAATCCAAAATGCCATAAACTTTTGTCAACACTTGATGTGATGTGATAACTCAAATAGTACATATTTGGTTCATGTTAAGGGCATGTGCTTAGTATTATGAGAGGAAGACGCCTTTAGTTTTCGGGTTGAATGAGATCACCATGTCTAGAGTTATCTGCACTTGATTTATCAAAAATGCCATATTCAACAAAAGATCATCCGCAGCCCGTCCCTCTCTGACTGAATCAGTTTTCTAGTTTCTTACATGAATATTCATGGAGGATAGGGTTAACATTATACATTCAGCCCTTTTCCTGCCGAATTAAAAGATGATGTCTGCTCAAAGTAAGTTTTACTTACTTCTGATGTGTTAACCCTTTCCTCCATAAATACGTCTTTCTACCCCTCTGTAATAGTCACTTCTTGAAACCATTGTGATAAATAGAGCATTTGCTCCTATGGTCTATGCTCTTATCACAATGGTTTCTATACTACACAATTATAACATTTTCCTTTTCTCTAGAAAATGCTCCTTTTTGGTAGATTCATTCAAAGAGGTTGGGTCTAGAAATAGCCTATGGAGGAATGGGTTAAAGCTTTAGAGAAACTACCGACTGAGTGTCAAACAGCTTGGAGTTACTAGGCATTTCATCTGGATCCAGTCTGTCCGCAAATAACGGTTAGGTCGTGATCAACAGGAAAATGGTTAATGTTTACAATTTGCAGTGAAATGCACTTTGTGGTACAGTTACATGTAGCAGTTATGTGCAGATAAGCTATGCAGTTATTGTATATTTTCTGAGGAACTGAACTACTGAGATTAATCAAACATTGCATGAAAAGTTTATTTGCAACATACCATGAGCATAAGCCGTTAACCCTTTCCTTCATATAAATGCATTTTCGCATATTTTCAAACAGAGTAGACCCAGATCAGGGTTTGCTTTTGACATGATATGGAACTGATTCTACAGTTTTTGTCCAAGCAAAATGTTTCGTTGAAAAGTTTCCATTATAAAAAACCAGTTAATAAATTCTCATGTTGTCATTATTTCTTATATGAATATTGAACAGGCAAAGGATTAAACTGATGATTTTTTTGCAAACTGCACTATTATAAGTGCACACAATTTTTTTTTGAAAGTGTGGTTCAACTTTGTTTAGATTGTTTAGACTGCAGATGTTTTTCAAAATGCATTATTACATAGCATTGAGTGTTTAACTCTTTACCTGATGAATATTTAGAAAGAAATAATGACGATGAATATTAATTAGCTGAATTTTAAAAATGGCTTTATGAACAAGAGAATCTGTTACTATAGCAGAAACTATAGAATCATACAAAACGTCATGTATATTAAACCCCCGCTGCAAATGCGACCACCTAAAAGAGGTATAATTCTAGGTGCTAGATGCAGTTAAGGTACAGTAGCTTAATGCCAGACAAAAGTAATGCAGAAAGCTCTTAGAGGAGCTTTCTGCATTACTTTTGTCCTGCATTAAGCAACCACCTGCTTATAAAGGCAGTTGTGGTTATTCTTTAAGTGGTCCCATTAGAGGGGCTCTACTGTATTTATATTATTTCATGAGCAACAAAAATTACCCTTATCAGACAGTTCTACAGGAGCCATCTAATCTGGTTCTACTCTGTATGCAAAGACATGAAAAAAGTGTTTATATGCAGTATGAGGGTCTTGCTCCACCTTATTCAGCTAGACGTCGCAATATGACTGAAATACTGCTAAGTGATATAAAACCCAGATACAAACAATTAACCCATTCCTCCATAGGCTATTTTTAGATCCAACCTCTTTGAACGAATCTACCGAAAAGGAGCATTAATTAGAGAAAAGGAAACGTTTTTAGAATTTTGTAGTTTGAAACCATTGTGATAAATAGAGCATTTGCTCCATAGGAGCAAATGCTCTATTTATCACAATGGTTTCAACAGCTGATTTTTACAGAAAGGCGTATTTATGGAGGACAGGGTTAAGCAACTCTTTTTATACAGATTTGAGTGTATGTATTGACAGTTTATATTTTCCTTCAATGCTCAAATTGGATCTAAACTTAATTTAGCAAAGGTTTTCAGAAATTGTGCATAATTATGATGTACTCATATTTTATCCTTCTTGGTGAATCTGTGATTGCTTTCGCAAGCACTTTGGATCCAGATGAAAGTGATGTCAAGTTTTACACCTCATCTCATCAGGTCAAAACTGTTTGACACTTTAATTACAACTTTTGACCCGTTTCCTCATATTGACGCCTTTTTAACGCTTCTGTAAAAGTCACTTTTTGAAACCATTGTAATAAACAGAGCATGTACTCCTATGAGCATTGAATGCTCTATTTATCACAATGGTTTCAAAATTACAGTTCTAAAATTTTCCTTTTCTCTATTAAATGCTCCTTTTCGTACGGTTATTCTAAAAATAGCCTATGAGGGAATAGTTCAAAAAGCAATGGAAAAAGTCCTATCTCAAAGTCTGAATTAAAAAACCTTCTTGCTTAATTAGCAGGCTAAAAGTTAAAGAAAAATGTTATACTTAATCTTTAACCCCTTCCTTCATATATAAACATCTGCTCTGTTTGTTTATGCATGGTATAGTATAGATCTCATTATGTTGTTTGTGCCTGAGCCAAAACATCCTGTGTACATAATGCCATCAAAACAGTTCAGCTAATAAATATTCATGATGTCATTATTTCTTACACGAATATTGAACAGGGAAAGGGTTAATATGAAATTTTGTTGCAGAAATTATAGGAGATCATGCATTGTTATGAAATACAGTGAAACCCCGCTAATGCGACCACTTAATAAACAGCCACTGATGTCGTTTAAAGCAGGTGGTTGCTTAATGCAGGACGAAAGTTATGCAGAAAGCTCCTATAGGAGCTTTCTGCATAACTTTCGTCCTGCATTAAGCTACCACCTGCCTCTGCCACCCAGAATTATGCCCCTTTTTGGTGGTCGTATTAGCGGGGTTTTACTGTATAGTAGTAACATTAAAGGTTTGAAAGGAAAATATTTCATGGACTATAGTTTATCTGATATATCTGTCTCCTTTTTGTTTCAGAATGATGAGGAGAAGACAGACTTGACCACAAGGGTCAGTAATAGGGGCTGTACAGACATCCTGGTCCTCCTCGTGTTTGTGCTGTTCTGGGCTGGAATGGTGAGTTTATTTATAAGCACTTTAAAAAAAATCACTAAGTACAAAATCATTGGACAATATTGAAAGCTTCTGAGTTTGAGTTAATTCTCAAGTATCTGATTGGTCAGATCTGGATCAGTCAGATGCTTAACCCTTTCCTCCATATTGATGCCTTTTGACGCCTCTGTGAAACCATTGTGATAAATTTATAGAGCATTTTCTCCTATGGAGCAAAATGCTCTATTTATCACATTGGTTTCAAAACTACACAATTCTAATGTTATTCCTTTTCACTAGTAAAATGCTCCTTTTTGATAGATTTATTCAAAGAGGTAGAATCTAAAAATAGCCTATGAGGTAATGGGTTAATCCTATACTTTATAGATAGGGCCTTTTAACCCCTTTGCAATCAGAGTAGACACAGATAAGAAGGTTCCAGTAGGATGTCTGATATGAAATGATATAGATCTCATTATACAGTTTCTGCTATGGTCACAACTTTCTGTGTTCATAATTATGCCATTATAAAAAATCATTATCATATCATTATTAAACTTTTCCCCATTCAATGTATTCATGAAAGAAAAAAAATACATAATGAATATTTGTTAGCCGAACTTTTATAATGTTAACTTTTCTTGGAAGTTTTTGCTTTGACAAAAACTGTACAATCAGATCTATATTGTGTCAAAAGCAAACAGCAGACCCTGATCCGATCTTGGTCTACTCATTTGCCATGTCAGCTGTTGTTGTGAAACCCCAATTAATATTCATAATATTGTTACAACATCAAAGATTGACCGAATGTATCTGCAGATATCCGTGCAATCGACAAAGTATTCTGTCTTATAAAAGTCGTCAGACTTATTAAAGTTAGCAGTATTCAGATACCATTTAGTATTCGGATACCATTTAGTATTCAGATACCATTCAGTATTCAGATACCATTTAGTATTCAGATACCATTCAGTATTCAGATACCATTCATAACTAGCTGAATATATATAAACTGATGGAAAATGGGCTGTAAGCATGATAAAGCATGTCTTTACAATGTCATCAAAGTGCCAGTGTAAGGCATGTTCTTATGAAGAACAAAGTGTGCTAGTGTAATTCACCCCCTTCCATAGTCCAAGTGCCAAAAGTCCAAGTGCTAGAATAAAACATGTCCTTACAAAGTCAAAAAGTCAAAGTGTCAGAGTAAAGCATGTCCTTACAAAGTCAAAAAGTCAAAGTGTCAGAGTAAAGAATGTCCTTACAAAGTCAAAGTGCCAGAGTAAAGCATATCCTTTAAGTCAAAGTGCCAGAGTAAAGCATGTCCTTACAAAGTCAAAGTGTCAGAGTAAAGCATGTCCTTACAAAGTCAAAGTGTCAGAGTAAAGAATGTCCTTACAAAGTCAAAGTGCCAGAGTAAAGCATGTCCTTACAAGTCAAAGTGTCAGAGTAAAGCATATCCTCACAAAGTCAAAGTGCCAGAGGAAGCCATGTCCTTACAAAAGTTGTTTACTTATATGAGGGGAATGGTAAATTGTTTAGCCATGGAAGTTTTTAGCATGAGATTCCACATTTACCCAATCACAGCATGTCATAACGCCTTAATATCCCTGTTCTATATTTAGCCCAAATTTGATACCTACTAAATATTCTGGGACAAAATAGTTAAAATGAAATATGGAAAGTGGAACATTGCAGCCATTTTAGAAACTTAAGAATTGAAACAGATCTACAGGATCCGTCTGATCTGGGTCTTCTCTGTTTACAAATGAGTGAAAAGATGTTTATTATGAAGGAAAGGTATAACACTATAGTGGTTAATTAGTGATAATTTGCAAACAGTTTAGATCCAGATGAGACATGAACTAACTGTTTGAGGCTCTGATTGCATTTTGTATGAACAAATGGAAGAACTATTAGCTTTGAGAATTGTTGCAGACAACGTTTGCAGACAACTATTACTTGGTGTGAAAAGACTTTAATGAAGAGACCTGAAATTATTCATTGGAAAATCCACAAAGGTGTAAATTAAAGCTCTGAAATCATATCTTGTTCTCCTTTCACGAATTCAGAGTTGAGTTTCATGTGTTTCATGCTATTTCAAGTTCATTAGTAAAAGCAAAATGGATTTAAAAACTTTGTTTCTTGGATTTCCATTTGAGTAAAGTAGCTAAGTGAGACTCTGACACCAGTTATAAATGACTGCTTTACACAACTGTTCAATTTTTTAATACAAAACTTATTATAAACGGAATATTTTCTGTTTAATTTCTGCAGATTGAGATGAAACAGAATCCATTTTACCAAGAAATGATATGATTAAATTTGTACATGTAAAGAGATACTCTAGATGACAATAAAATTCAATGTGAGACCTAAGCTAGGGAAAACATTAAATGTTTGTTTCTCAGGCACTCCCAAGTTGGTTTTAAGTGCAGGAAACTAATAACTAATGTACTGTGCAAACAGTGTAGACCCAGATGAGAGGGCTCCTACAGAGTCAGATCTGTTCTGATTTCATAAGCAAACAGTCTCAGCACACCTGAGGTTAGTATGTAAACTGTAATACCAGTCATAGCCCTTGTCATAGGCAATACTTGGTAGCTACAAAGCCAAGCATAAGTGGAGGCATTTTTGTCATAATTGACATATTTCTGTATCATTAATCTAAAGCCAATGTGATATTTTGATCGTCTTTTATTTTTTTAAATAAACAACAAAAAACGAACCCAAAGCCCTTGTCATAACTCCTGGACGTCCACCTTGTCATTGTCGTTACCATTGTTGTCTGTAACTTTAATGTTGGCAATTATAGTTCATCAGTATTCATGCAAATCTCATGAAACTTCACTCGCTAAAATATATTCACCTTCACAAGGGTTATACAACCAAACAGACAGGCATTGGCACTTGCATGCGGTGCTGTTGTTTTATTTATATAATTGATGGTTGAAGACTTCACAAATTAGTAAGGAGACATGAAATCTTGATTACTGTCTATCAACTCTTTGTCAGGTCTGATTTATAGTTTGTTTTCCCTAAAATCTTTTCTGAATCCATGTTTAACCATGATACCTGAAGAATATTCATGAAAGAAATAATGACACCATGAATATATATTGGCTGAACTTTTATAGTGGCATATGAATATAGGGTATTTTGGTATTGGCAGAACTGTAGAATTTCATAAGCGGACATAGCACACCCACAGGAACCAACTGATCAGGGTCTACTCTGTTCGTAAAGGTGTGAAAAAGTATTTGTATGAGGAAAACTAAAGGTTTACACATACCCAGTTGTGTTAAATTCAACTCGATCATATTTGTGTATTTCAACTAATTATTGTAATATTTTCTTACGACATCACAGTGTTGGAAGTTAAACCATATTTCATTCGAAGCTCATTGTCAGGCATGTCTAATGTTCTCCATATTGAGTGTTCTGACATGAATGCAAATCTGCATACTGGAATAATGTTGAAATAAAATGTTGAGAGATAACAATGGCTTTTTATGACTTGTCAGAAGCTGAGAGAATGATATAAAATTGAGTTGAAACAAAGATATGCAGGAGTTTCTCTGAGGAAGAAAAAGTCCACATTTTGGAAGGCAAGTAGACTGATATCTGCATTTGTCATTAAAATTCTCAGTTAAACATTTATCTCATGAATATTCATGTAAGAAATCTGAAATAATGCCATTATGAATATTGATTTTCTGAGGAATTTTTGGTACTGGAAGAAACTGTAGAATCAGATCTTGATGATTCCATAAGCAGTCTGCAAACAGAGCAAACCCTAAACAGATGGCTCCTACAGGGGTCATCCACTGTGTCTACTCTCTTTGCAAAGGCATAAAAGGTAAATCTTTGAAATGAACTTCGATGCAATTTTACAATTGTATTATGAACAACGGAACTTTTGGCCATTGCAGGTTACCTGTAGAATCCAATCTGTATTATTTCATAATCAAACAGAGCTGAACCTGATCTGGGTTTACTCTTTTTGCAAAGGCATTTAAAGGGGTTGCTATCAGTTAAAGTGTTAAATATGATTTGATTATACATGTATAGAGGATCTTACATATTAAGTGCCATTACATATTATCTTTACGAAGCAAGTTTACTATAATAAAGCTTGTGTCATATTGATTATAGTTAACAAGTTTCATAACAATTTGTAATGAAAACAAATGTAAGATTCTTTTTAAAAAGTGCCATAGAAAGTGAAACAGGCTATAGCTGTCAGCTGTTTCAGCCAATGTTTACAAACAGCGTAGTAATACAACAGACTATGCACATGGAGTGAACCGGTTATGCAGCACTACGATTGGCTAATGATAAAATGCGTCTTGCATTGGTTCCGCATATTCTCTTTATCATTGGCCGGATTCAAACTGCTAATTTGACTAAAAAAATGCACTAGTGCAATTCTGCGGTTTAAGGCACTCTGTTTTGGCACTCCCACACCACAGGTTATGTGATGAATTGAATTATAACATTACTTAGTTTAGCATATGTTATATCAGTGAGCAAGAAACGCATTGTTTCTGCAAAGATTCATAGTGTGACCAGAGGCAATATTATCAACAGGTGACTGGTTCCAAGAACCATATTCAAAGTGTTTAATTTCTGTAATGGTCTCTTGAACAGTATGGTATCCCAACCAGATTGTTTGGTTTATGGCATGTGCTACCTATATTCCTTTATTCATATAGAAATTACACAGTATTATCTTAACCCTTTACTCCATGAATATTCATGTAAGAAATAATGACATTATGAATATTAATTAGACAACTTTTTATTATTATTAACCCTTACAGTGCAGGACATGAGTCACTGATGTCCTTTGCAAACAGTGTAGACCTTGATGAGAGGGCTCCTAAAGGAGCCCTCTCATCAGGGTCTGCACTCTTTGTCATGTTACACTTTTCCATTAGAATAGTCCATTTAAAAATTCAGCACTGTAAGGATTAATGTTATCTTGAAGGCAGGAAATGTTGGCCATGGTAAAAGCTACAGGATTAGATCTCTACATTTTTCCATGTTTCTCGGTTAGCTCTGTTGTCAAAATGTAAAAAGGAAAGATTGTGAAGTAAAGGATTAACCCTTTACTCCATGAATATTCATATAAGAAATAATGACACCATGAATATTAATTAGATTAGTTGTTATAATAGCACATGAAACACATAGACATTTGGCCAAGGCAGAAACACTGTTGAATCATATCTATATTATATCATAAGCAAACAGAGCAGACCCTGATCAGATGGTTCCTATAGGAGCCATCTGATCTGGGTCTACTCTGTTTGCAAAGGCATAGAAAGCATATTTATGGAGTAACGGGTTAATATAGCAATAACAATAAGGCTTTGTGCGACTGTTTATGTCTTAGTAAGCTTTACAGTCATGTTCTAGACATTTTTTAAGGTTTACCTGATAGAGACACCTTATGACATCTTTCCAAGCAGAGTAGACCCAAATCAGACGGCTCCTGTAGAAACCATCTGATCAGGGTCTGCTCTGTTTGCTTATGGTTTAGGTCTGCTTTGTTTGCTTATGGTTTAACCCTTACAGCGCTGAATTTTCAAATGGACTATTCCAAAATTCAAACAGGTCAAGTTTATGGTGAATAATTGGGGATTTTTCTAAAGAAACAAACTTTATTATGACATACGTATGTACACAGGAGGATTCAGTATTGATAGAAAGTATAGAGTCAGATCTATTATAATTTCATAAGCAAACAGAGCAGACCCTGATCAGACGGCTCCTATAGGAGCCGTCTGATCTGGGTCTTCTCTGTTTGCAAATGTGTGAGAAGGCATTAATATGGGGGAAAGGGTTAAAGAAGTTAGTAGATGCGGGATTCTTTACATTGTTGGCTGGTTCTAAGTATTCACTGAGGAAAAGAGAAGTCACAGAACAGTAATATCCGGCAGTTTCATGTGTCAATAAAGGAGTGATTTAAACTCATGGCTAATCACTAGTGTGACCAGTCTGTGAGAGGAAGACAGACTAATTAGTACCTTATACTTTGGAAGAAGCATTTTTCTGTCTCATGGGGAAGAGGTCTAGCTATTTATTGACAGGGCCAACCATATAAACTCTCCAGCACACAATGGGTGGCTGAATTATGTTCTCAGAGTCCATTTAAATCAGAAGATTTAATCCTTCTATAGAAATCATTAGCATTGGATAGAGAAATGTACACATATATAGGCAGACATTAACCCGGTGAATGCTGAAAATGAGTGCACTGATATTTGCAAACAGTGTAGATCTAGATCTTGGAGCTCCTAGAGGAGCCCTTTGATCTTGGTCTGCACATTTTGCCAATCAACATCCCATCGCAAATTATTCTCTTTCACATTGAATGGACTCGATCTTTAAACAATGATGGATCATTCCATTCTGAAAATTCAGCATTGAAAGGGTTAAGCCTATTATAATGCTGTATTTCAGGAAGAGACAATTGCTCCTTTTTGTGATAAACGGGGGTAGACACTCAGATGATGGAGACCCTCCAAAAGCCATTTGACTTTCTCTCCCAGACTGGCTTAGGTTGGAATTAGTGATAACTAATGCAAACAGTTTGGATCCTGATGAGACTCTTGCGTAGCTCTGCATCTCATCAGGATCCAAACAGTGTGACCATGACTCTCGTTAATTTTGAAGAGAAAATGGTAGATAAATGGTCTACTAGATATGTATCATTACATATGAAAAAAATTATGGATGTCATTACACTTGTTTCTTTCATTCAAAGGTTTACGCTTGTTGTGCATCATCATCATTGTGACATATTGACTATTTTTGCAGTTAAAAGCAAGGTTCAATCTCTAAATGTAAAGTATTGGTCCTAATCAGATGATTTGCATTGCAAATCCTCTATCTAGACCCCTGCTGTTTATAATTTAGTAACTAAAATTCAAATCTTATGTATTTGTGTGGAGAATATTTTTCCAGGCCCAGAGGTTATATATAACCTTTTGCTTGAGTCTGCATTCATTCTCAAGCATCTGATTAGTCAGATTTTGAGTGTGCTCAAAATCTGTCCAATCAAATACTTGAAGGAAAACAGACTCGGGTGTTTTATAACCACAAACCTTCGTCATACTTTAACCCTTTCCCTGTTCTATATATGTTTATTCCAAATTTCAATTACATGTATACCTACTGAATATTCATGGACGAAACAGTTACAACAATGAAATATGGAAGGTGGAACATTGTAGCCGTTTTAGAAAGTAATGAAACAGATATCAAAGTCCATTGGCAAACAGATCTAGAGAAGACCCTGATCAGACGGCTCCTATAGGAGCCATCTGATCTGGGTCTACTCTGTTTGCAAATGCATGAAAATGCATTTATATGAGGGAAAGGGTTAAGTGTCTCGATTTGCGAAAGGGTTAAGTGTCTCGATTTGCATTTGCAAAACAGCATAGATACAGACAAATGAGACTTAGACTGTGTCACTTGGCATCTCATCTGATCCAAGCTGTTTGCCCCTCTGACAATAGTTTCTCAAACTTTAATCCAACTTGACAACTTTTAAAACTGATTGCAATAAGTGGAGTGCAGCTGAGTTGGCGGTGGCCATAACATATCCGCTCTACAGGTTGAGCAATTTCTATCCAATTGTCACTGAACTTGGTGAAAATGTTTATGGTAATAATATCTCGAAACAGTTAGATAATCAGCTTTTGTGGCCCCAGGCACTTTAGTGCCAAAATTTCCTATTTAGCATTGACTGCTCTACAAGTCAGATAGTTTTTATTCCATCTTCACCAAACTTCATAGAATTGTGTGTGGTCATAATATCTCTGCCAATTGTGATAACCAGCCTAATGGCTCCAGGCACTTTAGAGTTATGGCCCTTGAATTAGCCAAAATTGCCTTTTTCAGCCTTGTCTGATCTCTTAGTCAACCAGGTTTTATCCGATCTTCACTAAACGTCATTTAATTATATGTGGCCATATTGTCTTGGGGAAATTGATTACCAGTCAAAGAACCACAGGCACAATAGAGTTATGGCCCTTGAATTAGCTAAAATTGTTAATTTTGCCATTGTCTGCCTTGTCAACCAGCTTTAATCTGACCTTCAGCAAACATCATGAAATTGTGTATGGCTGTAACATCTCGGCTAAGTTCAATAACCAGCCAAATGACCCCAAATGGGCATACTTTCTGTCAGTTTGGCACGCTTGTTTGATAATTATGGAGAGGGGAAGCTGTTGTTAAATGCCATGTTCATTTGCATAATTTTATGGTCATTATCCAAACATTTCTTGTAATCAGTTGAGCATGATATATTGTAAGACATTGAATTTTAACCATTTAGTAAATTACTTCATGAATATTCATGTAAGAAATAATGTCTGCATGAATATTAATTATCTTTATAATATTTATAATGGCATATGAACAAGAAAAGTTTTGGCCCTGGTAGTAACTATAGAATCAGATGTATATGAGCCAATATATAATTTGGGCAGATTTTGAAATCAATTTTTTGAAAAATAAAAGGTGTTTCTTTTTGAAAGTTTTGTTGATTTCTAGGTACTTTGTTGTTTAAGTGACACTAAAAATGTAAAATGCACCCTAATTTTATTCATCTTTAAAACTTTATATGACTTTATGATGATGACTCTCAAGCACATGTCATTGCAGTAACGAAAATGAAAACAATGACTATAAAAGCATGTGGTTCATTTAAAGTAATTTATTGCATTATATATCTTATGTATGCCATATTTGAATAGATGAATATATAAAAACCTTTTTTTCCATATATATTAATGAGAAATTTTGAATCATTACATGATGCAATAAAACCAATACAATTACAAACATAACAATTAGTGTTATGATCATTATTGGCTTTGTATAGTGCTTAACACTTGCTTAACCTAGAATAATGTCATAATTATCAACAAATCATGTATCAGACAAATATTCAAACATGTTTCAGCTTTTTTGTCATCATTCTTTACGCATGTTATAGCAATTACACCCTTGTTATTGCAAAGACATTTATTGTAACTGCAATGACAAACTGACAATAAAATTTATTTTTGCTATCTTTTATTTGCAAATTGTCTAAAATAACACACAAACTGTTAACAACACGTTCAGCAATTTCAATTCTAAACTATATCAAGTAATTTTACAAAAAGATTTTAATGGACATTGAAAAAAGATTCCAGTGTGACTGCAATGACATTTTCGTTATTGCAATGACTTGCATAATCTTATGCTGCTAAAATCAACCTTATTCCAGACTTAATTGCCCCTCATTATAATGTTCTTTGCAAATTCATACTTTCCCTCATGAATATTTAAAAAAAACTCCGCCCACTGTGAATATTTTATCATTTTTCATTGCGCTACATAAAACAAAGGAATTAATTACCAGAGTCAGGAGATGGTCTGATCCATAATATTTCAATAAGCAAATTGAGCAAACCCTGATCAGGCAGATTCAAGAGGAGCTTTCTGATCTGGATCTTTTCTGTTGTAAGGGGTGTTAATGTTTTATAATGAGCAGAAGGGTTAAAGATAATAAATAAAATATGAACAACAACAATGAGCATTTTTTTTCACCGTTGCCTTAGACTGACTTTTATTTAAATTAATTTATTTTTGATAACAGAATAACTTTTGATAGCTGAGAATAAAGCAAACAAAAAATATGTTTACAATGCATTACATGGCTAGCAGGGTAGACCCAAAGCACACAGGTGTTGCAAGATAATGCTCGATCTAGGGCATGATTTGAAAATAATGCTGGCATATGTGGTTAGATGCAGCAAACCAATGTTCAGCATTTTTGTTTTCAACCCTTCTCATGCTAGTTTGGCCACTTTTACTATAGTGTCCTCGAAAAAGTCATTTTCTAAAAAAATGTGAGATAGTTTTGTTTCTTCAGTTAAAACTGGGATAAGACAGAGTTTATACAAACAGATGCCTTTAAACTACTCTTTAAAGTCACATTTTGAAACAGTTGTGATAAATAGAGCATTTGCTCCAAAGAAGCATATGCTCTTTTTATCACAATGGTTTCAAGACTACAATATATATATCCTGAAAATTCCCTTCTATCCAGGAAATGCTCCTTTCCAGGCAATGGGATAACCCTTAAATTATCTTTCAATTGAACCCTTTCACTCATGAGTTATAATTCTTGTAAAACTCTGCCAGCTGTACATATTTAATTACATATACTTTTTATTGGGGTATATAGAGCAAAGAATTTTAATCGGAGTTGACCCTGATCTGGAAGCTTCCTTACATTAAAAAATAACACTTATGTAAAATATTAGATGTCTTGAAATTTTATGAACTTGTTATTAAACTCCATGAAAGTTTTTTTATCACATAACTTCACTTGTTTCTGAGTTAATAAAGCCAACACATATTTATTATATTTGGCATATATAAATGATGTGATGTTATTAAAAGCAGTATGGCATGACATCATACAATGCTGAAAAATACAGCATTTTGTTTATTTATTTAAAACTTTGGAGCTCTTTTTTAAGAGTGTATGATAAGAGAAACTTACACTCATCATCACTTCTTATCACACTCATTATCACTTCTTATCAAATTTTATTTAACTCATTCAGGAAATGCTATAAAGCTTGCCAGAGGCTTGCTTAACTCATTCTCTCCTAGACCATTTTTAGACCCAGCCTCTTTGAATAAATCTACCAAAAAGAAGCATTAACTATAGAAAAGGAGAATTTTAGAATTGCATAGTTTTGAAACCATTGCGATAAATAGATTATTTGCTCCTATGGAGCAAATGCTCTATTTATCACAATGGTTTCAAAGAATGAGTTTGCAGAGGGGCAAAAAGGCGTCATTAGGAGAGAATGGGTTAATAACATTTTCTTGAATTTGTTTATTACAAGTTGTTATGAAGTGACAATCCATGTAAGCTATAGCTTCAGGACTGGATTGGCATATCTATTGGTCATCATGGTTTATATGGGTTAAATTGATATTAAAAATATCCAGGTTTCTAATTAGAATTGACAGGCTGTTCAGTTATACACTACTTGCTTGACCCTTTCCTCATATAAACATGTTTTCACACATTTGCAAACAGAGTAGACCCAGACCAGACAGCTCCCAGGAGCCATTTGATCAGGGTCTGCTCTGTTTGCTAATAGAATTTGATAGATGTGTTTCTTTACTTTCTAAAATGATTCCAATGTTCCACCTTCAATATTTCATTATATTATTTGATCCATGAATATTCAGTAGGTATTGAAATTGCAAATAAATATAGAACAGGGAAAGGGTTAATCCAAAGACTTATTAATGTCCATCATAGCTCAACGACAACAATTGTTATTTAACCCTTTCCCTATTCTATTCTATTTCAATACCTACTAAATATTCATGGACAAATTTGTTGCAATGAAATATGGAAAGTGGAACACTGTAGCCATTTTAGAAAGTACAGAAGCAGATCTATCCAATTCCTTCAGCAAACAGAGCAGACCATATAGGAACCTTCTGATCTTGGTCTTCTCTGTTTGCAGGTGCATAAAAACATGTTTATATGAGGGAACGTATTAATACACAATGTCTTACAATATCCAGCCTTCAAACTGACTTTGAGAAACAGACAACTGTATTTATTCCATATATTTACATTACATGCATGCATATATCTGCAGTGCTATTCTTGTAGTAAAATAACAAACAATAATGAAGAAAATTTAAAAGAACTAGAAATGTCATCGCAATAACAAATCCTGTCATTGCAATAACATTTTTTTTTAAAAATCCCATCTTACATAATTTTTCAACAAACATGCACATTTTAATTTATTATGCATATTTACTTCCATATTTCTGCTGAATAATTCCAACTGAAATGAAAATTATAAAGATAGTAACAATACAATGCTGTATTGTCACTGCAATAACAAATCCTGTCATTGCAGTCACAAAATGAGTGTTATTGCAATGACTGTTATTGCAATGACGCATTCTCCTATTTACCTCAACTTTTGGTGCTGATCTCTGACCTAGCCTTACTTTGATATGTTTATAACATAAACATTTATATTTATAACCTATATGCACTTTAAAATGCAAGCTATGATTTAAAACATCTCTGTAATATGCGTTACTTAAATGACAGATTTCAAAAATACTCGCTCACATACTTAACTTAAATAATCTTGTTTTTTGAAACTGTTTTCACACCATGCTTATAACATGGTGGCAACCATTTAGTGGTTAACAATCTTCTTCTTGAGGGTAGTTGTCTCCCTTGAATGTGTGCTTTAATGGTAGAACTCCACCATATTATAACATTGTTACTGCAATGACGTAGGTCTGAGGGACAAAGTTCAAAGTGTATTTTGAGTGCCATTAATGCTATTTACGGACTTTATTTTCTCTTTACAATGCAGTTAAATGTTGATATTCATTATAATCACCATTATTATTTTGAAAACCACATTTTCTCTCATTGAAATAGAGATCTGAATGTATAATTTTAGATTTGGGACATGACTTTTACCTATAAATTGATACCAAAACTTGGTACAGCTGTTCAATTAATTCCTCAAATTCAATTTTTTATCACTATTTTACTAGATTTCCTTGATATATACACATTCTATGAGGAACTTTCTTTACACCATTCTTGTGCTTTGTGTAAAACCTAAAGGACAAGAAATCTGCCCAAATTATATATTAGCTCATATATACATGTAATTCATAAGCAAAAGAGCAGAGCCTGATCAGATGACTCCTTCAGGAGCCATCTGACCTTGGTTAAAAATACTCTGTTTGCAAAGGTGTCTTTTAATGAAAGGTGTGTCAATGGAGTTCTGAGGGTTAAGGCAAATGTAGATTGTGCAGGAAATACTTTTACTGGCCAACCACAATTTCTTATAATATGCTAAATAATTGTTCACAAACCATTATACATCTGCTACAATTCTTACATTTTTTTTTTTAATTTCTCTTTTAAAAATACAAATGGAGTGACAAACAGTTTTGATCCTGATGAGATATGGAGTTACTCGATGTATTGTCTGGATCCAAACTATTGGTATAGCCCTTTACCGGTTCTAAGTATTCATGTAAGTAATGACAAAATGAACATTTATTAGCACAATTTTTAGCCGTAACGTTAACAAAAGTTTAACATTGTTTACAACTTCTGAATTTCTTAAGCAAGACAATTCATATTTGGTATGCAGATAGCTTGGGTGAAGGCCTTTCACTTGATACAAGGATACATGAAATCAGGTCAAGGTCACTATTTCGAAAACTTTGCTGTTTTTAACAAACTTTAACATTGCTATAACTTCTGAACTACAAATGCTTGTCAATTCATCTTTGGTATACAGATGGCTTTGGTAAAGGCCTTTTAGTTGATATAAAGATATTTGAAATTAGGTCAAGGTCACTATTTTGACAAGTTGGCCATCATTGAAAAACTTCCAACATTTAGTCTCAACTTCTGAACCACATATGCTAGACAATTCATATATGGTATGGAGATAGCTTTTGTGAAGGCCTTTGATACAAGGATACATGAAATTGGGTCAAGGTCAAGGTCACCTTTTTTTAACAAACTTTAAGATCTTGCTATAACTTCTGATCCACGAATGCTAGGCAATTCACCTTTGGTATTCAGATAGATTTGGTAAGGACCTTACAGATGACATAAAGATACCTGAAATCAGGTCAAGGTCACTATTTTGAAAACTTGGCTATCAGTAAAATTTTGTTATAACTTCTGAACTACGTATGCTAGACAATTTATATTTGGTATGCAGATAGCTTGAATGAAGGTCTTGCAGTTGCAAAATCTGGCTTTAGTGCAGTTTCCGCATTTTCTGCTTGTTATTATATAAACCTTTCAATGCAATTTTTTGCTTTGACAAAGAATTGTAGAATCAGATCTATATTCTGTCAAAAGCAAACAGGGCAGACCTTGATCAGATGGCTCCTATAGGAGCTATCTGATCTGGGTCTACTCTGTTTGCAAATGCGTGAAAACACGTTTACATGTATGTATGAAGAAAAGGGATAGGTAATCACAAGTTCACAGCTAGTTAAATGCCCCCAATATTTGCAGATTCCATCGCTCTAACCACTTGATATGTTTACATTTCTGGTCTTCAGTCTCAGTTTCAAGTATTTCATATTCATTACAATGAATCTCCTATTGATCAGCATGTTGATCACTTCCAGGCGAGCTCTTGCATTTTGATGAACACAATCTGATCGTTTCCCGATAAGGTCTAACCACCACTGAACGATTTCTTATCACTGTCTGAATACCAAATAAACTTGTAAATTTACTCAGTTTGACCCAGCAGTTCTGAACAACTCAGCCATGGAGGTAAACTAAGATTTGAGAATTTCTGAATTTGTGATGATCCAAGTGATTTACTGGGTTCAAATAATGTATACTGCTTTCAATATATAGTCAAACTAAAACTTGAAGTGAATTTGGACAACTTGGTGTTAACACATTATAACAACTAAAAAACATTTCTATTTAACCGTATCATGTGCTTTTTAACCATTTGCCTGTTCTATGTTTATTCCAAATTTCAGTACCTACAGAATACTCATGGAGTAAATTGTTATAAAAAAAATATGGAAGGTGGAACATTGTAGCCATTTCAGAAAGTAAAGAAACATAATCTTTCAAAATCCATTAGCAAACAGAGCAGACCCAGATCAGACTGCTCCTATAGGAGCCATCTGATCTGGGTATACTCTGTTTGCAAATGCATGAAAACAAGTTTATATGAAGGAAAGGGTTAATGCCTTTGCAAACAGCCTAGGTTCAGTTCAGATGTCTCTTGTAAGAACTGTCTGATCAGGGTCTCCTCAGTGTTGGTCTATGAAATAATACAGGTGAATCTGATTCTACTGTTTCTGCCATGACCAAACATATATACCGTATTTCCTCTTATAGACGCTCCCGGGCGAGATGCAAAACGCAGACAGGGAGCTCTTATTGCATACCAAAAATTCGGAGTTTTTACTATGTCCATCACGGTAGAGACTGTATTGGCTAAAGAATGATACATTACATACTCTGAAATTTAATCATATTTGCGCCGATTTAAGACTTGAAATAACCCGCAGACATCCTACTTGGTTCATTTGTTGACCGAAATCATTTATTTCAAACTTAATCTTTCGGTAGATTTATGACTTTTAAAGTGAAAGTAAGAATCGTATTTACCTTTCAAGGTTCAACTTCCGCTAGACTGCTCTGCAGTAAAATTATCAACGGAAGTTACGGGTGTGTAGGTATGGTCTAAACGGAAATGTTCGAAGACCCTTCCGCTTTACCGTAATACTTGTAAAATACTACTGTAGAATATGCACTACACAGAAATGGGGGAAACTGGACGAAGACGGAAATTGAGAACGAACAAACATTGGTTTAATCCGTTAGGCAAGTGGAGAAAACAGAATCACCTTTCCATTAGGTATGGGAAATAGTGACAGTTTTAAAATTAGAATTAAAGAGCGGTATGTAGGTGAATCGGTGTTATTAAACTTAAATGGAAACCGAATTGCTTGCAGAAGTGACATGTATACATGGTTTACAGCACCGAATAATCAGATACCAATGCTTTTTGCAAACATAGCAAGTCGAAGAGAAACAAAATAACCTACCGGTATGCAACAACAGTATAAAATAGTTTCAGTGTAATTTGCTTTCCCTAATTACTACTAGTGATGATGCATTGAGTTTTCTTTTTCTTCGCCAACTTTTTGACTTTGAGGTGAGGTGGGTGGGGTAAGTTGACCCCCCCCCGATGGCTTTTCGAAGCGTATATTATAGGGAGGGAGCTACTATTAGGGAGGGCGCTATAGAAAGGGGAAATACGGTATTATAAAAGGACAATTTTAGAATTTAGTAGTTTGAAGCCATTGTGATAAATAGAGCATTTGCTCCTATAGGAGCAAATGCTCTATTTATCACAATGGTTTCAACAGGTGATTTTTACAGAGGCGTAGAACGGCGTATTTATGGAGGAAAGGGTTAAATCAGATCTATAATTATTATATCATAAGCATAAAGTAGTCCATGGTCAGACTATTCCTGCAGGAACTGTCTGATCTGTGTCTTCTATGTATACAAATGCATACAAGTGTATTTCTGTCAGGAAGAGGTTTGTGCGGAGCTCAGCATTTGAATTATTCAGTGTTGGAATCATTGCTGTATTCACACACAATGACAGTAACCATATTTGTCTCTCTTGTTTCACAATTCTCAGCGTCTGTAAATTTTGGAGGCTATTTATCATTGATCCTTGAAGTAGACTTTCCCCGATTCAAATTAGCTTATTTTCTGACTGGTTAAGTTTCGGCAGAGATTATTAAACTTGTAATGAACTGAATACATGCTCAAACACACATGTCAAATAGAGACCCCGGAATATTGTAGCTCTCGGTCTGCCACACAGAATCCTGGCTCCGATTTTAATCGAGCAGCGTGTAATTTGCAGTTCTGTCAGATGTTTTTTGTCGTTGGAATAAAGAGTGCACAAGACATGAAGATTGATTTGATTGTGTTTGTCTTTGGCTACAAGTTGCAGTGCATGGGGAAATATTAGCACTCTTAATGCTGGAAAGTGGGATGGTCGACTATTTTTTAACCCTTTGAATGCTGAATCTACAAAGTGGAATGACCCATCAGTGTTTAATAACCCTTTCCTTCATAAAAACCTATTTTCACACATTTGCAAACAGAGTAGACCCAGATCAGTGTTTAACCCTTTCCTTCATAAAAATTATTTTCGCGCATTTGCAAACAGAGTAGACCCTGATCAGATGGCTCCTATAGGAGCCATCTGATCAGGGTCTGCTCTGTTTGCTTATGAAATCATAATAGATCTGACTCTACAGTATTTATCAATTACCAAAAGTGCACGACTTGACTTTGTTAACACTGTTGGCAAATGACAGTTCACCCATTTCCTGTACTCAAAGGATTAACAATTAAGTTGATTTCAGAATTTACCCGTTACTCTATGAGTAATGACTCTATGAATAATGCCTTTCTACGCATTTGCAAACAGAAAAGACCCAGATCACTGAGATCAGATGGCTTCTATAGGAGTCATCTGATAAGGGTCTGCCCTGTTTGCTTATGACAATTATTTCTTTCCTGAATATTCATGGAGTAAAGGGTTGAAGGATTAACTTTGAAATAGGATGTTGAATGACAAATTGCAGACTGGGATTGGAGAATTCTGTGAGTTTTCTTATCTGGGTTTATATATACTGTTTGCAAATGCAAGTTAACCCATTCCCTCATATTAACGACTTTTGATGACTTTGTAAAATCACTGTGATAAATAGAGTATTTGCTCCTATAGGAGCAAAATTTAATGCTCTATTTATCACAATGGTTTCAAATTACAAAGTTCTAAAAAATTCCTTTTCTCTAATTAATACTTCTTTTCGGTAGATTTATTCAAAGAGGTTGGATCTAAAAATAGCCTATGAGGGAAAGGGTTAATATGTTTGTCACAACTGAGTTTCAACTACATTTCAAATGTCTCTGTTGTTTTTCTAATAAATGTAACAGTTGATATTTTAACCCTAATATCCCTCATGAATATTCATGTAAGAAACGATAACTTTATATGAATATTACTTAACTGAATTTTTATGAATAAGAGACTATTAGCCATGGTATATACCATAGAATCAGATCTGTATTACTGGTTGTAACCAAAGTGAGCAGACCCTGATCTGACAGCTTCATCTACAAGGGTTACTGTCGGATTTTGTTTTACTCTGTTTGCAAAGGCGTTTGAGGGCGTATCTTTGGAGTAATGGGACTAAGGAGAAACAAATTGTAAAACATCTTAGGAGTTAATTACAGGGTGCTTCTGTCCAAAAGGTTTCTTGAACAGAAATTGGCATTAGCCAGAATGCATGCTGGCAACATGTCAAACATGAAATTAAGAGTTAATTATGATTATTGTAAAGTAAGTAGCAAAGAAAACAGATTTATCATCTTGCCTTGAAGTTCTAGTTACAAAGTCATTAGCTGTTACAGCTTGTATGTTTGTTGCAAACATTGGATGTACACTGCTAAATGACAATATGAAGTACATGTCCAACTTTCTGTAATAGCATAAGCTTAATCTTACCACTCCAACAGTTTGTTACTGTTAAAAAGCTGAATAATTCAATATGGCACCATTTAGATGAATTAACCCCCTCAGTGTGGACAACAAGTCAGTATTGTCCTTTGCAAACAGTGTAGACCCAGATGAAAGGCCCTCATTAGGGTATGCACTGTTTGTCATGTTACACTTTTCTCTTGAAAAATCCCTGAATGTTCAGGGTAAGCTTGACCTGTTTGAATTTTGGAAATTCAGTGTCGAAAGGAATAATTATATAAGACTGGATAATAGCAAGTAGTGTAGACTCTAATGAAACAGCTCCTTCTGGACCCATTCGATCTGGGTCAGTGCTCTGTTTCCCTTATTTTGTTTGTCAGAATACAGAAACTAATTAGGGTATTAAAAAAAAATGTTTTAGATAACATGTCAGCAAGACATCTCGAATCTACAGTGTTTGCAAATGCATGTAAACTCGTTTCCTGCATTCAAAAGGTTAATACAAAACTGTTAATAGTTTTAGCTGATGTAGATGTCTTCCTGTGAATTTTTAGCTGTGCTTTCAATAGCCATTAGTAATGTCAATTGTCATGTAGCGTAGAGTGTATAGTGTTAGCCTTTTTCTTTGTAAATGTAAGCTTTTAAGAGCAGTGGTAAAGTAAAAGACCTGTTAATCAGGTATAGGTCCTATAGGAGCCGTCTGATCTGGGTCTGCTCTGTTTGCAAAATTGTGCGAAAAGTTATTTATATGAAGGAAAGGGTTAAACAAATGAACATGCTCGGGAATTTGAATGACAAACAGTGCAGATCCTGATCTGAGTACTCCTCTAAGGATCCCTCTGATCTGGGTCTTCAGTGTTTTTGAATGACAGTGTATGTGTGTCCTGCATTCATAGGGTTAGTAGTTTTGACCAAGTTGAGATGCTGCTACATCAATATCTCATCATTGTCCTGTCTCTGAAAAATTGTACAGTTTACAATATTATATCAATTTAAGTTTTCAACTGATTGTTTTAAAGCTTAAGCTACTGTTAGCAGCACTGACAGTTTTTTGCTTTGTGGTTATAGGTACATGTCACATGAATGTATCATCACTTTGCCTCTGTTTAACCCTTGCGGTGTAGGAACTGAGTATATATAAGACATTTGCAAACAGTGTAAACTCTGATCAAACGGCTCCTTCAAGGAGTCCTTTGATCACGAGTTTGCACTGTTATAAAAATAATTTTCTTCTGTGATAAATTTTGATGCAGCTTGATATTCAGAGAGGTCTCAGGAGCCCGTTTTAATTGTTCAGCAGGTCAAAGGTTAACCGTTCTCTTGCTGAATTTTAAAATACATTTCTCCTTCTTTACCCATGTCCTGTTGTATAATTACATATATCTTCACTGTGTACAAGTATTTCTCTGTGCAATCACTGCTGTGGAGTGCACTGGTTGCACAATCAATTTGTAAATAGTGCAGACCCTGATGAGACCGCTCCTGCAGGAGCTGTCTCATCTGGGTCTCCACTATTTACAGGTACGTATTATTGACATGAATAGCAAGCGAAGGGTTAACAAGATTGAGTGCAGCAGCCGCTAGTGATACTCTAGTACCGTGATTATACTAAGAGAACTCTGTAAAACCTATTACAGCACATTGTGTTATTACTTTGTGTAAACAGTTTGGATCCAGATGAGATTCTTGTGGACTAGATTGGTAGAACTTAATTTATCATTAGGCTGGTTTATATTTTCTACCTAAATGATAGAAAATGAAATTAGGATTGCATTTATACAACGGTAACTGCCATCTGTCCAACCCTTTGTATGTGGAAGAGGAGTGTACTGACATCTGCAGACAAGTGTAGACTCAGATCTAAGGGCTCTCAGAGACACCCTCTGTGCAGAGTCTGAACACTGTCATTCAAATTCCTGTAGCAATTTGTTTTTCTTTCATGCTGAATGGAATCTATTCCTCTCTGAATAGTCAGCATTCAAAGAGTTGCATTTTCATGTAGTTACAAATGAAGGTAAGCATAATAAGCTACCTGTTTCACAAGGTTCTCAGCTGTTTCAGGAATTGCATTTCAAATGCTTTGAACATAACATAATATATAAGTAGGCATAACATGGCATGTGATCCAGGCCCTATGTTCTCAAAACTGTTGTGGTTAACAGCATCAGAATTGGGATCAACTTTACATTTGGATTTGTAAGATTTAGCTACCCTTTACCTCATAGAGATGCTTTTAATGCATTTGCAAACAAAGTAAACCCAGACCAGACAGCGCCTGTAGGAGCCATCTGATCAGGGTCTGCTCTGTTTGCTTATGAAATTATAATAGATATCTGAATCTACAGTTTCTGCCACACTAAAATGCCATAATATTAGTTCAGCTAATAAATGTTCATGATGTCATTATTTTGTTGTCCCTTTTGGTTTTTGCATTGTTACGAGTTATTTGTTCATGGAGTGTTTGTTGTCATTGATTCTTTGTGTCATCTTCGTTACCAGGGTGACACTTTTACATCTTCTGTCTGTCAGTGTCTGTCCATTTGTCTGTCTGTCCATATGTATGTACATCTGTTTGTGTCTGTCCATCTGTGTATTTCTGTCCATCTGTCTGTCCATCTGTCTGTCATTGTTTCATCACACTTCTGCTGATAGGTAACACATGTGTTCCTTCATTGTATCGATGTGAAGTAATATTTGTCTGTAAAGTTTGTTATCTGCTACAGATTCCTAAGCCTATTTTTTCCATTGATTTTCAAAACATGATGAGGATGTAATACAAATTGGATTCTGTTCAGAGGCCAAGTAACTGAGTCTCAGCGTCTCATCTATTTCCACACACTGTTGAGTTGTTGGTTATCATTAATTTACCACTAGCATACAACATTAAAATCTTTTAACCATTTCCTTCATACAAACGCTTTTTCATGCCCTTGCAAACAGAGTAGACCCAGATCAGATGGCTCCTCAGTGGTTTAAATGTAATTTCATCACAAAGGATTTTGATCATTAACCCTAGGCCTTTCCCCCATATAAACGTGTTTTCATGCATTTGCAAACAGAGAAGACCTAGATCAGACGGCTCCTATGGGAGCCATCTGATCAGGGTCAGCTCTGTTTGCTAATGGAATTTGATATATCTGTATCTATACTTTCTAAAATGGCTACAATGTTCCACCTTCCATATTTCATTATAAATATTTTGTCCATGAATATTCAGTAGGTATTGAAATTTGTATTAAACAAAGGTTAAATACCCTTCTTACCCTAAGAATTTGGACAGGCAAACTTTAATTAAGGCAAATAGGGAAGACCCAGATCAAATGACACATGAAGGAGCAGTTTGATCTGGGTCTACACTATTTGCTACTGTATCAGTGTTCTTTAAAGTTGTTACAATCAGGTGCCAAATTGAGTTATTCAGCTTTATAAACTGTTGGGGAGATTGGATGTCCAAATACGTAGGGGTAATTTGGGGAGTTTCCTGTCAAACGTTGAATTAACTGTATTATACTTGTAGTTATAATGTAATTTAACTTGGCTCAGTAAGGAAGTCAATGATGCCAATTTGTTAAGAGGTTGCCAATTTAATTCCACCTGGATGATTTATTTGTAATGAGTTAATTTGTCTGACCTATGAAACTCTTGGTGATTTATGAAACTTCTGGTAAACTGTAATTGCTTGCTTCAGGTGTGGGTCGGAATTTCTGTCAGCAGTGTGGGAATTCAAAGTGGCTCTATAGAATTATGAGTTTCCTCATCAGGGAATAAATTGTCAAGAACCCTGGGAAGAAACTCTTATGATGATGCATTGGCGATTTGGGAATAAAAAAATTAAGTATTACAAGATGTAATATAAGAATAGCTTTTAATTCTCCACCAAACCCTTCATTGTGACATGACCCTTTACTAAGGTCCAGATAAGATGTGTAAATTTAATGGTTTTCAAGAATATCTAACTTATTGAGACCCCACCAAACCCTTTACTGTGACCACAGTATAGGGTTTGGTGGAGAAATGACAATTTTAGTACATGGGTATGCACCTTTATCTGTATCTCTGTTATTACTTAGACCCAGATTATATGGCTCCAATAGGAGCTGTCTAATCAGGGTCTGCTCTGTTTGCTTATAATACGATATAATGATTTTACAGTTTTTGCCATAGCCAAATATTCTAGTGACCATGTGCAGTTATAACAATTAATCTTATTAATATTCATGATGTCATTTTTTTACATGAATATTCATGGAGTAAAAGGGTTAAGGAATATTCATGAAGTGATCAATTCATGCATAAATGTTTGAGGGAAAGGATTAAAAAACAACCAAATGTTCAAAGAATATAATCCATTTTTATACGCCGAAGGTAACTTTGGTCGTGTTATGGTATGGCGCTCAATAACATGATAACTATTGGATTTGCTGTCTTCATACTTAGTAGGGAGGTTGGTCATGGCAAGAAGCTGACCCCTATTGATTTTGAGGTCATTCTATAAAAGGTCAAGGTCACAGTGACTGTCAACTCAAAAAACATTGTTCGTTTGATAACATGAGCTGGCCTCTCATATAACATTGTGCATGTTACAACAGCACATACTTCGGGCATATAATGTCTGACACATGGAGCTCTTATTAGTGATAATGACTTTATTTTAATGAAATCGCTAATGATGAGCATTGCCATTTTCACTGGTCTGTTTTTCAAAGAAAAAAAGTAAGATATTGTCATAACCTTTAAAGTATTGATGACACCATCGTCATGGTGCAAAACATTGGACATTTTGTTAGTTTTGACATCAGTGCAACCATCCCTTCCAAACTTTACAGTTGTTCACCAACACAACAATTAACCCTTTGCTCCACAAATACACCTTTCTAAGCCTTTATAAACAGAGTAGACCCAGATCAGACAGCTCCTATATGATATTATATCATATGGAAACATATAGGAGCAGTCTGATCTTGGTCTGCTCTGTTTGCAAAGGTGTAGAAAGGCATATTTATGGAATAAAGGGTTAAGGATATGTGTTTACACACTTTGAAAATGACAGACTGCTTGTTTCCCTGCATTTAAAGGGTTAATAGGGATTTTTATGTAACAGTCTGTTAAGTGGGCTGTAAAATTCCTCATGAATCACCACGGACAGCAGTTTCGATGTTACCTTGGGCTTCTAATTTGTCTCTGTGGAGGCAGATTATATGAAAAAATATCAAACAGGCTGGTTCCATTGACATTTAAGCCATCCTAATTACAGTGAGCAAGACTGTATACAATTATTGTCAATTAGTGAATGGTTGTGATTGAATGCATACAGCCTCAATAAGCAGGAAGTTTGTCAATTAAGATTGTGTCTGACTGCTCCTAAACCATAAACTGATCAAAGATGATTCCAAGCACTTTAACCTTTTAAATGTGCCTGCCACCTGTTATACTGGCATGTGCAAACAGTGAAGAATAAGATCAGAGTACTCCTAGAAACCCTCTTATCAGGATCAATCTGCACTGTTTGTCATTCAAAATCCTCTTGCAAGTCATACCTGTCGTACAGAGTGGACTCTATCTTTAAACAGTGACCATTCCATCTGAAAATTGAGCTATTAAAAGGGTTTGTGTGAGATCATCTCGTTTTGTTTTATACTGAAATATAAGAATGTTGTAGCTCAAGTGCAGCTTTGCAGTCCTTGTCTGTAAGTGCTGTTTGTTCTTTAGATTTGCCGTAAGGTTGAGAGGGATCATAGAGAAATCCCTGGACCAGAAGTGATTGTGATTGAGTTTTAACACATCAGAGAGGCTAGTTAGCGGATGTGTAAAGAGGTGCTTTAATTATCTGATGACTCTTAATCTCATTAATTCAAGGGGGGTTACTGAGCTAATGAACAGGGTTAGTGTTAAAGGGTCCAGATCAGAGGGCTCCTCAATGTTACAAGTTAGTCTTTAACCCTTTTCCATACAGTGGATAAACAGGATTTGTATTATCCTAATCAATAGCTTGAACCTTGAGAAGATAAAAAAATTCTTACCTTCATGTTTTAGGTTTAAGTCTTTCCCTCGTATAAACACTTTTTCACGCCTCTACATACAGAGGCTCAGACACTGATGAGAAGGCTCCTATAGGTGCCATCAGATCTGTGTCTGCTCTGTTTGCTTATAAATTTGTAATAGATCTAACTCTACAGTTTTACCAATACCAAAAAATCTTTAGATTGTTTATTACTGGATTGTTTGAAAAGACTGGTCAAAGTTACCTTATTCTAAGCAGTGTAGCCCTCGATTTATTTTTGTCTAGAGAATGTGCAATTTGATCAAATGATTTCCCTCGTAATGTTTTCAAATTGTTGCCAGTGGTTCCAAAAGAGTTAACTCTTTGAATGTAGGAATCACTCGAACTGGCATTTGCAAACAGTGCAGACCTAGATCTACCGAGCTTGATAATCAGTTGTATTGCATAATTATACCCCCATGCAATGAATTTGCTCGGGTATATATAGTTTTTGACTTGTCAGTTCGTCCGTGTATCATAATACATTGTTGCTCATCTAGGACTTAGATTTCTTGACCAATTTATCTCAAATTAAATTTTGCTTTAAGAATTGTCATGAATAAAATGCTTGGATGATTCAATTTTCAGAGGAATCTGTTAAAGGGGACCGCCTTTAGGCGAGGGGGGCATTAAGTTTTACCCTTTTCAGTCCCATACATCCGTCCTCAAAATCTTTCGTCAAAGATTTCTTTGCTTGTGTGACAACTAGATGAGCCCTGTTATTTTTTAGGTCACTAGGTCAAAGGTCAAGGTCACCATGACCTTAACTGGTGAAATTGTTTCCGATCAATAACTGCTCAAGGGTTTGGCTTAGGATCTTCAAACTTGCTTTGGTGGTTGGTCATGACCACTAGATGACCCGTATTGTTTTTTAGGTCACTAGGTCAAAGGTCAAGGTCACATGACCTTAACTGGTTAAATGGTTTTTGATCATTATAACTGCTAAAGGGTTTGGCTTAGAATCTTCAAACTTGCTGCAGTAGTTGGTCATGACCACTGGATGACCCCTATTGTTTTTTAGGTCACTAGGTCAAAGGTCAAGGTCACCATGACCTTAAGTGGTAAAATGGTTTCTGATCAATAACTGCTCAAGGGTTTGGCTTAGGATCCTCAAATTTGCTTAGGTGGTTGGTCATGACAACTAGATGAGCCCTGTTATTTTTGAGGTCACTAGGTCAAAGGTCAAGGTCACCATGACCTTAACTGGTGAAACGGTTAACAATCAATAACTGCTCAAGGTTTGGCTTAGGATCTTCAAACTTGCTGTGGTGGTTGGTCATGACCACAAGATCACCCCTATTGTTTTTGAGGTCACTAGGTCAAAGGTCAAGGTCACCATGACATTAGCTGGTGAAATGGTTTCAAATCAATAACTGCTCAAGGGTTTGGCTTAGGATCTTCAAACTTGCTGTGGTGGTTGGTCATGATAACTAGATGACCCCTATTGTTTTTGAGGCCACTAGGTCAAAGATCAAGGTCATCATGAGCTTAACTGATGAAATGGTTTCCGATTAATAACTGCTCAATGGTTTGGTTCGGGATCTTCAAACTTGCTGTGGTAGTTGGTCGTGACCACTAGATGACCCCTATAGCTGTTGAGGTCATTAGGTCAAAGGTCAAGGTCACCATGACCTTAACTTGTGAAATGTTTTCAGATCAATAAATGATCAGTGGTTTGGCTTAGGATCTTCAAAGTTGCTGTGGCGATTAGTCATGACCACTAGATGACCTCTGTAGTTGAGGTCACTAGATCAAAGGTCAGGGGGTCTGGGGGTATACAGGTTTTACAAACATCTCTTGTTGTTGGTATGTTTGTAGACATGTGCTATTAATGTTATCCTTATATTCTATACATACACCTGCTCCCTGTTACAAAATTAATGTGTAGTGCCAGAATATCAATAATTTCCAGTGATAGGTCTTGTTTCTAAAATTCAGGAAAGGGTCAAGGGCAAAGTGGATCCATGGCTCTTATTATCTATGGATTCATTTCTAATCATTTATTTCTCTCTCCATTTTAAAAGCTATGGGATTCATAAATGCTGTTACTAACTGTTTTTTCTTGTTTTAACCCAGTCCCTCATAGTGACGCCTTTTGACGCCTCTGTAATAGTCAGTTTTGGAAACCATTGTGGTAAAATTTATATAGAGCATTCGCTCCACACATCTTATAATGTAAAATTTTATGGGAGGTGTTTGCTTTGACAAAAACTGTAGGATCAGATCTATATAATTCCATAAGCAAACAGAGCAAACCCTAATCAGATGGCTCCTACAGGAGCTGCCTAGTTTGGGTCTACTCTATGTTCAAAGGCATGAAAAAAGCATTTACATGAGAATAAGAGTAAAGTAAATTATGTAGCTGATTTGAATCTATACTTTTTCAATCTGGCATTGAAGTCTCATTTAAAATTTAGGAATTTGTTATAAAGATTTTCAAATACTCAGATGCCAAACAAATTGAAATGTAACAACTTTTTTGTTTTCACCAGGAGAATAGTTTTATGAGATTGTGTCTTTAATACTACTCCGTGGATTGAAACACTATCGATAATCTCAGTCTAGAGTTCTTGTGAAATCTGCCAGGATTTAGTTCTTAACCCTTTCCCTCATATATATGTATTTTCACGCATTTGCAAACAGAAGACCCAGATCAGACGACTCCTATAGGAGCCGTCTGATCAGGGTCGGCTCTGTTTGCTAGTGGAATTTGAAAGATCTGTTTCTTTTCTTTCTAAAATGGCAACAATGATCCCCCTTCCATATTTCATAATAACTACTTTATCCATGAATATTCAGAAGGTATTGAAATTTGGTATAAACATAGAACAGGGAAAGGGTTAACGCACAAAAAAGAAATTCAATGTAACATTTCCAAATAGTTTAGATGTTGATGAGATAAAAGTATGTCAGTGTCTTGTCAAGATCAACACTGATTTATTTAACACCATGTGCATGTTTTTTAAAAGAAATGGAAGGAAAAGTCTGCTTTGTTAATTGAAGAAAACAGCTAGCTTTGAGAACAACAATTATTTCACATGTTCAGGATTTCATTCTTCACATACTGGCAGCTTGGGAGTATTGTGAGTTTTCAGAATCACATTTTTTTTATATCATGTGCGCTAATTAATGTGGATCAAAAGATTTGAACTGTTTGAAAGCACAAGTTTCACAGAAATTAATGCTTTGCATGCAGGGAAGGAGTGCAGAGGCATTTTCAAACAGATTAGACACTGTGTGACATCCGAGGGTTCCCTGAAGAGCCCAATGATCAGGGTCTGCACTGTTTGTCTTTCAAAATCCTCTAGCAAATGTAACATTGCATACTGGATGAACTCTACCATTAATCATGGATGGGTCATTCCACTTTGAACATTCAGCATAGAAAGGGTTTAAACATGAATCATTGAATATCTGCTGAGAGAGTCTGTGGAAAATACATGTACAGTACAACCCCTCTAAACCGGACATTGAATTTAGTATAAATATTGGTCTTGGAGACAGGTAGCAGCTTAATGCAGGTTGAAAGTCATGCAGAAAGCTCCTCTAGGAGCTTTCTGCATGACTTTCACTCTGCATTAAGCAGCCACCTGCCTAAAAGTATCCAAATTCTTCTGTACCAGAATTCCGGTTTAGTGGAGTTTTACTGTAGTTGGTTGTTGCAGATTTGATTTCGTTATGAATGTTCAACCTATTGATTGGTAGATTATTTAATGCTAACCTTCTGATGCCTTTGTGAAACAGAGTAGACCCAGATCAGATGGCTCATGAACAGGTCTACTCTCTTTGCGAAAGAAATGATACAGATTTCATGCTAGATTATGCAGGTCGAACATTTCCTTATTCATGATGCAGCTATAAAAAACTCAGCTAATTTATATATTCATAAAAAGCCGTTATAAATTTATTACATGAATATTTATTAGACAAAGTGTTAACCCATTCCCTCATAGGCTCTTTTTAGATCCAACCACTTTGAATAAATCTACCGAAAAGGAGCATTTTGCAGCTAGAGAAAAGGAAAAATTTAGAATTTTGTAGTTTGAAACCATTGTGATAAATAGAGCATTTGCTCCTATAGGATTTTTACGTGACTTTTACTGAGGTAGAAAGGCATATTTATGGAGGAAAGGGTTAAAGGAGTATATGCATGTAATCTTTGGAGAAAACTGATTTCTTTAAACCTTGCCCTAATGAAAATGCATGAAATGATCCCAAGGAGTTGCAGTGCCGTAAAACCCAACTCACTGACACTCTAGGGGTCTCTATCATGCAAACGGGTAATACAATTACATTTCATCATTACGGTTTATATTTTCAGATCTACATTGCAGCCTTTGGGATTCTTCATGGAGATGCATTCCGCCTGGTGTATGGGTATGACAGTTTTGGGAACACATGTGACAGTGATAACGGCAATCGTAAAGTGCCCAATGTGACCCTGTCTGGCATGAACATGAAGGGAAGGCCGTATGTAACACTTTATTCTTGTAGACCTCCTATAGGAGCTGTCTGATCAGGGTCTGCACTGTTTGCACTCAGGGTATTTTAGGACTGAATAATACCCTGCCTTTAATAAAAGTAATTGCTAAAATATACATACCAAAAATGCTTTTTTGAGATTATAAATATGCAAAGAAATTGGAGCCTAAATCATAAATATTCATTGGGTAAAGGCACAAGTCAAACATTTTTATACAATATGTCAATGCATGTAGTTCATATATTCAAAAACAATCAGTTGTTAAATATGAGCCACAAAACAATACTTGTACCATTGTCTAACCATATGAACTGTAAATGGCAATATCCTTTTGAGATGATTGAAAACAATAAAATACAGTAAAACCCCTCTAAACTGGAATTTCAATAAAGAACAGCTTATGTCTTTTAAGGAAGATGGCTGCTTAATGCAGGATGAAAGTCATGCAGAAAGCTCCTTGTTTAAGAACTTTCTGCATAACTTTTGTCCTGCATTAAGCTGCCACCTGTCTGAAAGACTGACACTAATTTTAACATCCAGTTTAGAGGGGTTGTACTGTAACTGTAATGGAACTTGAATGTTTATTTCCTTATTTCTGCGTGATGAATTATTTTCACTCATCTTATAAATTGGTTATAGGAATTATAAATCGATAAACGCTGAACCCATTTCAACCTGTATTTGTTAGTGAACTTGTCCAACTATGTATTTTGCATGAATCTGATTTTCATTTTGAGGGGTGTCTATGCAGGAATGTTTTTGCTGATGTGACCTTTGGAAGACAAGTTATGAAGCCAACGGTGCTGACCCTGATCAGAAGCTTTTTCAGGAGTCTGTTCTGTTTGCCTGTGTGCTTTTCTAACGCTTCTCTCCATAAATATTTGCAGAGTAGACACAGATCAAATGGCTACTTTAGGAGCCGTCTGATCAGGGTCTACTCTGTTTGCTTATGATAATTTATAAATACATGTAGATATGATTCTACAGTTTCTGCCGTGCCTAAAAATTCCTGTCTCCTTGTGCTATTATAAAAACTAATGATTAATCTAATTATTTTTTATGACTCTATTATTTCTTACATGAATAATCATTGAGTAAAGGATGAAGGAGACCAGACATGAACGGGTTAACCCTTTCCTCCATAAACACGCCTTTCTACACCTCTGTAAAAGTCACCTGTTGAAACCATTGTGGTAAATAGAGCATTTGCTCCTATAGGAGCAAATGCTCTATTTATCACAATGGTTTCAAATTACAAAATTCTAAATATATCCTTTTCTCTAGTTATTGCTCCTTTTCAGTAAATGCATCCAAAGAGGTTTGATCTAAAAATAGCCTATGGAGGAAAGGGTTAAGTTGATCAATTTCTTTGTTATTTTGCCAGGTTTGTGTTTTTCATGGACATTGAGAACCCATTCCAATCCAAGTGTATCTGTGTTAATGAGTGTCCGAAGGATCAACTAAATTCCAAGGAGGAGGTGCAGCACTTCTCCCACTACATTGGTTCAGAGTTGTGCGAGTATGACATTGCGGTAGAAAACTACACAAAACAGCAGTACTCCATCAAAGGGCCATGCCCAAAGTTGCCAGTACCAGCTAGGTAAGCATCAAGGGTTATGTAAAACAGAAGGAAAAGAATTCATTTCATTGTTTTTTAGCCCTACCTTATTAGTGTGTCAATGTTTTCAGGAACGTAACTAGCGATACGCACTTACGCAGGTACACAACATCAATCTGAAAAGTGGAAACATTATGGCCAAACTGAAACAAAAATTGAAGGCTTGTAGACGTTTTGTCTTGTCATAAACCCATTCCTTTATATTGACACCTCTGTAAAAGTCACCTTTTGAAACCATTGTGATAAATAGAGCATTTACTTCTACAGGAGAATTTATTTATCACAATAGTTTCAAAATTGCAGAATTCTAAATTTTCAAGTGGAGCATGCACCCTGGCCCTATATATAGCCACGGTGTATACATTACATTTTGATTCATCCATGTTCCTGTGGGTTTGCTCATGACAAAACATCCCATCACTGTGTGTTTCATCTTCATCCAGGCTGTTTGCAATGGACATTACTTATAGGTGTTGAAGGAAAATGATTTAACCCTTTCCTCCATAAATACACCTTTCTACACCTCTGTAAAAACACTTTTTGAAACCATTGTGATAATTAGAGCATTTGCTCCTTAGGAGCAAATGCTCTATTTATCACAATGGTTTCAATACTACACAATTCTAAAATTTTCCTTTCTTCTAGTAAATGCTCCTTTTTGGTAGATTTATTCAAAGAGGTCGTATCTAAAAATAGCCTAGGGAGGAATGGGTTAATCACCTAGGCTACCTCATGAATATTTATACAATGCATGACACTAAGAGTATTTATTAGCTGAATTGTTATGATGGTTTTTGAATATGGTTTGTTTAACCACTGCAGAAACTATAGATTCAGGTCTATATTATTCCATGAGCAAACAGAGCAGAACTTGATATGACAACTTCTACAACAGTCTGATCTGGATCAACTCTGTTTGCAAAGCGTCTAAAGGTGTCTCTGTGAAGTAAAGGATTCAAGCCCTTCATTGGGAATACCGTCAAACCCTCCAAAGGGACCACCTACAAGAGGTCTAATTCTAGACCTTCACCATTTACTCCATGAATATTCATATAAGAAATTAATGCCATCATGAACATGAATTAGATAGATATTTATAATGGCACATGAAGACATTAATTTTTGGATAAGGCAGAAACTGTAAAATCATGATTTATATTATTTTGTAAGCAAACAGTAGACCATGATCAGACAGCTCCTATAGGATCTGATCTGATCATGGTCTGTTCTGGTTTCCAAGGGGTAGAAAGGCGTATTTATGGAGTAACAGGTTAAAGGCTAGTGATAGCTTAATGCAGGATAAAAATTATGCAGGAAGTCCTGCTGGAACTTTCTACCTTACTTTTGTCCTGCATGAAACAACCACCTGGTTTTAACCCATTCCCTCATAGGCTATTTTTAGACCCAACCTCTTTGAGTAAATATACCAAAAAAGGAGCATTTACTAGAGAGAAGAAAATGTTAGAATTTTGTAGTATTGAAACCATTGTGATAAATAGAGCATTTGCTCCTATGGAGCAAATGCTCTATTTATCACAATGGTTTCAAGAAGTGACTATTACAGAGGCGTAGAAAGGAATATTTATGGAGGAAAGGGTTAAAGAGACCCATGGTTATTCATAAGGTGGTTGGCTTATCAGCTTTGAAGTAAAGACTCATGGTATGAAAGTACAGGTGAGATATCTTGATTGTTTTATCATTAAGTGACCATATAAACAGCTGTTATCATTTACCTGGCAATTCAGTATAAACAGACTCCCTTACAAATAGAAACATTCAGAGGAAAAGCCATTTTGTAACCTTTCGCTATCAATGCTGACGTATATAGTTCAGCAACTATTTAGTCACTTATAATAGCAAATGTAAATGTTTGGCATTATAGTATAAACACTGTACAAACAATATGGATGTCCTTGATAACACCTGGACCACCCATACTAAAGGATTCTTAACCCAATACTTTATGAATATTAATGAGTGTTAATTAGTTGATGGCCGATGAAGTGATAAATTTAACAATGGTAGACAGTGTAGAATTAAATCTGTCACATTGTTTATGCAAACAGAGTAGACTCTGATCAGACAGCTCCAATAGGAGTTGTCTAATCTGGGTCAAGTATGTTTGCAAAGCTTATTAAAAGGTTGTGTTATAGTGAAGCCAGAAGGCTTATAGACCTTCTTCAAAGATACCTTGGTCAATTCAACAGAACGTTGCAGGTATGTTGTTAGAGTGGTCTAGTACCATCAAGGTCCAAATTACTGGGTATTTGAATATTTCTGAAACAAACGACACTTAACCCTTCCCCTATTCAATATTCATGTAAGAAATGATGACAACCATGAATATTTACTAACTTGAGTTTTTTAATGTAAACTTTTCAAGGAAAATCTTTTCATGGACAAAAACTATAAAATCAGATCTATACCATGTTAAAGCAAACAGCAGACCTTGATCAGACGACTCCTACAGGAGCCATCTAATCTGGGTCTACTCTGTTTGCAAATGTGTGAAAAGGTGTTTATATGAAAGAAAGGGTTATTCTTTTCCCTATTGCATATTCACATGAGGAATAATGAAATTATGAACATTTATTGGCTGAATTTTTATAATGGTATATAAACATATGAGAAACAATTGATTTCATAAGCAAACAAAGCTTACCCAGATCAGATGGCTCCTGTTGGAGACATCTGATCTGAAGTCTACTCTGTTTGCAAAGGTGTGTAAAAGCATCTATATGTATGAGGGAAAGCAGAGGACAATTTTGCAGTCTAGACTTATCTAGAGTGTTTAAAAAAATAAAATCTTCAGATAGTAGTACAAAATGGCTTAACTCAGTGAATGCTATGTAGTTATTGTCTGCAAAAACACAATATTATCGGCTGCAAATTCTAGAGTCAATTTTTCTCCAAATTCCGTTAAAAGATACAGTCTTCAGTGTCAAACAGTATGCATCTTGATGAGACACCAAGTTACTCTACATCTCATCTGGATCAAATCTGTATGTATAGGTTGTCCTAACTTTGCTGCTAACTGGCAGAGAGGTGGTTCTAATTAAATTTCTGTGTCTGTTTGAGAACAGCTTTATCTTCTGTCAAAACGGAACCATATCAGACAGACTAAAAATATTCGTTTTTTAAGCCATTTGCAACCTCATTATTATTTTTATGTAAGTAAGCACTGATTTAACCTGATGAATATTCATGGAAAACTCCGTCCATTTTGAATATTAATTAATTAATTTTCTTATAGTGTTATATAATGAATACATTTCTGTAACAAAATTAAATCTAAGATATTCTTTATTAGCAAACAGAGCAGACCCTGATTAGAAGGCTCCAACAGGGGCTTTCTGATCTGGGTCTACTCTGTTTTCAAAGGCTTCAAAAAGATGTGTCAAGGTGTGTCTATCAGGTAATGGGTTAACTCTTTCCTTCATATAAACGCCTTTTCACCCATTTGCAAACACGGTAGACCCAGATCAGACTGCTCCTAGTAGGAACTGTCTGATTGGGGTCTGCTCTGTAATTTTAGATCCAACCATTTTGAATAAATCTACCGAAAAGGAGCATTAACTAGAGAAAAGGAAAATTTTAGAATTTTGTAGTTTGAAACCATTGTGATAAATAGAGCATTTGCTCCTATGGGAGCAAATGTTCTATTTATCACAATGGTTTCATAAAGTGACTTTTACAGAGTCGTCAAAAGTCGTCAATATAAGGGAGTGGGTTAACCCTTTCCTTCATATAAACGCCTTTTCAGGCATCTTCAAACAGGGTAGACCCAGAGCAGACAGCTCCATCTGATCAGGGTCTGCTCTGTTTGCTATTGGAATTTGATAAATCTGTTTCTTTACTTTCTAAAATGGCTAATGGCTACAATGTCCAAACTTCCATGGCTCATTATAACTATTTTGCCCATGAATATTCAGTAGGTAGTGAAATTTGAAATAAACATAGAACAGGGAAAGGGTTAAATAAAAGATAATAATTGTTATGGTACAAGTATCATCTGTACTCTCTATCAAATCATTGAGAGTTTCTCCAAAGTTATCACATACAAACAATTTCCCCCTGATTGATTAAACCCTGCGGGATATATTTGTTAAGTCAAGGGGCAAGATCTCATGCATCTAAATTAATAGCATCACGGAAAATCATTTTCAAGAAGATTTGAGTCTGGATATTGTAATTTATAGATTAAATAACAGGATTGGTGAGGTGGTTAACGGGGGATACAGTTTGGCTGATTTATTTGCTGGTAAGCGTCCCTGATAAATGTTTGTGCCAGTTAATCAGTGAAGCTGTTTCATCAGCAGATGAAATTGATGGGTCCATGTTTAGAAAGCCAAATTAGGCGTCATTGATCAAAAAGATAAATTCTGCAGTGGTCGTGCAGGTCTGTGAAGTATTTATTTCTTAGTTTGACTGACCTGGGCTTGAATCTCATACAATAAAGCCAGTTGTAAGTGACCACTTACTTATTAACCAATTACTCCATATATAAATACACCATTTTCTGCCTTTGCAGATAGTATAGACCCAGATCAGATGGCTCCTACAGGATCTCCTGTTTGTAAAGATGTAAAAAGGCATACTGTATATATGAGGTAACAGGTTAACGTTTTACTCCATAAATATGCCTTTTTATGACTTTGCAAACAGAGGACTGGTAGACCCAGAACAGACGGCCCCCGTTTCCTCAGGGTCTGTTCTGTTTGCTAATAAATGATATAATATAGATATGATTCTACAGTTTCTGCTGTGACAAAACATTTGTGTGTTCATGTTCTATTGTAACATTAATCTAATTAATAATTCGTGATTTCATTATTTCTTACATGAATATTCATGGAGTAGGGTTAAGATAGGTGTTACTGTACTCAAATTTCAAAATTGTTGAACAATTTTGCTTGGTACCAGAAATATAGAAGCTGGGTATTCTTGAGTTTGAGATCTGAGTTTTCTGATGAATTCATGATCTGGACCATCTACAGGAGTTCATATGTTAGAAATCTTGCCTTAATTTTATGGGCAATTCTGTGTGAGTTTGAATGGAGATGTAAATTATGTTGTTCTATATTTGGATTCTACATTGCTCTTGCAAAAATGCTTTGAAATTAATGGCTAGTTCTATATAATCTCAGAATATGGAAGTTGGCGTGGGAAAACTGAAACCTTTATTATTATATACATTTATTCTCTGAAAAGCCTTCTTCATTTATTGACAGCCTCGAATATGCTAAAGCTATATGACATTAATTTTACCTCTCCCATTGCAGTTTATGTATTAGTTTTGAAACCACTATTCCAAGTGAAAGGAATGTACATGTATTGAGAATAACCAGACTTTTACGTCTCCCCCTTTTTCACTTTACTCTATGAATAATTATCATGAATATTAATTTGTTGAAATTTTCTAATGGCATAATTATGAACACAGGATTGTTTGTTAGTGGTAAAAACTGTAGAATCAGCTCTATTTAACCCTTTCCTCCATAAATACACCTTTGTAATAGTCACTGTTTGAATATGCTCCTTAGGAGCAAATGCTCTATTTATCACAATGGTTTCAAACTACAAAATTCTAAATGTTTCCTTTTCTCTAGTTAATGCTCCTTTTTGGTAGATTAATTCAAAGGGGTTAGGTCTAAAAATAGCCTATGAGGGAAAGGGTTAATTTTTAAGCAAACAGAGCAGACTCTACTTAGACTGCTCCTACAGGATTCATCTGATCTGGATCTACTGTGTTTAGGGGCTACGTTTAAAGTGAAATAAAAAGATTAAAAGTTTGAGTTATGAAACTGCTGGAATGAGTATTGGCATAAAGCAGAAATATGGGCCTTTAATGTTGCAGGGAAGTGAAAAATGGATAAATCTGATAATATTCTGAAAAAATCTGATTTTTGTGCCACCTGCTTTAATTTGCTGTCTAATCCATACTATCTATAAACTTTACTCTGCCTGGTAAACGCTGGATGTGATGGTTAAGTTATCCAAGGGCTTTTAGTCTCGTAGATTGCAGCAATAATTTGCCACGGACATCCATTACAAGTAATTGTCACTTTAATACACTTAAATTGATAAAATATAATATCAGATTGATTTTTTAGACTCATGGACAAATTGGTTTATGAGTGCCTCTGAGTTTTATGTGTGCTTTAGTCTGGATAAAATCATATATGTAAATAAAAGTTAATGTCCAATATTAATGCTTCATTTGTATTACGTAAATGCCAGGAAATCGGAAGCTTTTAGCTTTAATCTTTCAAAGGATTGACATTGGATTCTGTTCAAATACATGTAGTATAATGCGGATCCAGTCTTAAATCAGGGTCTGCTCTGTTTGCTAATGGAATTTGATAGTTCTGTTTCTTTACTGTCTAATATGGCTACATTGTTCCACCTTCCATATTTCATTCAGTAGGTATTAAAATTTGGAATAAACATAGAACAAGGAAAGGGTTAAAGCACTATTGACGGAGTGTCCTGCTATGTTACAATACAACTTACTAGTATTTGCAAACAGATTGGATCCAATAATGTCACCATCTTATCAGGATCACGATTCAGTACAGTTTGACACAAGGTCAAAGGTTTCTCTTTGAATGAATGAGAACTAAGTAGAAATCACGGCAGATCAGAGTTTTATCAGTATTTAGTTTTGAAAGCAGGATAATGGTCAGAAAGTATTATTAGAGGAGTGCAAAATTTGCTTGGAGAAACTGCCATTAACCCCTTTGAATATGGGAAATGAGTGTACTAGCATTTGCAAATAGTGTAGACCCAGATTAGAGGTCACCTAGATGATCAGGATCTTCAGAGTTTGTCATTTAACCCTTTACCTCGTAGGCTATTTTTAGATACAACCTCTTTGAATAAATCTACCAAAAAGGAGCATTAACTAAAAGGAAACATTTAGAATTTTGTAGTTTGAGACCATTGTGATAAAAAGAGCATTTGCTCCTATAGGAGCAAATGCTCTATTTATCACAATGGGTTCACAAAGTGACTTTTACAGAGTGGTCAAAAGTTGTCAATATGAGGGAATGGGTTAATATTCTGTCACAAGTTAATGGTAGACTTGACTCTATTGTTCACTGCTGTTGGACCATTCCCCTTTTAACATTCAGCGTTTGTCTGGTTATGGTATTACAGGAACGTTACGTGTTTCCTCTTGAATGCAGAACATCCTGAGGGACAACAGTGAAGAGCTTTTAATATTTAAAATGCTGATTCATTGAAGGATCTCAAACACAGTAGACTAAGATAAGATGATTCTTGCAGGATCAAGTCCTGGGAGTGTGGTCTTTTCTGCTAGTCATGTATACTCAAAACAGTAACTATTTAACCCTTTTAAATTTGTTTCTACATTATCATGATATTAATACTCTGTCATTGGAAAGGTTGATTGTCTTGCAGATTGCAGTGATGTCCTTCATTAGTGGAATAGCCTTCTCTCTCTACTCTCCTTAACACTTATCATTTGTTAGTTGTCATGAATGTCCTCTTCTACAAGTCTTCATTCATCCATATCTTTTCACAGAAGTGGTCAATGGTTCAAAGTTTGGATTCTGATGAGAGGGTTTGTTATATGGCATCTCATCTGGATCCAAGCTGCTTTAAAATCTTATAAAAAAATGTCCATGCCATACTAAGTGTTAAAGAATTGGTGACAAAGTCAGAAATTTGAAATGAAATGAGACAAGCAGAAGGTATTGTTTTATGTTAGCAAAGGGAGGCATTAAGAATAGCCCTATCCATTAGCTCAGCAGCCAAGCTTGTTATTGTCACTCCATGATGGATAATTTACATGAGGACATTAACAACAGATTTGCTGAAATCTTTACAATATCAAAGTTTTGTTTTTATGGAAGCATTAAGTTAACCCTTTCCTGAATATAAACATTGATGGGCCGTAAAACATCATTCATATAAACATCTTTTCATGCATTTGAAACACAGTAGACAAAGATCAGACAGCTCCTGTAGGAGCCACCTGATCAAGGCCTGCTCTGTTTGCTTTTGACATGATATAGATCTGATTCTACTATTTTTGTCAAAGCAAAAAGTTTCCTCAAAAAGGTTTACATTATAAAAATTCAGCTAATAAATATTCTTTAATATTCATTATTTCTTACATAAATATTGAATAAGGAAAGGATTAAACCATTGAGTCAAACCACATAGTTAAACCACTGAGTCAAACCACTAAGTTAGACCACTGAGTCAAACCACATAGTTAAACCTCTGAGTCAAACCACTGAGTCAAACCACTAAGTTAGACCACTGAGTCAAACCACATAGTTAAACCACTGAGTCAAACCACTAAGTTAGACCACATAGTTAAACCACCGAGTCAAACCACTAAGTTAAACCACTGAGTCAAACCACATAGTTAAACCACTGAGTCAAACCACATAGTTAAACAACCGAGTCAAACCACATAGTTAAACCACTGAGTCAAACCACATAGTTAAAACCACTGAGTCAAACCACATAGTTAAACCACCGAGTCAAACCATTAAGTTAGACCACTGAGTCAAACCACATAGTTAAACCACCGAGTCAAACCATTAAGTTAGACCACTGAGTCAAACCACATAGTTAAACCACCGAGTCAAACCACATAGTTAAACCACTGAGTCAAACCATTAAGTTAGACCACTGAGTCAAACCATTAAGTTAGACCACTGAGTCAAACCACATAGTTAAACCACCGAGTCAAACCACATAGTTAAACCACTGAGTCAAACCATTAAGTTAGACCACCGAGTCAAACCACTAAGTTAGACCACTGAGTCAAACCACTAAGTTAAACCACTGAGTCAAACCACATAGTTAAACCACTGAGTCAAACCACATAGTTAACCCTTTCCCTCATATAAACGTGTTTTCACGCATTTGCAAACAGAGTAGACCCAGATCAGACGGCTCCTAGAGGAGCCGTCTGATCAGGGTCTGCTCTGTTTGCTTACAGAAATGGATAGATCGGTTTCTTTGCTTTCTAAAACATCTACAATGTTCCACCTTCCATATTTCTGTAGAACTATTTTGTTAATGAATATTCAGTAGGTATTTAAATTTGGCCTAAATATAGAACAGGGAAAGGGTTAAACCACTGAGTCAAACCACATAGTTAAACCACCGAGTCAAACCACATAGTTAAACCACTGAGTCAAACCACATAGTTAAACCACTGAGTCAAACCACATAGTTAAACCACCGAGTCAAACCACTGAGCAAAACCACAAAGTCCTGTAGCGTACTCTTTATCATGACAATCGTAATGTTATTCCTTTACCAGGTGAATATTCATGTAAGAATAAAGACATCATGAATATTAATTAGCTGAAATTTTATGACATTATGAACAAGGGAATTTTGAACATTGCAGAAAATGAAGAATCATATCTATAATATTTCATAAGAAAATAGCAGACTGTACTGGAGCTGTCTGATCTTGGTCTACTCAGTTTTCAAATGCATGTGGTAAATACCAGTATGTGTCTGTACATAGTAAATAGTTAAACCTTTCCATGAAAGAAACAATATCATCATGAATATTAATGAGCCGAACTATTTTAAAGGATTATTAACAAAATAATTTTATACTGTGGCTCAGAGTGTAGAACCTGATCTATATAAATCCATAAAAAAACAGAGCAGACCTGATCAGTAGACATCTGATCTGGATCTACTCTGTTTGCAAATGTGAGAAAATGCATTTATATGAAGGAAAGGATTAATATGCACAAAAGTCCACATTCAAATGATTTTATAAAAATAACATTAGCTGCTGATTGAGACCAGATACCTGTTGGTTTTACAAACCATGTAGAACCTGGGTGCAGTCCTATCGTGAATACACTATCTCATCAGTGTCTACACTAATTGTTATTTATGTGTCTGCAGTTTTATACAATATATTATCTGACAAACAGTGTAGACCTTGATCTAGATGACTTAACCTTGAAAGTGTCTATTTTCATATGCAGCTCATAGCAAAGTATGAATCATATAGAAATTTGAAGGTTGTATTTCAATTATACCAATAGCAAGTCGTGTATTTGTATGTCAATGAAGATTTCAGGGGATTTTTATTATTCTGTGATTGCCAATAAGAAGAAATAAAGTTTGCATTCACTTGTTTAATGTATATCCAGGGGTTTGTTTGTGATGTCACTATGGATGTGTGATGGGGCCTCGTGCTGGCCCGAGGCAATTATACTGGTCGCATATGGAGAATCATTGATTTTTCAGTTGTTAATTTCATTTCCCATGTTGACACTAATCAACTCCCACTTTTCCAATAAACTTCAAAAACAACAGATAGTTGTTGGAAATCTTGATAAGCATACAGACCTGGTTACATGTTCGCTGTTGCCATAGTGGATTCTTAACCCTTTCCCGGTTCAATATTCATATTTATAATGGCATTATGTACATCAGGCGTTTTAGCTCACCTGAGCAAAGATCAGGGTGAGTTTTTGGGAAACTTGAATGTCTGGCGTGCATCGTCAACAATTTGCTTGTGAACACTCTAGTGGTCACAATTTTAGTCCAATCTGTCACAATTTTAGTCCAATCTTCATGAAACGTTGTCAGAATGGTTGTCCTGATAAAATCTCGGACAAGTTTGAAAGTGGGTCATATGGGATTAAAAACTAGGTCACCAGGTCAAATTGAAAAACCTTGTGAACACTCTAGAGGTCACATTTTCAGCCCAATCTTCATGAAACTTTATCAAAATGAATGTTTTGATAAAATCTCGGACGAGTTTGAAAGTGGGTCACATGGGGTCAAAAACTAGGTCACTAGGTCAAACAGGAAATCCTTGTGAACACTCTAGTGGTCACATTTTTTGTCCAATCTTCATGAAACTTAGAATGATTGTCTTGATAAAATCTCGGACGAGTTTGAAAGTGGGTCTCGTGGGGTCAAAAACTAGGTCACTAGGTCAAATGGTAGGAAAACCTTGTGAATATGCTAGAGGCCACATTTTTAGCCCAGTCTTCATGAAACTTAGTCAGAATGAAAGTGGGTCAAGTGGGGCCAAAAAGTAGGTCACTAGGTCATATCTTAGAAAAGTCTTGTTTACACTCCATTGGCCACATGTTTTAGCCCAATCTTCCTCAAACTTGCTCAGAATGTTTGTCTTGGTGATATCAAGGTTGAGTTTGATCATGGTTAGGGCGGGATCAAAAAGTAGGTTACTAGGTCAAATCTTAGAAAAATCACTCTAGAGGTATCTTAATTGATCAGAATTATTGTCTTGATAAAATCAATATTCTAAATCTTTGAAATCTTGTTCTCCAGAACCACTACTCATAATCCACTATCAACATCGTTCTCTTAGGTCAATATTGGCCCCATCCTGGGACTACCTAGCTATAATCTTAAATCTATGGTAATCAGTTGAGCGATTAAGGGCCATCTAGCCCTCTTGTTTGCCATGGCACAAATCAGATCTCTTATCATTTCATAAGCAAACCGAGCAGACCTCAATCAGACGGGAACAGGAACTGTCTTGGTCTTCTCTGTTTGCAAAGGCGATAAAAGGCATCTCTATCAGGGAAAGGGTTCACCCTTCGATTGCTGAATTTTCAAAGTTAATTGTAACGTTATTAACAGTCCATTCAGTTGAAATGGGTTATATTTGCTGGATGATATGAATGACAAACACTGTGCAGACCTTGATCAGAGGGCTCCTCTTGGAGGTAGGGCCATTGCTTGTTGGCAAGTGTCATTGAAAAATCCTGCTTGTCAATATTCATTATGCATGACATTTCAGGTCTGCAGTGTTTTCACATTGAATTACTGGTGTTAATTTTTAAATGTCTGATCAATAAGGAGTTTTTGGCTATGATAGAAACAGTAGAATCAGATCTACATTATGTCTTAAGCAAACAGACCACTGGCCCTGATCAGATGGCTCCAACAGGAGCCATCTGAGTTTTGTCTACTCTTTTTGCAAAGGCATGAACAGGTATTTTCTGTGAAGTAAAGGGTTAGTTATACTGTAGATGACTTCTTTCAGAGAAAGTAAATGTCTTTAGAACAAAGAAACCAATACATTTTAGGTGCTTGCCAAAGGTTAATTGTCCAACAGCTGTTTTCATCCTTAACAAAATAGGTAAAAGTAACAGTTTGGACCTTTTAAATAATTGTGAACCAATGAGTTAATTTGCATTTGCAACCAGTGTAGACCCAGATCAGAGGACTCATGGAGAATATCTCTGGTCAATTTTTGGTCTACAATTTATGTCTTTCAAAATCCTCCAGCATAATTAATCCACTTAACTGAATGATGAACTATTCCATTATGAAAATTAAACATTTAAGAAAATTTACAGAGCAGGGTAAATCATTGTCTTTGAAATTTACTATGCTGAGTAGTTCAATGAATAATTAAAGAGAGTAGGTTATAATGAGCTCCCTTGGGACAAAAAAAAAAAGACAGTTAAACCGTGCTAATCCAAACTCTCAAATAGGTATGATTATCAATCTTTAACCCTTTCCTTCATATTAACGCCTTTTCACACAGTTGCAAACAGCTAGAGAAGACCCAGATCAGACAGCTTCTGTAGGAGCCATCTGGTCAGGGTCTGCTCTGTTTACTAATGGGATTTGTTAGATCTGTTTCTTTAGTTTCCATTATGGCTGCAATGTTCTACCCTCCATATGTCATTATAACTATTTTGCTGACTATTCAGTAGGTATTGAAACTTGGGACTAAATATTAAACAGGGAAAGGGTTAGTATGACAGGTGGCAGCTTAATGCTGGGTGAAGCTCATGCAGAACGCTCCTCAAGGAGCTTTCTGCTTGACTTTCTCCCTGCATTAAGAAGCCAAACATGCCAAAGGCTGCAATTCTTGTTACTGTTGTAAATAAAGAGAGATATACTGTTTACCCCATGGCTGAATGAGACAAAAAGTTCTTGTTACATTTAAGCCTTTCCCTGTTGTATATTCATGTAAGAAATAATGACATCATGAATATTAATAAGATTATTTTTAGCTCGTCTGTTTCAAAAAAATGTTGAGCTATTGTGATCACTGGGTCGTAGTCGTTGTCAGTGGCGTGCAAAAGGTTTAATGTAGCTCATTACTTGAAAAGTATAAGAGGTACATGTATCAACACAAAACTTCATAGATGAGTAGATCTCAATGAGGGGAAGGCCCCTACATAAGAACCATAACTCTTGATTTCAAAATTTTGGAGTTATGGACCATTATTGTTTTCAAAAAAAATTAATTTAGCTGGAAAAGCACCAAATCAGAGGAGCATTGGCGCCGCATGCGGCTCTTGTTTATATCGGCATATGAACACAGGACATTTTGCCTGAGGCAGAAGCTGTAGTCAGATCTATATTACACCATAAGCAAACAGAGCAGATCCTGATAAGACAGCTCCTATAGGAGGCGTCTGATCTGGGTCTACTCTGTTTGCAGATGCGAGAAAATGTGCTTACATAAGGGAAAGGGTTAATTTAGCCCAAGATCAGATCTTAGCAGCAGAAACCCTGCTGACCATGGAATGCACAGGTTATGATTAAAAATGTTTATTCATAAACCTAAAACTTTTACAGTTAACAGCTGGCATATTGCAATTGGTCAGTCTGATTGAATTTTATTTCTGTATTAAGCAACCATCAGCTTGAAAATCAAAAACCTTGAAGGAGTTTACTCCATGTCTATTCATGTAAGATATTATGTATGTATGAATATTACCGGTAATTACCGGTACATGTAGTTTAGTACTTATAATTAATGGCATGTGAACAAGAAAGGTTTTGACCTTGGTAAAAATTGTAGAATCAGATCTGTAGAATTTCACATGCAAACAGAGCAGACCCAGATCAGACAACTCCTTTAGGAACCATCTGGTCTGGTTCTACTGTTTGCAAAGCTGTTAAAAAGCATATTTATAAGTAAAGGTTTTCATCAGGATCCAAACTCTTAGACACTATAATTCAAAATGTGTTACCAATGCCACTTACTCTACATGCAGAGTCTCTTGTAGGTCTCTGTGATCCAAGCATTCTGGGTCAGGACATGGAGATACAGCAGTTGTCTTGAATTATTTATGTACCAACTGTCAATACTCTGCCTACCACCATGCTGATATACTCTGGACAACCAAGCATAAACCATCTAGCATACAGTAGAACATCTCTAGAGTGACCACTCTATGTCTCAGTTTGTAAGACAGCTGGCCGCAAAATGCAGGACTAGATTAATGTAGAAAGCCCCCCAAAGTAACTGTTCTGCATTACAAATTTTTTTTATGCATTACTCATTTCTGCATGAGGCAGTCACTCGAATTGTGTGCAGGTGCAATTTATGTCTGTTCAGCATTAATTCTCCTGGAAATCGTACCAGAGTTTTGTTAAAAATAATATACATGTATTGTGAAATACAGTAAAACCCCTCTAAACTGGATATTCATTTTAGTATGAATGTCGGCCTTGGAGACAGAATTGACAGCCTAATGGGGCCAAGACTGAAAATATTTTTAATCCATTACTTCATAAATATACCTTTTTTATACGCCCGAAGGTAACTTCGGTTGTATTATGGTATGGCGCTTGTCCGTCTGTCCGTCCGTTCATCCGTCTATCAGTCCGTGTGTTAGCCACATCTTTGTCCGCTCAATAACTTGACAACTATTGGGTGTGCAATCTTCATACCTAGTAGGAAAGTTGGTCATTGCTAGTAGATGTCACCCCTATTTATTTTGAGGTCAGTCAGTCAGACAAAGGTCAAGGTCACAGTGACTTTCAATTCAAAAATCTTGTCCGCTCAATTAACTTCATAATTATTAGGTGTGCTGTCTTCATACTTAGTAGGAAGGTTGGTCATGACCCCTATAGATTATGAGGTCAGTTGGTCAAGGTCATGGTGACTTTCAACTCAAATTACTACTGTACATGTTACGACGGCACATACTTAGGACGTATAATGTTCCGACACACGGAGCTGTTGTTGTGTCTTTGCAAACGAAGTAGACCCAGATCAGAAGCTCCTGTAGGATCCATCTGATTTGATGATCCGTCAGGGTACAATCTGTTTGCTTATGAAATAATATGAATATGATTCTACAGTTTTTGCCATGGCTAAAAGTTCCTGTGTTCATGTGTCTCATGAAAGTTAATAAGAACATAGATTAATAAAATTAAGTAATATTCATGAAGGAGTAAAGGGTTAATAATATGTCCATCTTGTCTTGATGACAAAGCTTCCTTATAATGAAATCTTAATAACTGCTGTGAAAGGGGTAACAGTGAAATCTTTGCGACAAGTTTCATAACATTTCAATATTGCCTTTTGGGCTGATAACTGATCATATTTAGAGGTCTAAGTGAATTACTTGGCTGGTTGTACATAACCCTTTACTCCATTACTATGCCTTTCTATGCCTTTGCAAACAGAGTAGACCCAGATCAGATGGCTCATGTAGGAGTCATTTGATCAGGGTCTGCTCAATTTGCTTATGATATAATATAGATATGATTCTACAGTTTCTGCCACAGGAAAAACTCCCGGGTCCATTATATCTGTTATATTATGCTATTATATTAACTAAGTAATATTCATGATGTCATTATTTCTTGCATGAATATTCATTGGGTAAAGGGTTAACCAATGTATCTAACATGTCAAATCAAATGCATAATATAATGTTATGTGTGTCAGTAGTTGGGCTTCAAGGTGCCTGTTAATGTCAATGATATATCAGGTATGTGAAATCTCAACCTTTGACATACCCAAGAGGTCACATTAACTTGTGATAACCTATATGTTAATAGTTTTGACTGCAGGTGAGAAACCGTCAGTAACTTTGCATCTCATCAGGATCCAAACTATTTATCATTGGTTGTATATTTGTAGATACAGTGGTGTAAACTTTACTGGTAATAATAGCAGCTGGCAACATTTTGCAGGCTGTACTTACTTAACCCTTTCCCTGTTCTTTGTTTATTTCATTTTTCAGTACCTACTGCATATTCATGGCCAAAGTAGTTATAATGAAATATGAAAAATGGAACATTGTAGCCATTTTCGAAGTAAAGACACAGATCTTTAATCTTCTAGTAGCAAACAGAGTAGACCCTGATCAGACGGCTCCTAGAGGAGCCGTCTGATCTGGGTCTACTCTGTTTGCAAATGCTTGAAAACACGTTTATATGAGGGAAAGGGTTAATCAAATAGTTTGCCCTTTTCCTGATGAATATTCATGTAAGAATTAATGACTATGAATATTAATCAGCTGTCTTTTTATGATGAAATTTAACGAGATATTTCTTGCTATGGCAGAAACTATAGAATGGGATCCATATTATTTCATCAATGGTCCAGAAAAGATGCATACATTAAATCAATTTCAAGAATAACTTTATTTCTCCGCCAAACCCTATGTTGTGACCACTCTTTTAGAATCATCTCGGAAGAGAATTGATGATTTTAGTGTTTAAGTATGCACCTTTATCTTTATGTCTGTTCCATAAGCAAATAGAGTAGACCCTGGTCAGACAGCTCCTACAAGAAAGGACCTGGTGTCTCCACCAGGTAAAGGGTCAAGACTATGAGATTCAACTTACTGTATTCCATGGATTTTACCAGGCTGCATTCTTTTCATTAGGCATCACTCCTCAGGATAATGGTTAAACTTGGAGACATAAAGCCTTGGAATAACAAACCTGATTTTCAGTGATTTGCCGAGATGGATACAAACAATAAATAAAAGAGCATACACCGCAATAAAACCAGCCCCATACTGTGTTTTCTGGATAAACTATCTTAGGTCTGGTGCTGATAGTAGCACATTGAACTTCAAGTTGCAAATTGTTTACTTACTCACTGTAGAACTTTTTGTAATCCTTAACTTGATAGAGAAACCTGTTGACACTTTTACAAACAGTGTAGACCCAGATCAGATGGTTCCTGTGAGAGCCGTCTGATCAGGGTCAGTTCTGTTTGCTAATGAAATAATATAGATATAAATGAATTTCTGCCATGGCAAAAAAAAAATCATGTTTTCATGTGTGAATATAAAAATGAAACTAATTGATATTATGATTTCTTCATTTTCTACATGAATATTCACAGAGTAAACTCCCCTTACACTTTACCTGATGACTTAAGTGATGTAAGAAAATTAACGTCATGAATATTAATTACTGGAAGATGATTTTATAAAAGTCTCCCTAACCCTGCTGACTTCTCCCTGTTTTGAGCTGAGTGAGAAGTTTTACTATATAGGGAGATGCAAATCAGGACCATAACTTCTCCCTCAATACCACTAAACTTCTCCTTGATGGAGAGCTCCAGCTTGAGCCCTGATTAAATTTTATATAAATGCTTATTCATGCATTTTCAAACAGGGTAGACCCAAATCAGGCAGCTCCTGTAGGAACCATCTGATCAGGGTCTGCTCTGTTTGTATATGACATGGTATTGTTTTTTACTGTTTTGTCAAAGCCATAGATTTCCTTGAAAATTCTACATTATAAAATTTGAGCTAATAAATTTTTAATATTCTTGATGTCTTTATGTCTTACATGAATATGGAACAGGTAAAGAGTTAAAGTCACTGCAGGCAAGTTTCACTGTACATGTACTTTACTCTTCTTGTTTGTCTGTTAAATAATGTTCTTGGCATTGATGCAATTCATCTGCTTGCACTACTTGGCAGACTGAGCAAGTTTTAATTACGTAGCTCTCCGTCACCTGATCTAGGTCTACATTGAATACAGTGATATTAACCCTTAACCTGCTGCATAATTAAAACTGGTTCTGCCCTTTCTGAATATGAATTAACCCATTCCTCCATTGGCTATTTTTAGATCCAACCTCTGAATAAATATACTGAAAAGGAGCATTTACTAGAGAAAAGGAACATTTTAGAATTGTGTAGTTTAGAAACCATTGGGATAAATGGAGCATTTGCTCCTTTGGAGCAAAATGCTCTATTTATCACAAATACATGTGATAACTACCGACGGTAGGTGAATTCTACCGTTTTCAGAGGTGGTTTACCGTTCTACTTTACCTGTCTACCGTTTTGAAATTTGACCAAGGCAATTTTTTTAGTGACATATATTTTCATCCCTGATGGAGTTTATCTGTTAGTTATCTACACACGCACACCACCTTTAGCTTGTTATCATGCTGTGATCCACGCTTGATCTGTTTTGGTAGGGACCAATCAATGGAATCCCCTGCGGAGACCATGGAGAACACCCGAATTACATAATCACGAGGTGGTTCCTGTTTTAACTCTACTACTTTACCAAATAAATTGTTCGGGAACCAGTCGTGTCAAAATGCAAACGTCTACTACAAATATCACATGCAGCAGGTTTATTACTCGAGCGAGGCGACATGGGAGTGTCATGACCCTATAATAGGAATTATATTCTCATAATTAAATTATAAGACATAGAAATGCTTCTCTGCTTCCTTGTCAAAGACAGCTGTGCTTGGTCTCGTTGTTGCAATGGGCCGAAACACTTCGAAAATGAGACTGCTTCAACGGTGCTTGGACTGATAATCATGAATTTTATTTGTACACTAAATTATTTTTCATTAATATAATAAGTGGTAAGGACACTGAAGAAGTAATTGAAAACACCATGAATTATTATATACCATTGCAAACTCTTCAAAAAATAATAACTATATCAAGTTGAAATGTCATCAGTTTTCGCGATGATTGTAGATACGGGCTAAAACACGGACTCTGGACCTGTTGGATTTCAGCATTTCTGTGACTGCTCAATGTTTGCAATAACTAACTTGAACTGAGTAAAGGTTTAACTAACTCAGTTCAAGGTTGTCCTTGGGGAGTATAGCTAAATAGGGCTATAAAATAAGCAACCCCCTAAAAATGTTATTATAAAAATAAGATAAAATAGAATATCTTTTTCATTATATGATAAAACAGTAATACATCTTGATTTTTTCATGACATTATTTAATAAGGAACCCAGTGTTTTGGGCTTGAGACCTATTGATTTCAAAGAGTCCTTTTGGCCCATGAAAAAAATCTAGAATTATTACTGCTTGTCAATTACTAGTATTTGTTTTTAACCCTTTCCCTATTCCAATTTTTTTCCAAATTCCAGTCCCTACTGAATATTCTTATTCTTAAGTAATTTTAAAGAAATACAGCGATTGGAACTTTATAGCCATTTTTGAAAGTACAGAAACATTTTTAAAATTCCTAAAGCAAACAGAGCAGACCCTGATCAGCTGTCTGATCTGGGTCTACTCTGTTTGCAAATGTGTGAAACCTTGGTTTATATGAAGGAAATGGTTAATGGGGGTTTTAACACCACATTGGATTTTTTTGCCAAACCTGAAAGTGTAGAATCATTCATATATCATAAGCAATCAGAGCAGACCATGACCAGACAGCTCCTGTAGGAGCCATCTGATCTGGGTCTATTCTCTTTGTAAATTTATGCGTGAAAAAGGTGTTGGAGAGGGTTAAGTGTGTAAATGTTATGTGTGTAATGTAAGGTTTATAATGGTATGATATGCATTTATGGTAAAGTATGAATGATAATGTGAAATGTATAACAAACATAGGTATCACGCAAATTTCTTTTTTCTCCTCCATATATTGTGTCGCGTCAGTAAAATCTACCTGACAAAAGTCAAATCTACCTGACAAATTTCCAAAATCTACCTGACATGCCTCAGCAGGTTATCACATGTATGCACAATGGTTTCAAAAAGTGACTTTTATAGAGGCATAGAAAGGTGTATTTATGATGGAAAGGGTTAAACAAACAAGCAGTACCCAAGCAGTTTGACAATTGGTCAGGAGCTTCTCATCACAAATAAATAAGACTTTGCTGTAGATCAAATTTGGGCAGACATTTATAATTTTCCCAGTAAATTAAATTATATTTAGATAATGCATGCTCATGTTAAAGTTTAAACTATAATTACTATAAAGACTTTAAATTTGATTTCAAAATGCAAGACTTTATAATTATCTACAGTTATGTTTTCATTTTGCCATGGCAAAAACTTCAAGGACGAGGAAACGTTGGCACGAAACTCAGTCATTTCCTATATGTGAAATTCTCCTTACATTAATTTATGACCGGAGAAAAGAATTAAAGAGTCATACATGATAAAACTTAGTAATGTCTTACCATGCTTAGGTGTTCCATGAATATAATTTCTTCAGTAAATTTGCAAAATATAAACTCCAATGTCTGCCTTTAACATCTTAAATATCAAAGGTTAATACAGAGAATAAGTCCCAGCTTTTAAAATGGCAGTAATAAAAATGGTGACACAAAAACTACTGAGACTTGGCAATAAAACAGTTATCAATGTGTATTACATAGTAGTGCGGATTATTCAGTAAAACTTTTCTTGAACCTTTTACTACATAAATATTCATGTGTTAAGCCCATGGACACAAGATCTTTTTGTTCATGGTAAAAACTGGAACCGTATCTCTATTACATGTATATCATTTATTAAGCAAATAGAGCAGACCCTGATCAGACGGCTCCTGTAGGAGCCGTCTTATCTGGGTCTACTCTGTTTGCAAAGGCATAGAAAAGCATATTATATGGAGTAAAGAGTTATGACAGATGGAGGTAAACAGTATTGCATAGCTCCCAATTAGGAGCTTTGTGCATTACATGGGGCTGTCTGCATTAATTGTGTTCTGCATTAGCAGATTTCTGCTTATAGACCTAAATCTTTATTTACTAAATGGTTACTTGTACCTTTTGACTGGCAATTGTAAACATTGTAAATCCAGATAAGAGGGCTTCTTGAGGAGCTCTGATCTGGGTCTGCACTGTTTGGGATTCAAAATTGACTTTTAATCTTTCAATTCTGAATTAGCATGGTCTTACCGTCTATCGAACCTCTTAACCTTTGACCTTGAACAAAAAACGTTTACTGTGAATATTGAAGAAAAAAATAAATCAGCAGTTCAAAATAATCTTTTATACATACCTTGAAACAATTAAATATTTTTATCCTCATCTATTAATCCCCAAACAATCCAGTGTTCCCCACCACCCGCATAACAAAAACAAAAATGGCTGCCAGAAAAACCTCACCTGCGTATCGAACCCTTATTTTAGAAACTGTTTACTGTAACATAATACTCATAGTCACGTTATTTCATCATGGGCACGCGACCTTTGCATAAGCTGAAGGGGTCAGAGCTGTCAAACATTTTTAATGTGGTACACTTTTCAATTCATGTTCATATTCTATAACGTATTGAGAGTTTTCTCATGTTTAGCATAGTTGAACGGAAAATAAACTGTATTGACCTGTTTATGACGTATATTTCGTTTTTAAAGCTACGAGGCGTTGTTTACAGACAAAGCAACGGTACTCATGATTTTATGACATAGTGTGCACTTGTACATGCGTAAAAACACAAAAAATGAAAGGTTTGATAAACAGGTGAGGTTCGATAGAAGGTGAGTGTACGATAAATCCATTTTCAAAGTCCAGTTTTCATTCAATATTCAAATGGTTAAAAGGTGCTTTATTTATAGGCTTTTGAATTTATGTCAATAATTATGCTGAAATTTAGTTTTGTCATAATTGAGAATACATGTAATTAACTGACTATTGTTCATTTCAGTGAGCCATTGCTTCATTTATGTGTGCCCAAGGACCTGTCCAAGTCTGATTTCAAGCAATCAATTATAGGTTATTTGAACACTAGGGATATATTCCACAAGGTCCTCAGTGACCTTATAAATGGCTGGAGGGAGATGATGCTGCTGTGTCTCTGTGCCCTAGGTACTAGCCGCACTCGTCTGGGCGGGTCATATGACTCGGCCATCACCATTGTGTTGTTTCAATTTATGTTGCATTGCTCATGGATCGTCAGTCTGGAGCTACCATAGCTTACAGGATTATCTCCCCTTTGATATACAAACAAACAAGCATTTTGTCTCCACCTTTGTTTTTTCCCTTTATACATTATTTATTTTAGCCTGTGTTTGTGGTCGTTCCTTTGTCACTCTTTCACCCTTGTTACCTCCCCTAGCTAGGATTCTATGTAATGGTGGGCAGCTATGATGTTTCCAGCTACTACATGTTTCATGGGCTTTAGATGTCATGCTTATCGGTGCATTTTATTCTGATATTAAGATTTGCATAATTTTCAGTGTTGCACAAAAACACAAAACTGAAAACTTATTCAGTGATTTTCTCAAGCTTGCTTCATTGTTTTGTAATGCTGTCACAATGACCATTATTTTTCTCAAAAAACATTTTTTTGTCATTGGAATAAATTAGGCAATTTTTTTTTTATGGATAGAAATCAAATTAAAAGTATTGGAAGCTTATTTGAAGCCTATGCAGTTTTGTTGCTATGACAACAATCTTCAACAGTACCATTCCAGCAAAAAGCATTTGCAAAAACTGGGGTATATATCTTTTTTTTGTCTTATCTTCAAGTAACCATCACATGTTCTTGTTGTCCATTATCACTTGTTGCTAATGTGTCTTTCACATGTTGTTAGTTCCTATGGCAACCATACTCTTTAAACACCAGGCAACACAAGAGTGCATTATGCTGTTTGTGATTTATTCAAAGTTGATTGTAGTTTTCTAACCAGCATTTACACAATCTAATATTTCATAGGTTTTCTGCACAAAGGTATTAGAGCATACAACAGAGGTTCAGATACGATGCGTAAATAAAAACATTTTCAAGAATAACTTGTTTATTTCTTCACCAAACCTTATGTTGTGGCTACTCTTTAGAATTCTCTAGAAGAGTTGATTCTAAAGAGTGGTCACAACATAAGGTTTGGTGGAGAAATGACACTTTTAGTATTAATGCACCTTTATCTGTTGCTCTGATACAACATACAATATAACACTCATACTGTGTCCTAGCTGTCAGGATAAATGTGAACACTTTACTCCCTGAATATTCATAATGACTGTGGCATATGAATATAGGAATTTCTAGTCATGTGAGAAATTGTAAAATCAGATCTATATTATGTCATTATAAGCAAAAAGAACAGACCCTGATCAGATGGCTTCAACAGTACCATCCCAGCAAACATGTGATCAAATTGCTGTCTGATAGGGATCGGCTCTGTTTGCAAAGGTGTTAAAAGGTGTATATATCCAGTTATTTAAGCATTTTAGTCTGCCCCGATTGTCAAATGTGTTGATTGAAACACGATTTGAAACACATCTTTTTTCTGTGTCTTGCTTTGAAATCTACCATTGCTGTTGCGTATACATGTAGTTAAACTATTAAAGTTATAGATGAGCTTTAGACACCTTTGCAAACAGAGTAGACCGATAACGGGGTCTACTCAGTTTGCTTGTGAACTAGTAAAGATTCTATAACTGGTTCCATGGTAAAAAAAATCTCTTGCTCATTTTAACATTGTAAAAATTCAGCTAATTTATATTCATGATATTTCTTTAACCCTTTCCTCCATAAATACGCCTTTCTACGCCTCTGTAAAAGTCACTATGAAACCATTGTGATAAATAGAGCATTTGCTCCTATAGGATCAAATGCTCTATTTATCACAATGGTTTCAAACTACAAAATTCTCCTTTTCTCTAGTTACTGCTACTTTTCGGTAGATTCATTCAAAAAGGTTGGGCCTTAAAATAGCCTATGGAGGGATGGGTTAATGAATATTTATTGGGTAAAGGTTGAATAATGTGCCTAGTAAACTGGTTTCCATCAACATCAACACTGGTTTTCTTTGAAAAGTAATTAAAAAAAAACACCATTATTTTGAAGATTTATATAACCCTTTCCTCCATGAATATTCATGTAAGAAATAATGATGTCATGAATATTTATTAGATTAATTTGTTATAATAGCATATGGACAACATCTAGCATGCAGAGTAAAATCTTAACTCATGCAAAAAACACTCTTGTTGCCAAATAAAATTACATCTGCTAAAAATTAAAAACTGAGTTTTCATAAATTTGTCTTGAGAGTGTCAAACAGATGACGTAACACCCCCAGTTACTCAGTGTCTCATGTGACTGCAAACTGTTTCCAAAGGTTGTTATGGATTCGCATTGGCAGCAAAATAGCTTAACCCTTTCCTCCATAAATACACCTTTCTACGCCTCAGTAATAGTCACTTCTTAAAACCATTGTGATAAATAGAGCATTAATTTGCTCCTAAGGGGCAAATGCTCTATTTATCACAATGGTTTCAGAGCTACAAAATTCTAAACTTTTCCTTTTCTCTAGTTAATGCTCCTTTTCGGTAGATTTATTCAAAGAGGTTGGATCTAAAAAATAGTCTATGAGGGAATGGGTTAATTTGTCCTTTCCCTGTTCTATTTCTATTGCAAATTTAAATACCCGAATATTCATTGACAAAATAGTTATAATGAAATATGGAAGGTAGAGGAGTTGTCTGATCAGTGTCTGCTCTGTTTGCAATTGGAATTTCATAGATCTGTTTCTTTAGTTTCTGAAATGGCTATAATGTTCCACCTTCTATATTTCATTATAACTATGATGTCCATGAATATTCAGTAAGTATTGAAATTTTGAATAAATATAGAACAGGGAAATGTTAATTTAATCCCATTACACCATGAATAATCATATATAAGAAATAATGACTAATTTGAATATGTAGTTGAATTTTTATAATGGCACATGCACACAGAATGTTTTGGTGATAGCTCAAACTGTAGAATCAGATCTATATAATTCCATATACAAACAGAACAGAACTTGATCAGACGGCTCTTGCATGAGCCATCTGATCTAGGTCCACTCTTTTTGCAAAGGTGTTAAAGAGCATACTCATAGACTTAACCCTGTCCCTGTTCTATGTTTATTTCAAATTTCAATACCTACTGAATATAATAATACAATGTAGTTAAAATGAAATATGGAAAGTGGAATACTGTAGCCGTTTTATAAAGTAAAGAAACAGATCTGTCAAATTCCAATAGCAAAGAGAGCAGACCTTTATCAGACAACTCCTATAGGAGCCATCTGGGTCTACAGTGTTTGCAAATTTGTGTAAAGGTGTTTATATGAAGGAAAAGGTTAAATGTATGACTTAATTGTTACTAAACCAGGAGACATATACAAATGTAGTGTTAAGTTGCACTATTTCTTCTTAAAAATTATATTTCTTATGATTTCCTTTGAAAGGCATTTTTTTTCCAAGCTCATGTAATTTCTTGATATTCTATTTTATTGAACTGTTAACCCTTTCAATGCTGATTTTCAGATGCAAACAGTGGTCATGGTTTGTAGATGACCCCTACTGATTTTGAGGTCAAAGGTCAAGGCCATGGTGACCTTCAACTCAAAAATCTTGTCCGCTCAATAACTTGATAAGTATTAGGTGTGCTGTCCTCATACTTGATAGGTAGGTTGGTCATGGCTAGTACATGACCCCTATTGATTTTGAGGTCAGTCGGTCAAAGGTCAAGATCACGGTGACCTTCAACTCAAAAAGCTTGTCAGCTCAATAACTTGATAAGTGTTAGGTGTGTTGTCTTCATACTTAGTAGGAAGGTTGGTCATGGCTAGTAGATGACCCCTATTGATTTTGAGGACAGAGGGTCAACAGTCAAGGTCACAGTGACTTTCAACTCATATTAATATTGTGCATGTTACGACAGCACATACTTCGGGCGTATAATGCTCCGACACACGGGGCTCTTGTTATTAGCATTTCATAAGAATCTTAAATGTTTGACACTTTGGTGATTTTTAGCTCACCTTAGCAAAGGCTTAGGGTGAGTTGTTATGTCCATTAATTTTGCCATCTGGTGTCCATCCGTATGTCGGTCAACATTTTTCAAATGATATATGCTCCAAATCTGCAGAACGTAACTTGAAATTTCGCTTAATAGTTCTTTAATGTATACAAAGAATACACTCTGGTTGCCTTGGCAATGGAGCTCAATGTATTTTTGTAATTTTCTCTGAAAAACCTGGCCAGACTACAATATAATTTGGTACAAATTCATATTTTATTGACTTTCTAACAAAATTTACAAGCGATGGTGATTGGTGAAAAACATGGCCACCAGGGCTTTTGGCAGGTATATTTATATAATTTGCTGTATTTGTTTATAGTGAACATATTTCAAAATCTTCCTTGAAACTAATTATAATGCCAAGATTCAATTATAATTTCAAAAATAAACTCTGAGGTGAACCTCTAACAAAGTGGTCCATAAATATTTTTAAACTTCAAAGGTGGATTCTTTACATTACCCTGTGCACATTACTCAAGCCGTTGCATTACAATAGTGACTCAAGTGAGTGGTATTGGGCCATCATGGCCCTATTGTTTATCAAAAAATGGGCAGAAGACTCTACTTTAAAAACACAACAAAAAACAGACATTTTTTTTAAATGAATTACAACACAGGTACGAGACAATCCTGTTGGAATCCCAATTTTAATTGTTTTCAAACTAATCCTGTAAAGTAGCATTACTGTTTAACATCTCTTCTGGAATATTTAGTTTCTTTTAGATACAGTAATACCACTCTACAATGGCCACTCAAAAGAAGTCCAATTCTTGTTCTGTATCCCTTTCCATGTTCAATATTCATGTAACTTATAATGATAGCATGAATATTTATTGGCTGAATATTTTTTATACGGTACATGTACATGAACACATGAGATTTTTTACCTTAACAGAACTTATAAAATTAGATCTATTTAATTCCATAAGCAAACAGAGCAGACCTTGATCATACAGCTCATACAGGAGCTGTCTGATCTGGGTATATATTGTTTGCAAACATGTGAAAAGGCATTTAACCCATTCCCTAATAGGCTATCTTTAGATCCTTCATCTTTGGATACATCTACTGAAAAGGAGCATTAACTAGAGGAAATGACATTTTTAGAATTGTGTAGTGTTGAAACCATTGTGATAAATAGAGCATTTGCTCCTATGGAACAATTGCTCTATTTATCACAATGGTTTCAGAAAGTGACTATTACAGAGGTGCGTCAATATGATGGAATGGGTAAAATGAAGGAAAGGGTTAAAATGATGGCTTAATGCTGGATGAAAGTGATGCAGAAAAATCCCATATATAGGAGCTTTCTGCATTACTTTCATTCTGTATTAAGCAGCAATCTGGGTTTTACCATTTACTCCATGAATATTCATGCAATAAGTTATGACATCATGAATATTAATTAGATCAGTTTTTGTAATGTCTAATGAACACAAAAGAGTTTAGCCATTGCAGAATCTGTAAGATAACATCTATATATTCCATTCGCAAACAGAGCAGACCCTGATCACACAGCTCCTATAGAAGCCATCTGACGTGGGTCTACTCTGTTTGCAGAAGTTTAGAAAGAAATGTTTTGTTCATTCAGTGGTCACTTTAGAGACTTTCTACTGTATGCCATAGTTGGTATTTCTCACATAGTCTTATCACCTTTTAGAAACCCTTACATAGAATTCTCATTAACTCTTCACAGTAGGTGTAGAACTAAACAGTAACAGTCCAATGTCCAATTGATTATTACCTCGTGTACTTTTTGAAGCATGAAAGTGGAGGTATTTTCATAGCTTTTGTTTCGGTGTTTGTGTTATTGAAATTCAAAAACTTGAACTTTAGCCCATCAACCCACAAAATATGATTGCTGCAACTGCAAACTACATGTGGATTGAGTTATTTGTTTTAAAAATTTAGAATTTCCCCCAAATAGGTGACATGAATTGACATGCTCTTTTATCTATCTCTAAATGAATAATTCATTGACTGATGTCATTAGATCAGTTACTATGGCAACCCCAGACTGGCAGATCATGGGATGTGTTTCACATCATATGTCTATATTGGGATGTATCACAGACTGTATGCCTTATTATTGTTTCAGTAAGCCCCTACTGAATCGCTGTGTGCCCACCAATCTCCTTGAAAGGGCCACCAATGTGTCAGCTACAATCATTAATTTCTTAAATACAAGTGACACGTTCCAGAAAGTTCTCAGTGATTTGTACACAAGTTGGAAGGAGATGTTGATTCTGTGTTTCATTGCCGTAGGTACGGTAACATCATAGTGCCTGCCATCTTAACTCCACTACATACTCAACTTAGTATTGGCTTTTCTTTGGTTGTCATGGCAACCCTTCCCAAAGTGTACAACCTCTGAAATATTAATGTATTTCTTATAGTCAAAGTTTAAATCCAAATAATTTTGGGAAAATGCACTAATTTATATATGTGTTTTTATTTACTTTGACATCTACAATATTAATATTATCCAATGAAAATTAAGTAATTTAGTATCTGCAATCTCATTGGTTGTACATTATTGATTAGTCAAGTGCGGGTATTATCAGTCAATTGGCTTTTCACTTGCTTTGAAAACCAAATTGTATTAAATGGCTTATGAATCGGCACATAAATTGCAGCTTCAAATAATACATGTATATATTGATAAGTACTTGCCTCAATTCTTTACATAATGGCAACTTGTTTGCTTTAAAATCCTCAATCATTATGAAAGAGAGGTAACAAAAGACATGTGAATTGTCCCATTCACAAGACAATACACAGTTATTTCCCTTTGTCAAAGCTAAAAAATATTCAGCAAATTTAGTGTGCTGCACTAGGGGTTTCTGAGTAGGACTATGTCTAACTAGGGGTTGTGGTGGGTCTGTGCAAGATTAGAGTGCTGGTGCAACAATATAATCCCCTTTATTCTTCAGATATGTATTTTAAAGCCTTTACAAACAGAGTAGACCCAGATTAGACGGCTCATGTAAAAACCATCTACAGGAGCAGTCTGAAAAGGGTCTACTGTGCTTGTGTATGAAAAAAATCAGATTTGATTTTACAGTTTTTGCTGTGACCAAATCTTCTTTTATGCCACCATATGAATTCAGCAGCTAATAATCATGTCTTCATTTCTAACACGAATATTCTTGAGGCGAAGGGTTGAATGTATTGCAGCATTTGGAAAGTGAAATATTAAGATCATTTATAACTATTATGCATTTGAAGCTGTGATTTTTGCTTTAGTAGATACATGACTAATAGTAGTTGCTTTTTATGTTGTAACGGTCATGGGATTCCTTTTAGATTTACTGGCATGCAGTATAAGTGTAATACAAAGATGTACTGCTTTTGATATCGAAGGGTTTTATTATAAGAGTTGAATGACAGGGTTAATGAACAATTGAAGAATAATAGCTTCATAACGTTGTATATAATATATGCAAAGGAACATTTTGCAGTTAGATACAAACACAAAAGGAATCAACATACAGCAAGATAACAAAACATGGGTGAACAGTCAGATTATAAAATACAGTATGGGGTGCCTGAGGTGAGTTTGGATAAAACAAGAAAGAAACCTAATTATAGCTACATAAAAATCTCTTTTAATAAGCTAAAATTTTATAATTATAATCATGAACAAAGGAAATTTTTACCGTCGCAGAAACTATAGAATCAGATCTACACACTATTTTTAATAAAACAGAGAAGAACTTGTATATTTATGTTGGAAAAGGGCCAAATATAATCATGAACTTTCCAGTATCAATGCATACCAGTATATCGTAACTGTTTTGTTTGTCTTCTGTTCACCTTTATGTAATTGCCCTTTGTCCCCTTCTTGCCTTGTCTTTACCCATAGTGCCTGTATACCTACTGGTACTTGCATGTTTGACCAGTACAGTATGGTGTTTGTACAAGTTTGTATTATCTGTGGACAGATGATTGATTGGCCTGTATATAAAGGTCTATCATCTATGCATGCAGCACTACGATGTGCACATGTTGAGATTAAATCAAGATTAGTAAATAAATGAAAAATTTGATCAGAAAGAGTTTGCAAATATAGTCGAGAACATTGACGCCTAGAAGCAAGCAAGCTGAAATCATGTCAGATAAAAACTTATCATTGTTAATGATTTATATAAATATGTTAGGTCCATTTTTTTAAAAAAAAAGTCTCATTCACATTAACCCTTTACTCCATGAACATAAATTATAAACAGAGCAGACCCTGTTCAGATGGTTTCTACTGGGGCAATCTGATCTGGGTCTACACTGTTTGTAATGGGGTTAAACTTTGTGTATATATATGGAGTAAAGAGTTAATAAATCCGATACATAATGTAATTGAAATACAGTAGAACCTGTCACCAAAAAAATGTCTAATTGTGGGTCTGTAAGGCAGGTGGTAGCTTTCTACACTGTTTGCAAATGCAGATATGTATACTAATAGCATGAGGAAGGGTTAAGTTTACTAGTATCTATGTATACTTCTATAGTATATAATTATTACACAGGGAAGAACCAAGACCATATATTTTAAAATATACCAATTTATGACAGATAGACAAAATGTCGCAATGTTACATGTCAGGGAAATTTAAAATTGTGTCTGGGAATTGTCAGGGAATTTCGTTTCCTCTTATTTGTGGCAACCCTGTTTCATATATACATACATGTACATGTATATATTATATTATATAGAAATATGTATACCTGTATGTTAGTGCAATGGCACATATTTGTAGCATGAAAGCAAATTTGTATATACTAATTGGTTATTTCAGCACTTGGATAAACTTTAAAAGCATATTGCATTTATTCATCTTAAATCATGGTTTCAAATACCAATGAAAGTTGTACACAGAATTTATTAGTCCCCCACCGGTTACCGGAGTATAGGTGAACCGGTTGGGGGACTATAGGTTTGCTCGATTCCGTCTGTCTGTCTGTCTGTCCGTCCGTCCGTTCCTCCGTCAGTCTGTCACGCTTCGTGTCCGGGCCATATCTCCTACAAAGTTATGCCAAATTCATTATAACTTCACACATTGAAGAAGCATGATGAGGTCTAGTGTCATGCACAAGGGTCATAACTCTAGCATCAATATTTTTGGAGTTATTCCCCTTTTACATATTTTTTTGTCCGGACAATAACTCTTTATCTACTGGTTCAATTGATTTGAAAATTCACATATGGAACAATCATGATGAGGGGTAGTGTCATACACAAGGGCCATAACTCTAGCATCAATATTTTTGGAGTTCTTCCCCTTTTTCATATTTTCTTGTCAGTCCGTCTGTCACGCTTCGTGTCTGGGCAATATCTTCTACAAAGTTAGGCCAAATTCATTATAACTTCACACATTGAAGAAGCATGATGAGGAGTAGTATCATGCACAAGGGCCATAATTCTAGCATCAATATTTTTGGAGTTATTCCCCTTTTCATATTTTCTTGTCCAGTTAATAACTCTTTATCTACTGGTTCAATTGATTTGAAACTTCACATATGGAACACACATGGTGAGGGGTAGTGTCATGCACAAGGGCCATAACTCTAGCATCTATATTTTTGGGGTTATTCCCCTTTTCATATTTTCTTGTCCAGTTAATAACTCTTTATGTACTGGTTCAATTGATTTGAAACTTCTCATATTGAACAAGCATGATGAGATGTAGTGTCATGCACAAGGGCAATAACTCTAGCATCAATATTTTTGGAGTTATTCCCCTTTTACATATTTTTTTGTCCGGACAATAACTCTTTATCTACTGGTTCAATTGATTTGAAACTTCACATATGGAACAATCATGATGAGGGGTAGTGTCATACACAAGGGCCATAACTCTAGCATCAATATTTTTGGAGTTCTTCCCCTTTTTCATATTTTCTTGTCAGTCCGTCTGTCACGCTTCGTGTCCGGGCAATATCTTCTACAAAGTTAGGCCAAATTCATTATAACTTCACACATTGAAGAAGCATGATGAGGAGTAGTATCATGCACAAGGGCCATAATTCTAGCATCAATATTTTTGGAGTTATTCCCCTTTTTCATATATTTTTGTCGAGACAGTAACTTTTTATTTACTGATTCAATGTATGAAAGTAGGTACTAATACCATTCAGGTGGCCATGTATATATATACCATGGTCAACCACACCATGGGTGGGTGGGGTGGGGAGAGTGGAGGTTTTTTTCAGTCCGATGGGGGACTCATGTCTTGCATAGCAATACAACATGCCCTTGTTTATGAAGTTGACCACTGAATATGTCATGATATACTTTAATGTTTTGCAACTGCATGTTCCAATGATTTTTGTTGAGCCAGCTGACAGTCAGGACAACATATTGGACACAATGGGTGTTTGCCTCTGTCCACCTATGCATCCATTCATTTTTTTCTGGGCCTTGGACAGAATTCAATATATTATAGCACATGTCTTAGCCATTATCAAACAGATTGTCACATTCAAGAACCCTAGATCTGGCATCTTTTTAATTTTTTATACGCCCACCTAATAAAGGTGGTCGTATATTGTCGTGGCCCTGTCCGTCCGTCCGTCCGTCCGTCCGTTCGTTCGTTCGTTCGTTCGTCCGTCAACATTTTGTTTGTCCGCTGTTTTCTGGGAAAACTATTTGACAGATATTAATGAAACTTCACACAAATGTTAAATGCATCAAGATCTGAAGCTGAGTTGATTCTGAGATTCATTTGATATTTCTTTTCAGAGTTATGGCCCTTGTCCTTAAAAAATATGCAAAGTTTGTCCGCTGTTTTCTGGGAAAACTATTTGAGAGATATTAATGAAACTTCACACAAATGTATAATGCATCAAGATCTGAAGCTGAGTCGATTCTGAGGTTAATTTGATTTTTCGTTTCGGAGTTATGGCCCTTTTACTTAAAAAATAATGCAAATACATGCAAATAGTTTGTCCGCTGTTTTCTGGGAAAACTATTTGAGAGATATTAATGAAACTTCACACAAATGTATAATGCATCAAGATCTGAAGCTGGGTCGATTCTGAGGTTCATTTGATTTTTCGTTTCGGAGTTATGGCTCTTTTACTTAAAAAATAATGCAAATAGTTTGTCCGCTGTTTTCTGGGAAAACTATTTGAGAGATATTAATGAAACTTCACACACATGTTTAATGCATCAAGATCTGAAGCTGAGTTGATTCTGAGGTTCATTTGATTTTTCGTTTCAGAGTTATTGCCCTTGTCCTTAAAAAATATGCAAATAGTTTGTCCGCTGTTTTCTGGGAAAACTATTTGAGAGATATTAATGAAACTTCACACAAATGTTTAATGCATCAAGATCTGAAGCTGAGTTGATTCTGAGGTTCATTTGATTTGTCGTTTCGGAGTTATGGCCCTTTTACTTAAAAATAATGCAAATACATGCAAATAGTTTGTCCGCTGTTTTCTGGGAAAACTATTTGACAGATATTAATGAAACTTCATACAAATGTTTAATGCATCAAGATCTGAAGCTGAGTTGATTCTGAGGTTCATTTGATTTCTCATTTCAGAGTTATGGCCCTTGTCCTTAAAAAATATGCAAATAGTTTGTCCGCTGTTTTCTGGGAAAACTATTTGAGAGATATTAATGAAACTTCACACAAATGTTTATTGCATCAAGATCTGAAACTGAATTGATTCTGAGGATCATTTGATTTTTCGTTTCAGAGTTATGGCCCTTGTCCTTAAAAAATAATGCAAATAGTTTGTCGGCTGTTTTCTGGGAAAACTATTTGAGAAATATTATTGAAACTTCACAAAAATCTTTAATGCATCAAGATCTGATGCTGAGTCAATTTTGAGGTTTATTTGATTTTTCGTTTCGGAGTTATTGCCCTTTTACTTAAAAAAAATGCAAATATATGCAAATAGTTTGTCCGCTGTTTTCTTGCAAAACTGTTTGACAGATATTAATGAAACTTCATCCACATGTTTAATGCATCAAGACCTGAAGCTAAGTCGATTCTGAGGATCATTTGATTTGTTGTTTCGGAGTTATGGCCGTTGCACTTTACAAAAATCTGCAAAAATGAGGATTAGCTGTAACTTTTTTATTTAATAAGATATTCACTTCATTTTTTTAAAAAATAGTATCACCTTAATATGGAAATCAAGATCTGAAGCACAGATTAGAAAATGTCAACACTTATAAGGCATGTTGAATCAGAGAAAGTTTGCAAGTGGGCGTATTATGTACCGTATGCGGTACTCTTGTTCTAACAGACTTTGTCCACTCTATAACTTTCTAATGCATTGAAAGAAGTATTTCAATTTAATTTGGTACCAGTTATAATCACAAATAGACAGTGTTGGGTTTGGTTTTTGTTCTTTTTGTTTTGTTTTGTGAATTAATTTTTTCTGCAGATTTTTTCTGCACTAGGGCCTTACAAATACTCTGCCAGTGGGCGTCTAGTCTTGTATAATTCTAAAAAATTTAAAATTAAAAAACTCATCTATTTATTAATACCTTTGAAACATATAGCAAATTACATTATATTAGATACTTAAATCAACTTTAATGTTATTCTCCATGTAACACTTCTTTCTAGGAAAGCTAAAATTTATTAGATATGGAAAAGTTATGACTAATGATTTTGTTTCATAATGGAAAACCATGAAAATATGATGTGGTACTTGTCATGCTAAACCTGTAACTATGACTGTACCTTAACGTTAACCCTTTCCCTGTTCAGTATTCATGTAAGTAACAGTGACGTCATGAATATTTATTAGCTGAAGTTTCATAATGTGAAATTTTACTCAATTCTTTTTGTTCTGACAAAAACTGTAGAATCAGATCTATATCGTGTCAAAGATAAACAGAGCAAACCCTGATCAGAAGACTCCTATAGGAGCAGTCTGATCTGGGTCTACTGTTTTAAAATGCATGAAAAGGTGTTTATACGGTATATAAGGGAAAGGGTTAAAGTTACGTAATCCTTACCCTACTGAGAAAAAACTATGTCTGCTCAAATTTGAATCTGGTGATATTTTGATCAAGCTTTTTAATTGATAGAGTGTCAAACAGCTTGGATCTTGACGATATGTTGCACAGCTTCTCATCTGGATCCAAGCTTTTTTTTTTCATATTTGAGTCTGGTCATAGATGGCTGGATAAGGGTTAACCCTTTCCTTCTTATAAACATTTTTTTTGCATTTGCAAACAGTGCAGACACAGATCAGGGTCTGCAGACACAGATCAGGGTCTGCTGTGTTTGCTAATGGAATTTGAAAGATCAGTTTCTTTACTTTCTAAAATGGCTACAATGTTCCACCTTTCATATTTCATTATATATAACTATTTTGTCTATAAATATTCAGTAAGTATTGAAATTTGGAATAAACATAGAACAGGGAAAAGGTTAAGAGGGCTAACCATGACAAACATAACACACTAAACCCATTAACTCCCACAATAACATACCCTTAAATGAGACATAGGCAAACAGTGAAGACCTAGGTTTTCACCAACAAATTTCTTTTGCTAGAATCCTTGACATGAAAAAATGAACATGGTTCAGGTGTTACTTTGGATGAGTTTAACCCTTTACTCTATAAATGTACGCCTTTCTACGCCTTTGTAAACAGAGTAGACCCTGATCAGACAGCTCCTATAGAAGCCAACTAATCTTGGTCTACCCTTTTGGCAAAGATATGAACAGGCATTTCTGTGAGGTATGTCACATATATTACTCAGTAGGACATATTGAAAAGTCTAGGTCTTACCGGTTATATTACGAATAAAACATTTATAAAAAAAAACTAGGAATAACATTCACATTTGGTGCTGTTTATGTTTTGATGTAATACTATGTTTCTTAAGAACAGAACATTTTCCATTGTAGGATTTTCTGGTTTGATGGTGCTATTCATTAGATTTCTAGCCTCCGTGATCGTTTGGATCATCCTGACTGTGGCCATTGTTGGATCCATAGGTAAGATGCTTTTAATCCTATATCTGATTAATATTTATGTAACATGTAATGGTAACATGAATTTTTATAATGTACAGTAAAAGCCCTCTAAGCCAGAAATTTAATTTAATATAAATATCGGTCCTGGAGACAGATGGCAGCTGAATACATGGTGAAAGTCATGCAGAAAGCTCCTGTGGAAGCTTTCTGCATGACTTTTATCCTGCATTAAGCAGCCACCTTCCTAAAAATATCTATATTCTTCTTTATTAGAATTCCACTTTAAAGAGGTTTTACTGTATAAGAATACAGAATTGTTTGGCCATTGCAGAAACTGTAGAATCGGATCTACTCATAACCCTTTCCTGATCAGAAACATCTTTTTCAAACCTTTGCACACAGAGGAGCCTCCTGATCAGTCTGCTCTGTGTATGTATGGAACAATATAGATCTGATTCTACAGTTTCTAACAATACCAAAATGCCCTGTGTACATAATTATGCCATTATAAAAATTCAGCTAATTAATATTCATGATGTCATTATGTCTCCTCCAGTAGACTGGGGAGACATTTTGTTTTTGTGCGTGGTATCCATCTGTCTGTCCATCCATCCGTCTGTCCGATTTTACTTTGTCTGCACGGTTTCTCTAAAACCTTTGGTCGAATTTTCATGAAACGTCATAGGATTGATCAGCACCATGCCTAGTTGTGCATATCTTATTCCTGTTTCGGTTCGATGATTTTCTGCAGAGTTATTGGACTTTGAGATTCTTACATGGAAATTTTTGTCCGCACGGTTTCTCCAAAACCTTTTGTTGGATTTTCATGAAACGTCATAGGGTTGATCTATCATCAACACCATGCCTAGTTGTGCATATCTTATTCCTGTTCTGATTCGATGATTTTCTGCAAAGTTATGGGACTTTGAAATTTTTACATGGAAAATTTTGTCTGCGCAGTTTCTCCAAAACCTTTGGTATGCTTTTCATGAAACTTCATAAGATTGATCAGCACAATGCATATCTTATTCCTGTTCCGGTTCAAGGATTTTCTGCAGAGTTATGGGACTTTGAAATTTTCATATGGAATTTTTTGTCCACGCTGTTGCTCCAAAACTTTGGTAAGATTACCCTGAAATTTCATACGATTGATCAGCACCATGCCTAGCTGTGCATATCTTATTCCTGTTTCAGTTTGATGATTTTCTGCAGAGTAAGGCTTGAAATTTTTATATGGAAAATTTTGACCACATGGTAGGGGTGGGGGGGACATCAGTTTTTGTATCAAAAACAATTCTAGTTATTTCTTAAATGAATATGACACAGGGAAAGGGTTGGGAAAACAGAACATCCTGATCAGACAGCTCCTATAGGAGGTGTCACAAGGATTTGAAAAACCGACATTAACCTTTATGCCATGTGAAGCTGAACAATTCAATTTTGCACCATATTAATGAATTAAATTAGACTAACATAGTAACAACTAATGGAGACCCTGATCAAACTGCTTCTATAGAAGCTGTTTGATCTGGGTCTGCACTGTTTGCTATGTTTTTCTGTCCAAATATGTTAGTCTCTCTAAATACTTACTTCATATATTTTTGCCTGTCTAAATACTTAGAATATATGCAAATTTCATCTGCTACAGTATTCAAAATTTCTTGTTTTTAAAAATAGTTGTCAAACAGTCTGCATAATTTGAACACCTTCTCACTCTTGTAGGAGCCGTTTGATCAATTTGCTCTGTTTGCTTATGGTATAATGTAGATCTGATTCTACAGTTTCTGCCTCTGCAGAAATATCTTGTGTACATGCCATCATAAAAATGCAGCTATTTAATATGCATGATCATCGCCATGATGTCATTATTCCTTACATGAATATCAAACAGGGAAAGGGCCAACTGATAGAGAATAAAGTGTTTGCCAATTATATGGAAATGTAAAATGTGTCTTATTGTTGTAGAATGATATCAGTGCATTTTTAGCTCCACTTTTTCAAAAAGTGGAGGTATTGTCATGACCCTCTCGTCGGCGTCCGCGTTGGTTAACCTTTTTGTTAAGGTCCATTTCTCAGAAACCATCAAAGATATTTGGTTCACATTTGGTATGCATATTTACTATCACAAGGGGAACCCATTATACAAGGATAGGTAACCCTTACATTAATTTTGCCATAGTTATGCCTCTTTTTTTTACTTAGAATTTTCATTGTTGGTTAACTTTTATGTTAGGGTCCATGTCTCACAAGGATAGGTAACCCTAAAATTAATTTTGCTATAATTATCTCCCCTTTCCAACTTAGACTTCCATTACACTATCTTGCACTAAGAAAGTGGAGCGCGCTGTCCGCGGACGGCTCTTGCTATAAATGTAGAGGGGCCATCATAAAACTATTTCTAGAAGAACACAGCTGTAAGAAAAGTGAAATGTGGATAAAACTCATTAATTTTTTCACAGATAAATGTGTCTGGGATTCAGAGAATATATCTCCTAAAAATTTACTCAATTAATTTCTGTCAGATCCAATTTCTATTTGCAAATGTAACTTACTCTAATTATACTTAATATTCAGATAGACAAACCTGTGCAAATGATGCAGATCCAAATCACATGGCCCCTGAAGGAGTCATTTGATCAGAGTCTACACTTTTTGCTAATAAGTCTGTTAAAGTCTAATGTAAAGTTATCAAATGGGGCCAATTTGAATGAACCCTTTACTTTATAAATATGCCTTTCTATGCCTGTGCAAACAGTGTATGAGGAGCTGTCTAATCAGGGTCTACTCTGTTCGCTTATGAAATAATATAGATACATGTATGATTCTACAGTTTCCATCATGGCCAAACATTCCTGTGGTCATGTGTCATTTTAAAAATTGATTTGGAGTAAAGGGCCAACCCTTTAAATCTTAAATATGCCTTTCCAAGCCTTTGACCCAGATCAGAGACATTACTCCTGTAGGAGCTGTGTGATCAGGGTCAGCTCTGTTTGTGTAAGATATCATATAGATTATGATATGAATCTACAGGTTCTACCATGGCCAAAAATACCCGTGTCCATGTGATATTATAAAAACTAGTCTAATTAATATCTATTATGTCAAGATGTCATTCATGAATATTCATGGAGGAAATGGAAAACCCTTTCCTCCATAGGCTATTTTTAGACCCAACCTCTTTGAATGAATCTACCGAAAAGGAGCATTTACTAGAGAAAAGCAAAATGTTATAATTGTGTGGTATAGAAACCATTGTGATAAATAGAGCATTTGCTCCAATGGAGCAAATGCTCTATTTATCACAATGGATTCAAGAAATGACTATTACAGAGGCGTAGAAAGGCGTATTTATGGAGTAAATGGTTAAGCAGTTTTACAACCAGATAGAGAGGGGAGGCAGTTTGTTTGAATAGTGAATACTAAGGGTAATTAGGGTGATGGTGCAAAAACAGTAGGAACACAATCTATGTATGAAGCCAGACACTATATATCATGGTAACACTTGATATCATTTTCATCATAAGAATTAATTTGAATTTAATCTCTCATGTATCTTGTAGCAATATTTGAATCCGCAGGTATATAATTCCACTTTCTTATCATAAAATACTTGAGGTATTAATATGTTTACAGCCCTAATACAAACCTTTTAGTTGGCCATTAAGATGGTTTCATTTCTCACCTGAAGGCACTGCAGGCTCTCCCAGAGATAAATCTAGCCATCCTTATCTTAGCCCTCACCTCTCGAATCAGTTTGTTTTATTAAATTATTATCTATAGCAATTTTCTGCGTAAAGTTTTCTGTTAAAATTGATTAGAATGTCAGTCAGTTTGGATCCTAATGACACATTGATTTACTCAGTGTCTCATCTAGATCCAAACTGTATGCATAATTATGTTATCACAAAGATGATGTTTAATGGGGCCATTAAAAATTTGCCCATGAGTTTTCATATTTCTGTATAAATCTCCACTCAAGATGATTTTGTCACGATATACATACAATATAAGGGATTATGACTTTGATTGCTTTTAATTGCATCAATTATTGAGAAAGTTTACACTTAAATGCCTACCGGTACTAATTTGTTTGAATGAATTCTGTGTGTGGTCGCTGCTAATGGATATGAAAAAAATATAATAGAACAAGCACTTGCCTGTTGACTTTTTACCTAAAGTTATAAACCAAGGTCCGTATCAGTGCTTTACACTGGGCATCTAAAAGAACCAGAGAAAATCTGTCGATAATAAGAAAATGGCATTGCGCCCGGGTTTCTTTGTATTATCTCCCCTTTCTCTTGGGTGTCCAATTAGCCCATAGTGAGCATAAATGGACATTAATCAAACACACAAACAAAAGCTTTTGCTTAATAGAGATGTCTGTTTAATATTCATGTAAGAAATAATTACATCATTAGTATTAATTAGGATAATTTTTATTATGGCAAATGAACACATGGCAGTTTGGCTAAGACATTGGCTATGACAGAAACTGTAGAATCAGATCTATATAATACCTTAGCCCTTTCCCTGTATATTTAGCCCAAATTTCAATACCTACTGAATATTCATGAACAAAATAGTTATACAGAAATATGGAAGGTGCAACACCGTAGCCATTTTAGAAAGTAAAGAGTTAGATATTTCAAATTTCACTAGCAAACAGAGCAGACCCTGATCAGACGGCTCCTCTAGGAGCCGTCTGATCTGGGTCTTCTCTGTTTGCAAATGCGTGAAAACACGTTTGTATGAGGGAAAGGGTTAAGCAAACAGAGTACACCTTGATCAGATGGCTCCTATGGGAGCCTTCAGATCAGGGTCTTCTCTGTTTTCAAAGGCTTTTATATGAGGGGAAGGGTCAAGACCTTTGCAAAAGAATAAAGGGGGCAGTCTGATTAGGGTTTGCTCTGTTTGCTTTTGAAATAATATAGATCTAATTCTACAGTTTCCGCAATGGTCAAAATTCCCTTGTTCACATGCCGTTATAAAACTTAGCTGTTACCGGAATATTTATGATGTCATATTTTTACATGAAAATTCATGAGGTAAAGAGTTAATAGTTTAACATAATTTCTAACACCCCTGGACAACTAATGAAAGACGTTTCACATAATTTCTAACACCCCTGAACAACTAAGGAAAGAAGTTTACCATAATTTCTAACACCCCTGAACAACTAAGGAAAGACGTTTAACATAATTTCTAACACCCCTGAACAACTAAGGAAAGAAGTTTACCATAATTTCTAACACCCCTGAACAACTAAGGAAAGACGTTTTAACATAATTTCTGACACCCCTGAACAACTAAGGAAAGACGTTTAACATAATTTCTAACGCCCCTGAACAACTAAGGAAAGATGTTTAACATAATTTCTAACACCCCTGAACAACTAAGGAAAGACGTTTACCACAATTTCTAACACCCCAGAACAACTAAGGAAAGAAGTTTAACATAATTTTTAACACCCCTGAACAACTAAGGAGAGATGTTTAACATAATTTCTAACACCCCTGAACAACTAAGGGAAAGACGTTTAACATAATTTCTGACATTCCTGAACAATTTAGGAAAGAACAGTGATCTCCTATTATTTTATTAAACCTTTACTTCAAAAATATTCATGTAAGAATAATAACATCATGAATATTTATGGCATGAATTTTTATATTGGCATATGGTACAAGAATATTTTTGGAAATAGCAGAAAGTGTAGAATCAGATCTATATTATTTCATTAGCAAACAGAGCAGACCCTGATCAGACGGCTCGGCTCCTACGGGAGTCTTCTGATGTGGATCTACTCAGTTTGCAAAAGGCATCAAAAGTGCTGTATTTATGGAGTAAAGGGATAAGATAAAGAAATTTAATCGGTTTTGTTTTTGAAATTTGATCAGTTCTGTTGTTATCAGGAAATCCTCTTCAGTGAAACAAACATATGAAAAGACTATAAACAGGGACTTTACTGTCAAAAAGAGTTTCCTCAGGCATCATAAAGATTATCGATGCAGAAAATGATCAAACAGCCATTTGAATACAGTGTAGAACCAGATCAGAAGGCACCTTGAGGAATCCTCTGATCAATACCTGTACTTTGTCGTAATTTAAAATCCTCTTGCAAATTTAATCTTTACATACTGAATGGATTCTACTGTTAAACAGCAACCAATCATTCCATTCTTAAAATTCAGCAGTAAAAGAGTTGAGATAATTTAACAAATACCGTTGTAATCTCTGATGGTTGAAATAGCTTTTCCCTGATTTTGCCTGAAGGAAGGTTGTGCAGAAACATTTATGTGCTCAGCACTCTTAACCCTTTACTCCATAAATACACGTTATAACCCTTACCTCCATGAATATTCATGTAAGAAATAATGACAATATTAATTTGATTAATGGTTATGAAAGCATATGAACACAGGAACTTTGGGCCCTGGCTTAGACTGTAGAATGATATCTATATTATATCAAAAGCAAACAAAGCAGACCCAGACCAGAATTAATTTTTCCATAGTTATGCCCATTTTGTCTGTCTGTCTGTCCGTCTGTCCTTCCATCCGTCCATCCATCCCAAATTTCGTGTCCCTTCTGTAACTATTTTTATCTGTGAATGGATTTCAAAATAACCTGGCACAAATGTTCACCACACAAAGACGATTTGTCGCGTTCAACTCCCTGGTCCTTGGGTCAAAGGTCAAGGCCATCCTTCATAGTCAAAGGTCGGGGCGTAAGTGTTTCACAAATACACTTTTGTTTAACCCTTTACATTATAAATATTCATGTAAGAAATAATAACAACATGAATATGTATTTGCTAAATTTTTGTAAAAGCATAATGGACACATGAATTCTGGCAGTGATTGAGTATCCATAAGTATACAGAGCAGACCCTGGTCAGATAGCTCCAATAGGAACCATCTTTTCTGGATCTACTCTGTTGGTAAAGGAAAGATGTCAAAAGGCACCTGTATCAGGTAAAGAGTTAAAAAGCAATCAGCCCATTGTCTACTTGCAGTAAGTATAACACACAAATATTTTCAAGATGGTATTATAAACAAGAAAATTATTTTACTGTGGCACAAACTTTATACCGGTAATCAGATCTACAGTAAAAACTCAATACTACGAATTTTTAGTAATGAATGGTCTTTGTAGGCAGGTGGCTGCTTAATGCAGGTTTAAAGTCATGCACAAAGCTCCTAGAGGTGCTTTCTGCATGACTTTCACCCTGCATTAAGCTGCCACCTGTGTTAAAGATCAATAATAGTATGTATTTGTGTGTTCATAGTATCAATGTTTTACTGAATATTATTTCATAAGCATAGTCATGTTTATTTTCGTCCCGAGAATCAAAAGTATGGCCTATTTCCAGCAATAAGTAGTAAAAGAATTGTGATTTGACTGTACTTCTAGAGAATATATTTAGGACTGATCGCTGGAACTACAACTCCTTTGTATGTATTGTAGTGGGCTCAGCCTTCCTATGGTGGACGTATGTGGACATCAAGAACAAGTTGGATAAAGACGAAGCTATCAACTTGCCTCTACTGGATGTTGAGATCAACAGTGAACGGGCCTTCCTCGTCTACTCCATTGTAGCCACTGTTCTCACCGTGAGTGATACACTGCAGTTACACCATTCTAAAGTGGTTATTTAACAAAAGTAATGTTCTCTTTAATCCTGTACTCCATAATTATGCCTTTCTGCGCCTTTGCAAAATTAATGTAATAGACCCAGATCAGATGGCTCCTATAGGAGCTGTCTGAACAGGGTCTGCTCTGTTTGCTTATTATATAACATAGATATGATTCTACAGTTTCTGCCATGGCCAAAACTCCTGTGTTCATGTCATTATAAGCATAATTTAACTAATATTCATGATGTCAGTATTTTTTTAACATGAATATTCATGGAGTAAAGGGTTAACAAGTTGTGTGTACTTATAACAGTACTTAGGGTTAAAAGTATCCTGTCTCTTGGACATAAAGCTTTTATAATCTGTTCTTATTGAACATCTACAGAGTGACAGCTATACACCTTTATGTATTTGAATCATCACTAAAATCATCATTTAACCTCCAATTACTTTGTTGTTACCAATCTTTAGAAAAGTCTTGAAAAGATGATTCTAAGGAGTCGTCACAACAATGGATTTGGTGGAGAAAGAAAGGAGCACTAATCTTAGCCCTTTCCTTCATATAAACACTTTTTCACACCTTTACAAACAGGGTCGACCCAGATTGGACTGCTCCTGTAGGCTGATCAGAGTCTGCTTTGTTTGCTTGTGAAATTATAATAGATATGATGCTACAGTTTCTACCAGTACCAAAAACTACAGTGCCCATATTCACAAAGCGCTGAATCTGAAACTTTGACTCAAAACTCAAACTGAATATGCCAACATCTCAACCATGCCTCAGCAATATGGAATGAAAATTGCCATAAATAATCATTTTACAGATTATATTGGCAAACTCTTTTCTTAAGTTGATCAAAACAATATCATTCAAGCTGTGGTAGTTTCCATTCTGAGTCTTGAGTCTGAGTTTCAGAATCAGTGCTTCGTGAATACAGGCCCTGTGTTCATATGTCAGTATTAAAATTCAGCTAAATAATCATGATTTCTTATATGAATAAATGGTTTATTTTATGCATCTTACCTGTTGCTCAGGCCCAGATGTTACAATACTTTTTACTTGAGTCTGAGATCATTCTCAAGTATCTGATTGTTTAGATTTTGGGTGCTTGCCCAACATCTAAACAATCAGATACTTGAGAATGAACTCTGACTCTAGACTCTAGAATTTTATAACCTGGAACCCTGGTCTATTAGGTTGTCTTTATTTGTTTTGTTTGCTGTAGGTGATACTGTTGTTAGTGATTCTTGTGATGAGGAAGCGTATTTCACTGGTTGTTGCCCTGTTCCATGAGGCAGGCAAGTGTATAGCAGCGGTTCCCTGTCTCCTGCTGCAGCCAGTGTACACATTCGTCATCTTGATTGGCTTCTTCATGTACTGGGTTATTGTCCTTGCTTTCCTCTCTACATCAGGTTGGTATTATATTCCTCATTTTTTGTAACCGTAAAACCTCCCATCTGACCTATTAACAAAGTGAGTGGTACAGGGCCAACATGGCCCTCCTGTTTTTGCGTATCTTTTACTACAATCATTAAATTAATACTTTTAATGGACATAGATGTGCATATATGTTCATAAAGTAAATGACAGCTGATAGCTTTTGTTACAATGATATTTCAGAGAAGGCAAGCCGGGATGCTCATGGTTATGTGAAATATACAGAGCATGAGACTGTGTCATATATGTGGTGGTACCATCTGATTGGCCTGATCTGGACAAGTGAGTTCATCATAGCCAGTCAGCAGCTGGTCATCTGTGGGGCAGTAGCCACCTGGTATTTCTCCAGGTAAGGGACAAAGCTGTAGACAAGAGGAATACTGCATGATCTTTCCAAATCTTTATTTCTCAGCTAAACCCTTTTGTGTTCGTACTTATTAGAGAGACCTTCGAGAGAGGATTCTAATGAGTACCGAGACAGGGTTTAGTAGAGAAATATAAAAAGTATTTTTCATGAATTTCCTAAATACTCCTCTTGTCTAGTACACTGAAAATTTGGTATAAAGGTGGAAATTTAGAATTTTAACACTGATGGACTATTCCATTCTGATAATCTGGGGTTAAAAGGGTTAATTGCACAACTCTTTACTAGTCTTTCCAAAGTTAACCCTTTCCTCCATAAATACGCCTTTCTAGGCCTCTGTAAAAGTCACTTTTTGAAACCATTGTGATAAATAGTGCATTTGCTTCTAAGGAGCAAATGCTCTATTTATCACAATGGTTTCAGAACTACACAATTCTAAAAAGTTCCTTTTCTCTAGTTAATGCTCCTTTTCGGTAGATTAATTCAAAGAGGTTGGATCTAAAAATAGTCTATGAGGTAATGTGTTAATCTAGTTAGTGACGTCTTACATGGAAACTACTCCCTAGGATTTCAAGAATTAACATCAGTTTCTTCTTTTGCAGGACCAAGGAGGACCTTGGCTGTCCCATCATTTCTTCTATTAAACTTCTCATATTCCACCACCTGGGGTCGGTAGCCTTTGGCGCTTTGATCATCACAGCTGTCAAACTGCCCAGGATGATCCTTATGTACCTGCACAAAAAGTAGGTAAACTACAGTAAAAGTACAGCCATTATAAACATTTAGCTAATTAGTATTCATAGTCATTTATTTGTTACATGAATATTCATGAAGTAAAGTAAGCTATACTTGACAATCTAACCTATTTACACCTTTGCTTTTGGAAGATTTTGGAATATTATAAAACTGATTCTACAATTTCTGCTATGGCAAAACATTTTATGTTAACCAATTCTTACATATTGACGCCTTTGTAAAAAGTCACTTTTTATGCCCCCACATAGTGGCGGCATATACGGTTGCTCTTGTCCGTACATCTGTACGCATATCTATATATTCTTGGTAAAAAATTGTCCAATCCTCACCAAACTTTACACACATGTTTGTGGCCATTATATTATATCCTGGTCAAGTTTGATAGCCATGTAAATCGCTTTAGTTGTTCAGGAGTTGCGGCCCTTTATTTGCAAAAATTACTTCAAAAATATATTGTCTGGACCATTTCTGGGGAAAGTATTTGTGTAATCCTCACCAAACTTTACACACATATTTGTGACCATTATATCCTGGTCAGGCTTGATAGCCATGTAAATCGCTTCAGTCTTTTAGGAGTTGCGGCCCTTTATTTGCAAAAATTACTTTAAAAATATCCTGTCCGGACTCTTTCTTGGAAAGTATTTGTCCAATCCGCATCAAACTTTATTCACATGTTTGTGCCATTTTATCCTGGTCAAGTTTGATTCCCATGTAAAACCCTTCTGTTGTTTAGGAGTTGCAGCCCTTTATTTGCAGAAATGGCATAAATCCCTTCAGTCGTTGCATACATGATTATGGCCCTTACTTTCTGTGACAAAAAATCTGAAGTGGGGGCATCAGTTTCATATGGACACATTTCTAGTTGAAACCATTGTGATAAATAGAGCATTTGCTCCTATTACAATGGTTTAAAAACTACACAATTCTAAAACTTTCCTTTTCTCTAGTAAATGCTCCTTTTCAGTAGATTTATTCAAAGAGGTTGGATCTAAAAATAGCCTATGAAGGAATGGGTTAATACGCCATATTGAAAATTCATCTAATTAATATTCATGTCACTATTTCTTAAATGCATATTCATAGAATAAAGGGTAAACATGTTTCTTTTGTTTCAGGATGAAAGGCTCAGAGAACCAGTGTGCTAAGTTCTGCATGAAGTGCTGTATCTGTTGTCTGTGGTGCCTAGAAAAGTGTCTCAAATACCTTAATCAAAACGCCTATACTGTTATAGGTGAGTCAGTTTACGCCCAAAATACTTTATGCATAACAAATATTTACATACAGTAAAGCCTCTCTGTAACGACCATTGAGTATTAAGACAAATCGTAACTTAATGCAGGATGAAAGTTATGCGGAAAGCTCCCATTGAATTCAGTAGCCACCTCCATGAAACACAGCCATACTAATCTATTGAATGGTTGCTATATAGAAGTTTGACTGTACTGACCTGTGTATGTTAAGCGGCCAGTCAAGGGAAGTGGCCAAATTGACCGCTTAAGCGAGGTGATCACTTAATCGAGGGGTGGATATTTTGGGAGATTTTTCTGTTTGGTCATACAAACGCAAAAGATATCTACATGTACTTTAATGCCTTACCCAAAATATTATGTATTTTATCCTTGTAAATACAGGTAAAATACAACATGTACTGTAAATTGCATGCACAAAAGAAAAAATAAACATCAGGGAGAATCATTTGACACATCCAGAAATACTATTGTATATGTCAACACTTCACTCGATCCTCTAACGTGAGGAACTTACGTTTGGAAAAGGCGTGAATATTTTGTTTTGATGTCATCTTTTTTTATTCAGTAACGTGCAGACAAAACTTCTTAACACCCCCATATTTGCACATTTAACAGGTAAAGGAGGTGAAAGGATTACCATGCCATCGATTATAATCTTGCCCTAAGGCCAAGGTCAGCGCTTGGTTTATTTCGTTCACTTCTGACATAACGAAAAACACCGAAGCAGCCAATCTATGCACTTTCCCGACATAACGGAAGTGAACAAAGCGGTCACAATATTTCGATCGGCGATTTCCGTAATGTAGGAAAGTTACGATGCGCAGCATCCATTTTGACATGTGTCAGCTGGCAGTGTGTATTGGGTTTTCACACATTTCAATCTGGCTGCCAGGCTGTCTGCTGGTCGTCTAATGGTGTCAAAATATAGCATTTGGGGTGAAATATGGTGGCCACTGACGGCGGAAGGAAGGGTTACCGTCTTAAACAGGTGCATTAAAGACTGATTTTCGTCCGGAGGATTTCAAACTGACCGTTAAGACGAGGTGACCGTTCATTTAAGGTGACCGTTAGGTCAAGTTTTACTGTATATCTATATTGAATCATAAGCAAACAGGGCAGACCCTGATCAGACAGCTCCTATAGGAGCCATCTGATCTGGGTCTACTCTGTTTACAAAGGTGTAGAAAGGTTTATATATGGAGTTAAGGGTATATTTATTGAGTCAAGGGTTAAGTTATAGACTGCCTCTCATTTGTGTCCTACCAGCACATTTTAATTTTGGAGTCTTTTACATTATCAAAGTATAGTATATCAGCCAAAACTGAAATAAAAACAATTCAAGCAAATTGAATTTATCCGAAATGAACTATGCAATTCCTAGACTGAAATTGAAGTGTCTCTCTTTTCTTTCACATTTTGTGTAACATTATTATTAAGAAGATATGGCCTCCAAATCAGAGACATATACAGTATAACCTTGGTTATCCGACATACCTTCGGACCGCCTGAGACTGTCGGATGCATCGGTGTGTCGGTTGTTCGAAATCGGAAGAGAAATATACAACGACGATAAACATTGACTGTTGATATTTATTTACATTCGGCATGAAACCCGTTAGAATCAAATGTTAACATTCTGCACGCTACGTAAATGTCGTAGGAAAAATGAGTGCAGCAATTCTGAAAGTTTATGAAAATAAATGCACACTGGAACTCTGTTATACCGAGGACCGTTTTACTGAGGTATCCGGTGGTCTGTGTCGCCGATTTTATTTTGTAAATACCTTATAAGATGATTGAATATCGCAATGAAACATACGCTATATTTCACCCCAAACCCTATATTTCAACCCCATTAGACGGCCAGCAGACAGCCTGGCGGCCCGATTGAAAAGTGTGAAAACCCAATACACACTTTCAGAAGACTCGACTGTCAAAATGGAGGCTGAGCATCGTAACTTTCCGACATTACGGAAATCGTCGATCGAAATATCGTGACCGCTTCGGAAACTTCCGTTATGTTGGGAAAGTGCATAGATTGGCCGCGTCGGTGTATTTCGTTATGTCGGAAGTGAACGAAATAAACCAAGCGTTGATATTGGCCTAAGGGGAAGATTATAATCGATGGCCTGATAATCCTTTCAACTCTTTTACCTGTTAAATGTGCCAATATGGGGTGTTGAGAAGTTTGTGTGCACGTTACTTTAATTGCATGGCGTCGGGTGTTTATGAAAAACAAACATCATTAGAAATCTAAACCCTGACTCAGAGCGGGGTTGGAGGTTATATGCTAATGTAGAAAAGGGTGTGTACTCTTTGACCAATCTAAATTTAAAACCCAATAAATCACACGCGACATCACATGTGACCTTTCATTTTCTGGAAACGGTGACCTTTCAGTTTTTGAAAACAGCGAGAGGCATATTTATTGTTTTAACACAGCGAATTTTTAATCGGATTAGGGGTTTGTGACAGGCCAAGAGGCAATTAACATTTTTCTCCCATACGCAAAATTTGACATCCTATCAACAAGTCAGTTTCGCTCGAAATTTCTTTATTTTAGGATGAGGGGGTTTATGTAAGTTTATGTAAGTACCCAGATAAATATCAGTGTGTCTAACAATTTGGATCCAGATGAGACGCCGAGCAATTCTGCATCTCATCTGTATGCAAATTGTTTGCATCAGTTAGATCTGGCAGAACAAGTAAAGTACATTTTATTTCAGATCGAGTTTACACCTAACGTTATTCAAACAACTATACATGTTTTCTATTACATGGATTAAGTGTGTGATCACAACGATAATAACCTGTAATTATAGATTTAGCCTGTACCCAAAATGTCGCGGAAGCGATAATTGCTCAGTTATAGGTGGTCCCAATTCAATACAACCGTCAACGTCGGATACGCAGGTGTGAAAAATGCCGCAATTATCACATTGGGACTTCCAAACAGTGTCGGATAACGGTTACGCGAGGATCCGTAAAACCAAGGTTTTAATTACATAGAACAAAGAAGGAAATGTTCGGGACCAAACATTGCTGTCGGATAGATTAGTTTGTCGGATGCATTAGGTTTCGGATAACCAAGGTTATACTGTATATCCTAGCCTAACTAAAAGTATCCTTGAAGTTGAGCCCTTTATTCATCTTGAATTTTACCATTATTTCTTTTCAGCTATTCAAGGAACAAATTTCTGTACATCAGCAGCTAAAGTAAGTATAATTCTAAGACTGAACCCCTTACCTGATAGACTTATACAGTAAACCCCCTCTAATGTGGCCTCCAAAAAGGGGCATAATTCACAGGGGCAAAGACAGGTGGTTGCTTAATGCAGGACAAAAGTTATGCAGAAAGCTCCTATAGGAGCTTTCTGCATAACTTTTGTCCTGCATTAAGCAACCACCTGCTTATGAAGACAACCATGTTTGTTTATGAAGTGGTCGCATTAGAGGGGGTTTACTGTATTTACACTGTATTTAGCTAACAGAATAGACCCAAGGAGCTCCATAGGAGCTGTCTGGTTTTGCAAACAGAGCAGACCCTGACTTTCCAGTTTTCATGTGCTACGATAAAAATTCAGTTAATTTACTTGGGTCTATTCATAATGTCATATGCTTCTTACGTAAATATTCGTGGAGTAACTGGTTAAAGTTAAATTCAAGTGTCATCTCTGTACATGCATAAACATAACATGATAACAGTGTAATAGTATACACAGCCATTATTTGAAGATTTATTAGAGATCATATTTCACAGTACATTGATCAAATATTTACTAAATGATAAAACAAACAACCTTGGAAGTAATTTATCCATTATCAGCTTCATTGTTAAGCAGTTATAATCTGTATTGGCTTATTGCTGTCCTGATCTAAGTACGTCTCTTATCTGTAATTGTGCAATATTTGTTTCAGTCTTTCACAACTCTAGTTAGCAACGCCCTGAGAGTGGCAGCTATCAACAGTGTGGGTGACTTTATACTGTTCCTTGGCAAGATTGGTGTCATGGCCGCCACTGCTGCTGTGGGCATTCTCTGGTTCAAGGTGAGTCCAGACAAATCTTTGATTTAATAATGCATCTCAGTTTCAGAACTCATTATATTATACATGTATAAGCATTTTTGTTTGAATATGGAATCTAGCAAATAAAAGTGCAGTTTTTTTGGTGAAGCAGTAAATAATAATAAATAAGATCTTGGACTTCAAAGGACCATAAAAAGTACTTGGATAACAGAAAATTGATGAATTTGAGTCATCCGATTTCTAATCTGAATATTTCTCAAGCTCATAGCTTTATGCAAGTCTAAAGTAATGCTGAAAGCTCCTGTAGGAGCTTTGGCTTTACTTTTGACTTGCATTAAGCTGTCACATGTTTATAGATATGCGTAGTGATACCTTTTAGAACGATTCTCTATTGTAAATTTTGGAAGGACTGAACTTTTACTGTGAGTTATTTTGAAGTTTGGGTTATCGGAGCTCAAGATATTGAAGTTCAGCTATAATGATTATATTTACATCAAGCTTCTATTTTATTCCAAATATTAAAAGATTCCATAAGCAAACAGAGCAGCCCCTGATCAGACAGCTCCCATAGGAGTTGTCTGATCTGGATCTACTCTGTTTGCAAAGGGGTAGAAAGGCGTATTTATGGAGTAAAGGGTTAAGTAGACAAAGGTTTGTCCTTCTAGTGCTTTACATGGATACAAACAGAAATGACTGCATGTTTCTTTGTGTTTTTAGAGCCGGGAAGATCTTCACTACTATGCCGTCCCTGTCCTCTTGGTGTGTGTGTTTGCCTATCTTATTGCCTCCTCTTTCCTGTCTACATATGAGGTAAGAAATTTTAGCTCAGGTCTTGTCTTTACATCAAGGAACAGTCAAGCATATTGCAACTGTAATCAATAGACCCAAGCAATGTCTTTAACCCTTTAGTCCATAGAGACACTTTTTATACGCCCGAAGGGACGTATTATGGTATGGCGCATGTCGTCCGTCCGTCCGTCTGTCCGTCTGTCCGTCCGTCCGCACTCACCAAAGGGTAGTTGTGTGACTTTTTCTAACTAGTCGCACAAGTAAAATCATTAACCTGGCCATCTCTTGTGACATTAACCTGGCCATTTCTTGTGACATTAACCTGGCCAGTTGTGGGACATAGGGTTAGGGTTAGGGTTAGCTTCCAGATCATTCTATTCCAAAGTTAGACCCAAAAATAGTTTTACTTGTGGGACTAGTCCCACAAGAAAAGATCAAAGGAAAAAGTCACACAACTACCCATTTGTTAGGATGTCCGTCCGTCCGTCTGTTGCGCGAGATCGGGACATTGACTATAACTTTTGAACCACTACAGATAAACACTTGATATTTGGCATGCATGTGTGTCTAATGAATCTGCACATTTTGACATGTTGCATGCCAAGGTCAAGGTCACTGTTCAAGGTCAAAGGTCGAATATATAGGTCAAATTACTAACTTTAACATTGGCTATAACTTTTGAACCACTACAGATAAACACTTGATATTTGGCATGCATGTGTGTCTCATGAAGCTGCACATTTTGACATGTCGCATGCCAAGGTCAAGGTCACTGTTCAAGGTCAAAGGTCGAATATATAGGTCAAATTACCAACTTTAACATTGGCTATAACTTTTGAACCACTACAGATAAACACTTGATATTTGGCATGCATTTGTGTCTCATGAAGCTACACATTTTGACATGTCGCATGCCAAGGTCAAGGTCACTGTTCAAGGTCAAAGGTCAAATATATAGGTATAAACACTTGATATTTGGCATGCATGTGTGTCTAATGAAGCTGCACATTTTGACATGTTGCATGCCAAGGTCAAGGTCACTGTTCAAGGTCAAAGGTCAAATACATAGGTAAAATTACCAACTTTAACATTGGCTATAACTTTTGAACACTGCAGGTAAACACTTGATATTTGGCATGCATGTGTGTCTAATGAAGCTGCACATTTTGACATGTCACATGCCAAGGTCAAGGTCACTGTTCAAGGTCAAAGGTCAAATATATAGGTATCGACACTTGATATTTGGCATGCATGTGTGTCTCATGAAGCTGCACATTTTGACATGTCGCATGTCAAGGTCACTGTTCAAGGTCAAAGGTCAAATATATAGGTCAAATTACCAACTTTAATATTATGCCTTTTCCAACAAGGATGCCAGGTGGGGGTATGAATCACGTTCAGTGATAGGTCTAGTTCATTCTGGAGTTATTGCCCTTTGATAGTTTCGGGTAGCAATTTCTTGTGCAACTAACTCCTCCTTTATTTTTCAACATAATTTCTTCAAACTTTCAGGAATGATAGATACTGATGTGTAGTTGTGCATATCAGTGAGATAACTCTCATATCATTTTTCATTCTGGAGTTATTGCCCTTTGATAGTTTCGGGTAGCAATTTCTTGTGCAACTAACTCCTCCTTTATTTTTCAACATAATTTCTTCAAACTTTCAGGAATGATAGATACTGATGTGTAGTTGTGCATATCAGTGAGATAACTCTCATATCATTTTTCATTCTGGAGTTATTGCCCTTTGATAATTTCGGGTAGCAATTTCTTGTGCAACTAACTCCTCCTTTATTTTTCAACATAATTTTATAGAACAGCCTTCGGGCGTATATTGCCCCGTCTTGCGGTGCTCTTGTTAGCATCTTTGCAAACAGAGTAGACCAAGAGGAGCTGTTTGATCAGGGTCTGCTCCGAGTGCTTATGAAATAACAAGATCTATTTCTACAGTGTCTGTTCATGAATCCGTGATAAAATATTAGCTTATTGATATTTATACAGTAATTATACCCCCACAAACAAAGTTTTTTTTTTTGGGGGGGGGTATACTGGAGTCACCATGGCCGTCCGTCTGTCCATCCGTCCATCACGCTTGTCCGGATCATAACTTCCAAAGTATAAAAGCTATTGACTTCAACTTCATATATAGATAGATCACATTGACCGCAAGTGCAGTGCACAAGGTTTGTAACTCTTGTCTTCAGTATTATTATTGGAGTTATTGGAGTCGCAGCATATTGTCAGAATGTTTTGCTTTGCGGAGCATTGACTTTTATCTCCCTTTATTCGTGTATTATTACTTTTTGATGTAAGTGAACCCTTTATTCCATAAAATTTGCCTTTCTAAGCCTTTGCAACCAGAGTAGACCTAGATCAGATGGCTCCTATAGGAGTCATCTTCTCAGGATATGCTATTTTTACTTGTAACATAATCTAGATATGATTGTACAGTATCTGTCATATGGATTAAAACATTTTGTGCATATGCCATTATAAAAATTCAGAAGATTAATACAGTAAAACCCCTCTAAACTGGAATTCTAGTAGAGAAGAATTTAGATACTTTCTGGCAGGTGGCTGCTTAATACAGGGTGAAAGTCATGCAGAAAGCTCCTAGAGGAGCTTTCTGCATGACTTTCACCCTGTATTAAGCTGCCACCTGTCTCCAGGACCGGTATTTATACTAGAATTAACGTCCGGTTTAGAGGGGTTTTACTGTATTTACAACATTATAATACACATGTAATTTCTTGCATAAATATTCATGGAGTAAGTGTTAACAGTATGTGATACATGTTTGGTGGTTGATATGCTGTAAAACATTAGTTGTTTGTTTGAAATCTGCAGAAAGCTAGATATTAAAGGGGGATCCATAGGAAATCTGGCTTAAATATTTTTTATATATTTCTCTGCAAACCTTACGCTGCTGCTACTCATTTATAGTACAGATATAAAGGATCTGTTGCGAGTTGTCTTTTAAGATCACATGTTCCTAAACGAGCCTTAGAAAATGTTAGGCTCGCTTAATAACATTTTCTTGGTGAGTTTAGGAACATGTGATCTTAAAACGACAACGAGCATCAGATTCTTTTTCTCACCTAACCAAAACAGTGTAGATCTAGATCTATTTTCGCCCTTTTAATGACATGTAAACATCCGTTTTCCCAAGCTTGATGTCATATATGACGTATGACATCATATGTATTCTAAAGTGTTCTTACACGTGTTACTGATAAGAGAATCTTAACCCGTTGTTCTAACATGGAGATAAAGGAAGTTATGTGAGAAATGAGTATCAGTAAGACGGGCTCTGGCTGAGAAATACATGTATGGGATATATCAAATATCTGTTTGTTTTGTTGATCTAGATGGTGATAGACGCCATGTTGCTTTGTTTCTGCCATGATTGTGATATCAATGATGGGTCCGCAGAGAGGCCTTACTTTGCTAGCGAGGCCTTGCAGGTAAACTCTTTATTTTATTTTTAGACTGGTTTACTATTTTTATAAGCCAGAGTAGATTAACTCTTTCCCTCATATTAATGCCTTTCCATGTTCTATATTTATTCCAAATTTCAGTACCTACTAAATATTCATGGACAAAATAGTTATAAAGAAATATGGAAGGTGGAACATTATAGACATTTTAGAAAGCAAAGAAACAGATCTATCAAGTTCTATTAGCAAACAGAGAAGACCCTGATCAGACGGCTCCTCTAGGAGCCGTCTGATCTGGGTCTACTCTGTTTGCAAATGCGTGAAAACATGTTTATATGAGGGAAAGGGTTAATGCCTTTTCACACATATTTGCAAACAGAGTAGACCTAGGTCAGATGGCTCCTTTATGAGGTGTCTGATCAGGTTCTGGTCAGTTTATAGATATGATTGTACAGTTTCTGTCGTTGCCAAAACATCCAGGTTAAAAACTCAGCTAATAAATATTCATGATGTTACTACATGTATTTTGAACTTGAATATTCATAAGGTAACAGGATAAGCACATACATAAGATGTACAGACAGGTAGGCTTTTGGCTTAGACTAATACTACAGGTTCAGATCTATTTACTTCCATAAGCAAACAGGAGATCATACAGCTTCTACAGGAGTCGTCTGATCTGGATTTACTCTGTTTGGAAAGATGTGAAAGCATTTGTATGAGGGAAAGGGTTATGCCTACGTGTCAGTTGGTCTATTGATTTTTCTTGTCAAGGTTATTTCTCCACAATTCTTCAGAATTTAGGAAGCTTCGTCATCAAGACAAGATGAGCATAATTATCTTTAAAACTTTCTGATTGGATATTTCACAGAATTGTGGTCCCTTGATTACTAATACTCTGACAAGCAGTTTGATGGAGAATTAATGGAATTCAGTGATAATCGTAGTTTATGTTTATTATTGCTCTCATTGCCTGTTTCTTTAACCCTTTCCTTCATATAAACACTTTTTTCACGCCTTTGCAAACAGAGAAGGTCCAGATCAGATGGCTCCCATAAGAGTCATCTGATCTGGGTCTGCTCTGTTTGCTTACTTAACTATATAGATCTGATTCAACAGTATCTGCCACGGTAAAATATCCTGTATTCATGTATGGTTATTAACCCATTTGCTCCCACGATCCCATATATGGGGCGTAGGCAAACAATGTAGACTTTGATCAGACGCCGCATAATGCGGCGTCTGATCAGAGTCTACACTGTTTGCTAATAGGACATTCAATATAAAACAAAACAAAAATGAAAATTTAGACCAGATATCCCTTAGATAAAAGATAGACTAATCCAATATATAAGCATGGAAGAATCCACTGGTAGCAAATGGGTTAATATGAACCCTTTCCCTCATACAAACATGTGCAAACAGAGTAGACCCAGATCAGACGGCTCCTAGGGGAGCCGTCTGATCAGGGTCTGCTCTGTTTGCTAATGGAATTTAATTTAATTTAATAGATTTGTTTCTTTACTTTCTAAAATGGCTACAATGCTCTACCATCCATATTTCATCCAAACTATTTTGTCCATGAATATTCAGTAGGTATTGGAATTTGTAATAAACATAGGACAGGGAAAGGGTTAAGCCAGTAAGTACCGTATTCATGATAACATTATATCCTACATAAATGTTGTGCAGGTAAAGAGTTAATGCAGTACATTTTTATTTTAACAGAGGTTTGTTGATGGTACAAGTAAATCACTGAACAGACTCAACAGAGAAGGGGGCACAGAAGAAGAGACAGAACCAGCCAGGGTGTAATCACATGACATCATAGTCTAAATTTAGAATCAAGAATAAAGTTCAGTGCCTGAGGAGGACCATTGATTTCACTTTTTAAAGCACAGAACATACAACTGCATTGTTATAATTGAACTACACTGATAATATCCATATTGGCAGAAATAAAATTATACGTCATTTATCTATTTTTGGACGTTAACAGAGCTGACAGAGGTATATTGCAGCAGGTGCATTTTTTATGATTATCATACCGACAGATATAGATTAGCCCGTTTGTTTATGTTCAAGTTATTTACCAGTCACAATTGATTTTGAAGACAAGTTTTGATATTGATATTTTTGGGTTACATTTTCACCATAGTAACATTCTTCTTTCATCTTATTGTGAAAAGTTTATGCATACCCATGTAGATAATATTATTTGTTAATAAAAAAATTGTACCCATATATAAAATATTATTAGAGTTTAATATTGGTGGTATGGGTTTTCATTTATTTTATTTTATTCCATGATACAGCAGTGTTGTTAGACCATTCTCTCACATTGATGCCTCTTGTAAGGCACTTTTTGAAACCATTGTGATAAATAGAGCATTTGCTCTGCAGCAGTGATGGCATATCACGATGGTTTTCTCTAGTAAATGCTCCTTTTGAGATTTATAATATTCAAAAAGGTTGGGTCTAACAATAGCCTATGAGGGAATGGGTTAAGGGGACAGAGTCACGCAGATATTTATAAATTGTGTCTCCAGATCCATCTCCTGCTTTACTTCACCAGTGTCATACTGAAACAAAGTGTTGGTAGAAATGTCCTCTGGTTTATATTTTAACCCTTTATTCCATAAATATGCCTTTCTACACCTTTGCAAACAGAGTAGACCCAGATCAGACGGCTCATGTAGGAGCAGTCTGATCAGAGTGTACTCATTTTGCTTATGAAATTATATAGACCAAAAATTACCTTGAAAATTATACATTACAGTAAAACCTCTCTTAACCGGACATTAATTTTAGTATAAATATCGGTCTTCGAGACAGGTGACAGCTTAATGCAGGATGGAAGTCATGCAGAAAGCTCCTAGAGGAGCTTTCTGCATGACTTTCACCCTGCATTAAGCAGTCACCTGCCTAAAATATCTAAATTTTCCTCTGCTAGAATTCTGGTTAAGAGAGGTTTTACTGTATAACAATAAATATGCATGAATTGATCAGTTCGTGCATAAATGTTCATTAGGAAAAGGGTTAAAGCTGGGGCCAAAAGGTTGACTTGAACATAGAAAAGATTGCTTAGATTTGACTTTTTCACTTTGTTTGAAAGACTATTTTAACCTTTTAAGTCCAAGAGACGCCTGTCATCTTTACAAACAGCATAAACCTGGATCAGATTGCTTCTGTAGGAGCTGTTTGATCAGGAACTACCCTGTTTGCTTATGTATTTCTGCTTTTTCTGCCATGTTAACCCTTTCCCTGTTCTATGTTTATTCCAAATTTCAATACCTACTAAATATTCATGGACAAAATAGTTATAAAGAAATATGGAAGATGGAACATTGTAGACATATTAGAAAGCAAAGAAACAGATCTTTCAAATTCTATCAGCAAACAGAGCAGACCCTGATCAGACGGCTCCTCTAGGAGCCGTCTGATCTGGGTCTACTCTGTTTGCAAATGCGTGAAAACACGTTTAAAGGGTTAACAGATTTCCTTGTTCATTTTACCATTAAAAGAAATCAGCTAATTAATATTCATGGAGTTATATCAGACACGAATATTCATGGAGTTAAGGGTTAAATGTTGAGATTATAGATTTATGTCACCTTCTGTAGCAGAGTTGTGGATAACTTCTCAGTCATCTGTCCACTATCTTTCTGTCCATATGTCACACTTTTTATTCATCTCATTGTTTGTTCAAACACTCTTATCAATGGTAGAAACATTTGTATAAACTTTATACTGCTAGAAACTATATATAAGATACTCAATTTATTATTTTTCTTCAATAGTTGCTGCTTATTTTTCCATTTTACAAAGTTACTATGAATAAGCAAGTAGTTTTATACATTGTTACAAAATGCACTTTTGACAAATGTATATTTACATCTGATTTACATTCAGGTTTGCGTTGTTTGGCAAAACTTTTGCTACACTATGTGAGAGGTGAAACTTTTGTTACACTATGTGAGAGGTAAATTTTTGTTACACTATGTGAGAGGTAAATCTTTTGTTACACTATGTGAGAGGTAAATCTTTTGTTACACTATGTGAGAGGTAAATCTTTTGCTACACTATGTGACAGATAAAACTTTCAAAAAGCTTGGATCCAGATTTGAAACCAGGCATCTCATCAAGATAAAAAATATCAGAAAGAAATGAACTTGAATTAGTAATAAAATTTAAGGTTACAGCACTGTACATTCTTATAAAGTGAAAGTCGACTGTTACATGAATTTGACTCTGATCTGGGTCTACTCTGTTTGCAAGGGTGTTTATATGAAGGAAAGGGTTAAAAAAAGAATGCTTGTGAGACAAGCAGTTTAGATTTTGATATGAGATGGGTAATACAGGAAGAAGAATCTTAAATTGCTTTCTTTCTTTCTATGTTCACCCTTTACTTCATAATGCAGCCTTTTAACACATTTGCGAACAAAGTAGACCTAGAGTGGCCAGTTCCTGTAGAAACTGCCTGGACAGGGTCTGTTCTGTAGGATGAAATACTGTTTATTGGTAGACTCTATACTATCTGCTATGGACTTTTCAAATTGGTACATAGTGTTGAAAGAGTTATTTTGTTGCATACATTGATACCACTGACATTCATGTAACTAAACTATAGTAGAACCTGTCTAAATGAATAAACATTGGTGTCCTTAACCCATTCCCTCTTAAGCTACTTTTAGATCCTACCTCTTTGATTAAATTTACCAAAAAGGTGCATTTACTAGAGAAAAGGAACATTTTAAAAATCTGTAGTTTTGAAGCCATTGTGATAAATAGAGCATTTGCTCCTGTGGAGCAAATTCTCTATTTATCACAGTGGTTTTAGAAAGTGACTTTTAAAGAGGCATCAAATGGCGTCAATATGCGGGAATGGGTTAAAGCAGCTGGCTTCCTAATGCAGGATGAAAGTAATGCGGCATTAGTCTACCACCTGCCTCTATGACATGAAATTATACCTCTTTTTGATGGTCACATTTGGCGGGTTTTACTGTAACTGTTTTATGTGATCTGATCACTTGTTTCATAGACCATGAAGACATTACATGGCCTGCGTAATTCCGCAATAACCTGTACATCTAAGATCTGGGTCAGACGACTCATGTTCCGAAAATGCTTACAGAATTTTGTAGAACTCAATCTATAATTTCATTCATGGCCATGAACTCCCTTTGAATTTTGACATACAAAACATTCAGTTAAATGAATAGGTATTGTTTTTATAAAGTTATACATCATTACATAAAGATAGTGCTTCATGTTTGTTCTTTTTGCTGGTTGGGGCAGTGTAGATAAGCTATAGTAGTAACCAGGCCTATTGACTGTAGTTGTTTAGTCGGGTATAACATCTTTCTTTCATTCCCGTTCAATCTTTCATTCCCATTGATACTATCTCATTGACTTTCCATTACTAATACTGATAATCTATTTCAAGCCTTTTCTGAGGTTTTCTTACACATTCTTACACATTTACACTTTTTACAAGCTAGTGGAGAATTCGTTAATACCGCTATGGACAGTATGGATATTACCGCTATGGACAGTATGGATTCAGATGAGATGCCAAATAACTCAGTTTGGCATCAGGATCCAAACTGCTTGACATACACAATGTACATTTGTATTTTGAAAAAGGAAAACCAATTTTTGAAGTTGCAATTTTTATTTTTGTTATTATTTTCTTCATTTTTATTTAAAAACCAGTCACAGTAACAAAGTTGGGATCCAAATGAGACGCTGAGTTATTTGTTGTCTCATCTGGATCCAAACTATTTGCATAGGTCATCACATATGCGACATTGGCAGCAAAAGTTATACAATAATCTGAAATGACAGTTTAGTATGGCCTACATTAGTTTTAATGGTTATACAATGTACATGTATTTCAGAATGATCAAAGACTTAAACAGCTCACTAATGAATATTGCTAAATCTTGTCTAATTATGTCACTTGTTTTACTTAATATACTGCAAGGGACAAGAAATGGTATAATGGGTTGTCATTTATGTTACCTGGGTCTTAGACTGGTGCTTCTTTCATTCTTATTTGAAGTTCTAGTCACTTTCTATTGACTTATCCTTATTGGTCCCTTGTTCGCCATATTAACCCTTTGAATGTGGGAAGCTGGTGCACTGGCGTATGCAAACAGTGTAGACAGATCAGACAGTGATAAAAGTCTGCACTGTTTTGTCACTCAAAATTCTCCAGGAAAAATTTTAATCCCTTCGTTTTGAATTGACTCTGTTGTTAAAACAGAGATGGGCCATTCCTCTTGAATATTAAGCATTCAAAGGGTTAATACTATATGTTCAAAGATTGCATACTGTAGTACTGCGTTGGTACCTAGAACTATATGTTCAAAGATTGAATACTTTAGTACTGCAATGGTACCTAGAACTATATGTTCAATTACTGAATTCTTTAGTACTGTAATGGTACCTAGAACTATATGTTCAATTATTGAATTCTTTAGTACTGTGATGGTACCTAGAACCATATGTTCAATTATTGCATACTTTAGTACTGCAATGGTACCTAGTGTAATATTTGATACCTTACATTCCCTTATTTTGTTTTGCTCAGAATCTTTTGTCATGTACTTTTGTCATCACACACCCAGTACAGGAAAACGATTCTCTTGTATAGATTTGTACAATAATTATTGCATCACCCATTTAACTTGATTGTCAGTTTCATACCCATTGAGAGATACCTGCATTTACCAGCTAGTTGTGCAGAGTGTAACCTTTGCTCCATAAATACGCCTTTCTATGCCTTTGTAAATAGAGTAGACCCAGTTCAGATGGCTCCTATTGGAGCCTTCTAATCCGGGTCTGCTCTGTTTGCTTATGAAGTTATGATATAATATAGGTATGATTATACAGTTTCTGCCATGGCCAAAAATTCCATGTGTCCATGTGCTGTTATAACAATCTGATCAATATTCATGATGTCATTTTTTCTTGATGGAGTAAAGGGTACAATTTCTCTTGTTTGATCTGCAAAGTATAAGCTTTTGTAAAAAAAATAAAATAAACAAATAATAGATGCTACATATTAAAGGTTTTACCAGATGTAGTGGTACTCATGGGTTTTTATGTTCAACCTTTTCCCTATGATTAATGTTCTACAGTAAAACCTCTCTATAACGGCCAGTAAATTACATCAAGTATTTTGTGTTAAAGGCAGGTGGCTGCTTAAAACAAGGTGAAAGTAAAACAGAACGCTCCTATAGAAGCATTCTGTTTTACTTTCACCTTGCTTTAAGCAGCCACCTGCCCTAAATACCAAAGAATCAATACAATTTAGTGGCCATTATAGAGAGGTTTTACTGTATTCTTGAATTTGTTAATTTGATACAAGGAGTATCTCATGATTATGTATTTAACGTGGAAAGAAAATATTGTATTGGAAATGTGTGTTTATTTTACTTTAAGTTTAGAAAGATTATAAATAGTTAAAATAAAGGTTGATTTTCAATTTTGTTTTTGTTTTTCAAGATTATTTGTATTATATGTATATGCTATGTGCTTAATATATAAAATATATTGTTGAGAAACTCTCAATCATGTATTTCAGTTGATGCATTTTCTACAGTTAACATGTTTTAACCCTTTGCCTGCTAAGTGCGACCTGTCATTTGAAAACAGCTTGGATCTAGCTCAGACACTTAGTCCCTCGGTGTCTCATCAAGGTCCAAGCTGTTTGCCACTCAGTTGATATTTATTAAAAGATTGAATGAATCAGGAGATATACATATATTAAACATTTAAATTGGAAGATATATTAACAAGTTTAAGCAAACAGTATATTGACAGCGGGGGAGGAGTTAATACATATACCGTAAAACCTCCCTAAACTTGGTATAAATATTGTTCTTGGAGACAGGTGGCAGCTTAATGCAGGGTAAAAGTCATGCAGAAAGCTCCTGTAGGAGCTTTCTGCATGACTTTCACCCTGCATTAAGCAGCCACCTGCCTAAAAGTATCTGAATTCTTCTCTACTTGAATTCCGGTTTAGAGAGGTTTTTACTGTATACAGTCTGTTTATTATTGTAGATGAAAGTTAACAAAGTAGATGAGTGTTTACATATAAGGTTTGTGAAACTCTTACTTGTTTATGCCACTGGAAATGTCAGACATGTTCAACTGACGATGAATCAGGAAAACAGCTTGTATCCAGATGAGATGCTGAGTTACTCAGAGTTTTAATCAGGATCTAAACATTTAGACATGTTTGACCTAAATTCAGAAATGGAGGAAAGTTTCAATTTGAAAATTAAAGCAGATAAGCAGATAATCATTTTTACAACCTTGGTTTGATTGGCCTGCTAAATATTAATCCTTTCCCTTCTATATACGCTTTTTCTTACACCTTTGCAAACAGTAGACCCAGATCAGATGGCTCCTGTAAGACTGATCAGGGTCTGCTCTGTTTGCTTGTGACGTGATAAAGATCTGATTCTACATTTTCTATAATGGAAAAAAAATCCCATGAAAATTTTACATTATAATAATTTAGCTAGGTAATTAATATTCATAATGTCATTATTTTATGAATAATAACCAGGGAAAGGGTTTATAATTGATTTTAGTTGGTCTGATGTTGAAGAACAGTGCACCAGACCAATATCTCTGAGGTCAAGGTCACATGTAGATTTCATAGACTTACTTATGTTTCAAAACTGTATGGTAGATGTATATCGGTAAATCACAGTCAGCAGAAACTGAACTAGCTCAGTCATCATTTCTGGTACAATTTCATTCAATTTAGAATGCTTATAGTTTTCTTTATTTATTAATAGTAACATTAACCCTTTGAATGTGGCGAACAAATGCACTTCCATAAGCAAACAATGTAGACCCCCAGATAAGAGTGCTCCTAGAGGTGTCCTCGTAGTAGGGTCTGCACTATTTGTCATTCAAAATCTTATAGCAAATTTAAGCCTTTCATACTGAATGGACTGTGTACATACTGATGGACCATTCCACGTTTGAACATTCAGCACTCAAAGGGTTAACCCCTCTGCATATTTTATTGTTTTGATGTTAGGAACTTATGCAATAAGCTATGGGTTGTCCTTTGTCAAGTGTATGCTTATTTTCTAGATTTATGTTTAGTTTTGTACAGCTGTTAACTTCTATGACAGATTGTTTTTCTATTCCTATACACTTTCAAATACTCAGTAACATATCAGTTTAGACTACATTTATTTGCACTGACAAATTAGTCTTTTTATTTGTATGTACAGTAAATTCTCTCTTATAACGGCCACTAAATTACATCAAGTATTTTGTGTTAAAGGCAGGTGGCTGCTTAAAGCAAGGTGAAAGTAAAACAGAACGCTCCTATAGGAGCGTTCTGTTTTACTTTCACCTTGCTTTAAGCAGCCACCTGCCCTAATATACCAAATAATTAACACAATTTAGTGGCCGTTATAGAGAGGTTTTACTGTATCCTGTATCAGAATAGAAAATGATAAAAGGATATACAGTAAGGGTTGTAATTACAGTAAAACCTCTTTAAACTGGACATTCAATTTAGTATAAAACTCAGTCCTTGAGGCAGGGGGTAGCTTAATGCAGGGTGAAAGTCATGCAGAAATCTCCTACAGGAGCTTTCTGCATGACTGTCACCCTGCATTAAGCTGTCTGAAAGTATCAATTCTTTTCTACTAGAATTCCGGTTCAGAAGGGCTTACTGTATTTGATGAAAAGTTTTTTTCTTCAGTTCATATTGTTATAGAATTGCATTGGAACTACATTGTATATCTTAACTTTTAATTCAATAGATAAGCTTTCAACACCTTTGCAAACAGAGTAGACCAAGGTCATTCGGCTCGTGTAGAAGCCATCTGATGAGGCTCTGCTCCATTTGCTTATGGAATAATGCAGATTTTTTTCTACAGTTTCTGCCATGGCCAAACTGTTTTGTATTCATTTACCATTATAAAAATTAATCTAGTTGATATTCATGACATTATAAATTCTTACATGAATAGATGAACGTAAATTAAGAGTTATCCCCCTTTGCCTAGTACAAAGACTTGGAAGAAGTTTTTCTTCTGTGGCATTCTACATGCTAGATCTGTGCTCGTTGTGTGGATTATTTTTATTCCATACCTGAAATTGATTTACATGCACCCCTGTGTTTGTAGTCCTATTTTTGTATATTAGATAGAGGTTATGTGTCTATATTCAAATGTATATCTTGTATAGACTACCATAAAATGGTGCAAGGACTGTAAAGTATAATTTGTAAAAACGCTTTGCAATAAAATATTACATAAATATACACAGATATTTGCTCATTTTTACTCCCATTAATCAGTGTTGGTCTTTTTCTTCATAGATTAGCCTTTTGACGCCTTTGCAAACAGTAGACCTAGATCTATGCTCCGACAGGAATCATCTAATCTGGATCTTCTCTGTTTGCAAAGATGTACATGTATCTATGGAGTAAAGGGTTGACCTTTTCCTTGCAAATGTTCACTTCAGTTTTCAAATCTGTGTGTCACCTGCAGAAATGTGACAAAAAGTTGTAAGAGAAATAATTGCTGAGTGTCGCCTTGCTAAAAAGTAGGTGACAAATACAATCAATGGAACTAGAGGTTTCAATCTAGATAAGTTGCCAAGTTCCTCAGCATCTTCATTTGAATCCAAACTATTTGCGTCACAAATTGCCCCATAGCATGTGAAAGTTTAACTCTTTCCCTCTTACAGGTATGTTCACACCTTTGTAAACAAGAGTTGATCCAAATCAGACAGCTCCTGTAGGAGTTTGCTTATGACATACTGGTAATATAGACAATGATTATACATGAATATTGGACAGGAATAGGGTTAATCAGTTGTCTACCTTTGGTGGATCAGTTTATCCATATGGTGACAACTGGTATTCAAAAACTCAATTCAAATAGTGAGTTTCGAAACCTGTCAAGTAATAGTTAAAGAATGACCCATCATTTACAGATACACACCATATACTTAGTTCTACCAACCTTTCGACCATTTACTATGGCAGAGAAGAATCAGATCGGTTACATATAAGTAAACGGCGAAGACGCAGAACAGATAGCTCCTACAGGAACTCTCTGGTCTAGATGTTGATCAGGCTGGATTATCAAGTAAAGAGTAAAGAATTGAGACCTAAGTGAAATGGCAGAGTTAACCATTTACTTGATAAAAAGGCCTTTGAAACAAAGTAGACCCAGATCAGATGGTTCCTGTTGGTGTCATCTGATCAGGGTCTGCTCTATGTACTTAGGGAATAATACAGATCTGATTCGGTTATAGCAAAAACATTCTGCCTTCATATGTAAATATAAAACTTGAGGTAATTAATATTCATGATATTATTTCTTACCATAACCATTTCCTTCATAAATACTTGAACTGCTCTGATCTAATATTTCTACCACTAAGGGCCTTTTTCAAAGATTATCATGTCAAAATACACGTCACATTTTTGTTACATGCATTCTGCCATAAAATCAAAGAGAATAATCATTATTCTCTTTGATTTTATGGCTGAATGCATGTAACAAAAATGTGACTTGTATTTTGACATGATAATCTTTGAAAAAGGCCATTAGTGGTCGAAATATTATATCAGAGCAGTTCAAGTATTTATGTATTATATTAATTCCCTATTTTGGAATATTTTATTCATTTCCTTCATGCATTTGCAAATATAGTTGATTGTAGGAGCTGTATGATCAGGGTCTGTTCTGTTTGTGAATTAATTTGATAGATCTCTTTAGTTTCTAGAATGGCTACAATGTTCCACTTTTCATATTTTGTTATAACTATTTTGTTCATGAATATTCAGTAAGTATTGAAATTTGGTGTAAATATAGAACAGGGAAAGGGTTAAAAATATTGAAAACAAAGACTGCATTTTGTGACATTTTTTAAATATTTTTACTCATGTACGTTGCATGCATAACAATTATCTCCTAAGAAAGTGTTTCTGACTACACTATACACATACTATACAGTGCATTAGACTCACCTTGAGCCACACTTCACCTTTCTCCTGCTGTACCAAACTGTCTATCGTATTGTCATTTTTGATTATCATTTTGATTTAACCCTTACTCCATAAATATGCCTTTGCAAACAGAGTAGAACCAGATTAGATGGCTCCTGCAGGAGCTGTCTGATCAGGGTCTGCTCTGATTGCCAATGGTCTATCTATGGAATAAGGATTAATAACACCAGAATAAGAGTATTCTCTAATGGAACACACATTCTTTAGAATAAGCATTAATGTATAAACAATTTTGACCCAGACCAGTCACCAAGAATGAGACTGTTGATCTGGTTTTATTTGCAAATATCGATCAAAATTTTAGTATTGTCTTGGTAAATCATAAGCCTAACATTGTACAATCCCATGAGCACTTTCAACCATTTACCTCATTAATATTCATTTAAGAGATAATGAATTCATGAATATTTATTATCTGAATTTTTATCATGGCAGAAAATTTAGTATCAGATCTACAATTTTCAAAAGCAAATAGAGTAGACCCTAATCAGACAAATCCTACAGGAGCCATCTGATCTGGGTCTACTCTGTTTGCAAAAGCATTCAATGGCATCTATACATGGCAAAGGGTTAAGTTACATTATGGAATGTAATATCTCATAACTAAATGTATATACAGTAAAACATCTCTAAAATGGACGTTAAATTTAGTATAAATATTGGTCTTGGAGACAGGTGGCAGCTTAATGCAGGGTGAAAGTCATGCAGAAAGCTCCTTTAGGAGCTTTCTGCATGACTTTCAACCTGCATTAAGCAGCCACCTGCCTAAAAAGTACCGTATCTAAATTCTTCTCTACTAGAATTCCAGTTTAGAGGGGTTTTACTGTATCAATTTCTTATAACATATCCATCATAATCTAAAACAAACATGTGTCAGTCCAGCTAAACACAAAAATAAAAACATCTATCTAAATATACATGTAGATGAAATATTTTATGAAAATAAACTTACTTTACTTTGGTCCCTTATTTTGCCAGATGCATTTAGATCAACAGTGAAAACATAGTTCCTTTCAAAATTAACCCCTAACCTTTCTGCCAATTACAAATCATAATTATATCAAAATAATCTCATTTATCCATTTTTAGAACTACTAATCTTATATTTTTACAGTTCTCTCTACAATGAACAAAAGTATCAGAATCGGTATTTTCTGGCATGAAGTCCAAGTAAATTCAATATACCAGTAACTGTTGAGACTAAAGAAATCATGAAAACTAGAAACATGCCAAAAGCACACCAATACCCTCATTTTCCCATGAAAGGGCAATAACTTTGCCAGCAAAGACTTTGCGCATAAGTTGAAAATAAAAAAAAAATCACTAAATCAAGGACCATAACTCTGTAAATACTATCCATCTGCATGTGTTTGTGTCCATGTGCTATTATATCCACTGGTATTTCTTTTCACCCTTTACTCCATGAATAATCATGAAAGAAATAATGAAACCTGAAAATTACATTAAATTTTATAATGGCACGTCATACAATGACATTTTGGCCATGACGGAAACTGTAGAATCAGATCTACATGTATATCGCCACAAGCAAACAGAGCAGACTCTGATCATACAACTCCTACAGGAGTGATCTGATCTGGATCTACTCTGTTTGCAAAGACATTAAAGGTGTATCTATGTTGTAAAAGGTTAAAGTTACATCACTCTAGATCAATACTTCTTTAGTAACACATGACACACAAAAGAGTGATGGTTCAAGGTTGGATATATTAAATAGATAGACGGAGGGACAAGCAAAACAAGGTAATTCTAAATGCCCCTCCCCCTTTTTGAAGATAGAACATAATAGTGCTATAATCTTTGCATTTTGATTTCAAATTTAAGAAAAAAATGAACTTCCATTAAGATGACTGGTACCAGGAAGTTTCATTTAGCATGGAGAGGATCTAGGTTTTCACTGTTGATACAGACAGCTATCTATACATCCGCAATTCTAACAGAAAGAATATCACAAGCTTAGGACAAAAATTGACTTTCCCATATTCTTTAACCGTTTACTCCATGAATATTCATGTAGGAATTAGACACCATGAGTATTAGTTAGCTGAATTTTTATAATTGCATATGTACATAGGATGCTTTGGTACTGGTAGAAACTGCAGAGTCAGATTTATTATAATTGCATAAGCAAACAGAGCAGACCCTGATGAGACGACTCCTAGAGAAAGGGTTAACCCTTTGCTCCATAAATATGCTTTTGCAAACAGAACAGACAGCTCCTAGAGGAGCTGTCTGTTCTGGGTCTGCTCCGTTTGCTTATATGAGTCTACAGTTTCTGCCATGGCCAAACATGTTTGTGTCCATGTGCCTATATTTACATTCGCCCTGCAACGTCCTTATATAACCTTATTCTAAAAAGAAAGTTGCATTTTCCCATGAACGTTCATTTCAATACTCGATCCGTTGAAATATAAGAAATACAATGGAATATAAATATAAGAAATGAATGACATGATCCCGGTGTTCATGAGGTTATGCAACGCATAGCTTTACGAGCAAAGATTTACGTGAAGCCCTTTGGGCTTCACTAACTTTGCTCGTAAAGCTATGCGTTGCATAACCTCATGAACACCGGGAGCACGTCATTCATTTCTTAATTGTATCAATCTTAATGTTCATGATGTCATTATTTCTTACATGAATATTAATGGAGTAAAGGATTAAACTTTCAAAGCAAAATTACTGGAAAGTAATTTTGATTTTAAAGGTAGGTTTTCCTTTGTTTTTCATTGGATGAGATGCAGAGTTAATACTCAATATTTCATGCAAATCTAAAGTATTTGTATCATTTTTCACGAAACTGCCCATAGAAAGTAGCTACAATAGTTTTGCATAGAGTTGCCTTTTGATGCCTCTTTCAATCAGAGTAGACCCACATTAGATTGCTCACTGTAGGAGCCCTTTGATCAGGATCTGCTCAGTTTGTTTATGGGATGATAGATTTGATTCTACCATTTCTGCCAAGGTCAAACATTTCTATGGTCATACATCAAAAAATTAATAGCCCCGTGTTTAATACATACATATAGTCACCAATCACAGCATTAACTATCAAAGCAAACCTAAGGTTGAGCACAAAACTGTCCAAACTGCAATCTATGGGGTGAACCGCGACGATTTTTGTAAACTGTTTGGATCCAAATCAGACGTACAGTATTTCTGCTTCTCATCAGGATCCAAACTGTTTGATACTCCGATGGTGTTTTTCAATAAAAATTAATCGAACAATTTTAGGGAAAATAATTATTTTAACCCTTTACTCCATAAATACGCTTTTCTACACCTTTGCAAACAGAGTAGACCCAAACCAGATGGCTCCTATAGGAGGGGTCTGGTCAGGGTCTGCTCTGTTTGCTTATGAAATGATACAAATAGGACTCTACAGTTCTTACTATAGCCAAACATTCCCGTGTCTATATTCCATTATAAAAAATATTCTAATTAATATTCATGATGTTATTATTTCTCAATTGAATATCCATGGAGTAAAGGGTTAAATGCTTATAAAGGTCACATAATTTAGTTACTACAGTCTTGCACTAAACCTTCCAAATCACAACTTAAAAAAAACAACCAGCACACAGAACCAACTTCGTATAAAAGTACAAAAGTGTTTTTTATAAATCAAAGTCAAACACACTTTAAATAATGAACACTGCAAAGACCCAATCAGTAAATGAAAATTATTCATAATATGCTCATTAACAGTTTAACCCTTTCCCTCATTTAAATGCTTTGTCATGCCTTTGCAAAACAGAGCTGACATAGATCAGGTGACTACCATAGGGGCCATCTGATCAGGGTCTGCTGTGTTTACTTATGAACTCATACATAGATCTGACTGTACAATTTCAACCACAATACCAAATAGTCATGTGTCAGCTAATGAATATTCAGGACATCATTACTTTTTACATTAACAGTCAACCAGGAAAGGGCTAGTTATAGTTTACATCTTAAAGAACACTTTGCAATACATTCCTGAATGCATATTTACATAAAAATACAGAATTAGTTATTGAGAATGTTTTAACCATTTAATGTCTTTCCAATTAAGGTAGATTCAGAAAAAAACATTACTTACTAACAGACTGATAAATCAAATGGAATGTGTTGTAAAGAATATAAAAACAGTAAGGGAATATGTACGCAAATGTTTCCTGGAAAAATCACAGACTGAAAGAATACTGAACAAATGTGGAAATACAATGAAAGTCAGGTTTTCAATCTGACAATTTTAAACTTTTACTCTTTGTATGCTGGCCGTGATTAACTATGCAAACAGTTAGGATCCAGATTAGAAGTTGCATAATGCGGCGACTCATCAGGATCCAAACTGTTTGACACTTTGACCATATTCTTGTAAAGAAATAAGAGAAGTTTATTTTAAGACTTTAAGATGGCAATTGTTGCAGATGCAGAATTACTTTGCATGCAAAGATTAAACCAAGGTGAAAAAGCAGATCTATAAAATATCAGCTTCTAAACACTGGGATTAAATTCTCATCTTACTTGCCTATTTAAACTTTACCTGATAAATATACCTTTTGACATCTTTGCAAAAACCATTATACTACCATTATAACATTCCAGCTAAAAAATAATTATAAAGTCACAATTTTTTACATGATCATACATCAGGTGAAGGCTTATATCTTTACTCCATGAATATTCATGTAAGAAATAAAGACATCATCAATATTACATAGATTATTTTTTATAATGACACATGGACATGGGAGGGCAATTTTGGCCATAGTAGAAACTGTAAATCATATCTATATTATTTCATTTATAAGCAAACAGAGTAGACCTTGATCAAACGGCTCATATAGGAGCCATCTGATCTGGGTCTACTATGTTTGCAAAGGCGCAGAAAGGCATATTTATGGAGTAAAGGGTTAAAGATAATCTATTTAAAATGAATTTTCCAAGCAACCCACCGGCATGTCTGTGGGAAGACTTACATGAATATTCATGAGGTAAAGGATTAATATAATTACAAAAAAGAACAGAAAATTGCAATTGATAAACATTGGATATTTTCTTGTATAACTGATATAAGGTGAGATCTCCTTGGTAACTTTAAATTATGACAAAACTAACAGATAATATGCGAAATAACTGGTCCCTTCAACATTAATAAACATGTATACTGATTACATGACTTGTACTTCTATAACATATAATATGCTTAAACAATTTGAGCCATCAACAAAAAGGCACTAGTCTAAGTGAAAGGCAAATAAGAGCCAGTGTCTCCTGTTCACTAGTTCACGGTAACTTGTCAAGCTATAAGATACAGTAAAACCTCTCTGACAATAAACCAGACAAATTTAAAGGCAAGTTTTAGTTTGACTCATTCCCTCATATTGACACATTTTGATGCCCCTGAGAAAGTCATCTTTTGAAACCACTGTGATAAACAGAGTATTTGTTTCTATGGAAAAAATGCTCTATTTATCACAATGGTTTCAAAACTACACATTCCTGAATGTTTCCCTTTCTCTAGAAAATGCTCCTTTTCAGTAGATTTGTTCTGGTTGATTTCAGTAGATTTCTTTAGACCCAAGAGGGTTGGGTCTAAAATAGCCTATGAGGGAATGGGTTAATGCAGCAAAAAAGTAATACAGAAAGCTCCCATAGGAGTTTTCTAGATTAATTTTGTTCTGCATTAAGTAATCACCTGCTTTTAACTGCAACTGTGTATAATTATTCATTGGGCATTGTGCAGACGCTATACTGTACAAAACAAAATTCTTATAACCTATATCCTGTTGTCAAAAAAAGTCTCCTTAAATTCTGAGAGTTTGCATTTTTATTGACATCCGATTTCTTCAAGCTTTGAAGAAACTAATAACAAAGTGTCAAACAGCTTAAATGAAGCATCACATCTACTTACTTTGTTTATGTTTGGAATACTATAAAGTTTCTACCACAGCCAAAAATTCCTTTGCACATATGCCACTGTTAACAATTATCTAATTAATGAATATTCATCAGGTGAATATTTCACAACATTCTCAGAAACCTTTCCACAGCCCTATCAACTAGATATTTTCAAGCACTTCTACACTTACTTCAACTACATTCTTAGATAATCACTGACAGTCATGGAGTTAGTCATTGAAAAACATGAGAGAGAGGACAACATACAAGACCATGCCTGGAATAAACTTTACCCATTCCAAAACTATACACCAAATTATTTCTAAACCGTAACTCTGGCTTACTTTTATATGAAACCAGTTCCTATTAGTAAAGTTCTCTTTTATTTCTTGTTTAACCCTTTACCTAATGAATATTTAATAAGAAATTGTTAATTAACTTATTTATTAAAATGGTATAATGAAAAAGAGAATATTTTACGATGGCAGAAACTAGAATCATATCTATAATATTTCATAAGCAAACAGAGCAGACCCCGATCAGACAGCTCTTGTAGGAGCTGACTGATCTGGGTCTACATTGTTTGCAAAGGCTTGAAAAGGCATTTCTATTAGTATTTCTATGAAGTAAAGGGTAAACAAAATACCATGTCAAACAGTTTGGACATTAATGAGGTACTAACCTATTTGGCATCTCACCTAGGTCCACACTATTAACAATGTTATCAGAAGTTTGCTCATTGAATGATAAAGGTATCAAATCAGACAGTTTCATTCCAGGCCTTACATAACTGGTCTCTCTATGTTCTACTGACAACATGCAACAATATATGTCACTCTAGACTAGTTTCCTTATACTAAATTTGATTCTAAAATGTCACATGTACTATTTCTTACACCTTAGACCATTGCACCCATAGGAGCGTAGCTGAATCGAAATGTAATGTACACACCATGGCTATAGGGGTCGGGGGGATTTAGCATTGTGTAGTTATAGGAGCAAATGCTCTATTTATCACAATGGTTTCAAAAGGTGACTTTTACAGGGGTGTCAAAGGGCACCAATTTGAGGAAATGGGTTAGAGCTTACATGACAGAACGTTTATCATAGCCTTCGATTTTTGTTCCATTTTGGCCATAATTATGTTTTCGCCTTTCAGATTGATGTTACGCAAGTGCAAAAGTGCATATTGCTAGCTACGCCCCTGTCCTGTACACTATTTAACCCAAGCATTCAAACAGAACATTTTAGGAAAATCGTGCTGACTCAGACCAAATGGCACTCTCCTTCACTATTTCTTACTACAGAATTTAGATCTTTAGGAGCATGTGGATCCTTAATGCAGGATGAAAGTTGTGTAGAAAGCTCCAAGAGGAGCTTTCTGCATGACTTTCACCCTGCATTAAGCTGCAACATTTCTTACAGACCTGTACTGATATTAATTTGAAAGTGTGGTTTAGAGGAGTTTTACTGTAGTACAGTCTAAAATGGCTCCAAACCGACTCAGAAGGGAGGCTAGCTGTCAGATTACTTGGGATAATTAGGGAAAGACAGCGTGTGGAACATCTGAAAACACTACAGGGGTATGCATATCTGACTGTATATTGATAAAAAATCTAGGTAAACAACAACATTAGTTGGTTATAATACTTGAAATACAATAACTTTACAACTTTACTGAAAACGTTTAACTTCCATATATACGTTAATGAAAAGGTCAGCCAATGGCAAAGAGACTCACACTCTACAGATTGTGTCTTCAAATTAAAAATCGTCCAATAAGTTTAAGTTTAACCATGACTCTTTTCCTCATAAAGACTACATTTGGCACCCTTGCAAAATGAGTAGACCAAGTTCAAATGGCTCCTATGGGACCTGTCTGATTAGGGTCTCCTCTGTTTACTTAGAGGATGCAGATCGGATTCTACATACATGTATTCTGCCATAACCAAAAAGTTCTATATTCACATGACATTATAAATACAAATCTTATTATTATTCATGATGTGAATTACATAAATATTCCAAAAGGAATATACTGCTTTCCCAGGGGATGTCAACCCTTTACTCCATGAATATCCATGTAAGAAGTAATGACATCATGAATATCAATTAGATGATTTTTATGTAAGTATTATGGTACCTGAACACAGGAAATGATGGCCATGGAAGAAACTGTAGAATCATATCTATATTATTTCATATAAAGCAAACAGAGCAGACCCTGATCAGATGGCTCCTACTGAAGTAATCTGATCTGTGTCTACTCTGTTTGCAAAGGCTTTATGGTTACAAAGTTATATATCAGCTAGAATGAGACACTTTTTGCCATGACTGTATGAGGTGGAGGAATGCATCTAAACAATAAGTGTCATGTATAAAACATCTCTTACACAATCTTGTAATTAAATTAGCATTTAGATTTGCTGCACCAAGAAAACTGAAAAGGCACCAAGTAAGAAACAACTAATTCATGACCCTTCAGTCCTGTATGTTCCATAGCCCTAAAGGCCCTCCTGATATTATGGGTTCATTGTTCTTCGACTAGATATGTTAACAGTTATAATGCTGAATGTCCTTAATGGACCCTATTGTTGTTCCTTACCGTCAATTAACTCTTTCCCTCTTTCAAATTTGTCCAAAATTTTCTTCACCTCATGAATATTCATGCACAGAATCAATAAAATACAACATTGAAAAGGGCTTTTTTTCATAGTTGTGAAAACTGCATAATTTGATCCACAAATGTCTTTAAATAAATGCAAGACAACAAATGCATGAAAAGGTGTTTATATGTGGGAAAGGGTTAACTCTGAAAGATATTGTTTCCTGTGGCAAACAGTTCTGACCCAGATATTTAAAGTAGATTCCTCCAGCAGCCCTCTGATGTGGGTCTGAATTATAGGCAAGCGTAAGTTAACTTGAGTAGAGCAAACATTTACAGCTATTAACCCTTTACTCCATGAATTATCATGTAAGAAATAATGACATCATGAATATCACGTAGATTACTTCTTATAATGACACATGGACACAGGAGTTTTCGACCATAGTAGAAACTATAGAATCATATCTATATTGTTTCATTTCATAAGCAAACAGAGCAGACCCTGACCAGACCAGACGACTCCTACAGGAGCCATCTGATCTGGGTCTACACTGTTTGCACAGGTGTAGAAAGGCGTATTTATGGAGTAAAGGGTTAATATAACTCTACATCACAAATACTCTAAAATTAATGGACTGAGGGTTTTTTTCATTTTAATATATCACGCTACTAACTTGACATGTTTAATTTTCATTTGTCAGTACCCGTCAATAGATATATGATATCTTTAAAATTTGACAAACTATGAATTCAAGAACTTGTGCATTTTATAAATTACAAATAATATTTCCTGAACATTTTCAATACTTTATGGAAGACCAGTTTGAAAAGATTTAATCCTTTACCTCATGAATATTCATGAAAGGAATAATGACATCATGGATATTAATTAGATTAATCATTGTAATAGCACATGGACACAGGATGTTTTGGCCATGGTAGAAACTGTAGAATTGTATCTATATTATGTTATAAGCAAACAGAGCAGACCCTGATCAGATGGCTCCTATAGGAGCCGTCTGATCTGGATCTACTCTGTTTGCAAAGGTGTAGAAAGAGTTATTAATGGAGTAAAGGCTTAAAGAAGGCAAACCTATTTGGAGATAACATATTATGCTCTGGTATAACAGTGGTTCCATACTGGTCCCTATGAGTACATTCTGTTTATACAATTATCTACATAGCAAGCACTTGTTAAATTTACACTGTGATCATGTGTGATGAATAAATAAATTTGGTTTTTCATACAGTATAGTCTCGTAAATGTGACCACATAATTCATTATTTAAAGAAAGAAGCCTGTAAAAGCAGGTAGATGCTTAACCGTTTACTCCATGAATATTCATGAAATCAATGACATAATGAATATTAATTAGCTGAATATTTAGAGTGACATTTGAAATCAGAATTGATTTGCCTAGCTAGAAACTAGCAAACTAGAAAACCAAACAGAGCAGACCCTGATCAGACGGCTCCTATAGGAGCTGTCTGATCTGGGTCAACAAAGGCGTAGAAATGCATATTTATGGAGTAAAGGGTTAATGCTTGGCAAAAGTAATCCTCTAACTTTGGCCCTGCATTAAGCTACCTCCTGTTTTAAAAATCCAGAGTTATACTTCTTTTGAGTGGTCATATTAGAGAGACTTTACTGTAAGATGAAGATAAAGCATTGTGTTGTCACTGCATGATACAAAAAAAACTGAATCTACAGAATAAACCTATAGAACAATACATAAGTATACAAGTCAACAGTTAATTAGCACAAAACTGTCAATGACCTGAAGCACAAGTTAAAGTATGTGAAACCATGTAAACAGTCATAATAATGACAAATTCATACCTAAACAATGACATAAACTATCTATGAACAAATATTAAGAAACAAAATAACCATTATGACACAATAACAACAAAGTATTTAAGACATATCATCACACTAGGTTTACAGATCAAGCAAAACTTGAGTTAGAGCAAAAACTACAGTAGAACCTGTCTTAACCCTTTCCCACATAAGCTATTTTTAGATACAACCTCTTTGATTAAATCTACCAAAAAGGAGCAGTTACTAGAGAAAAGGAATTTTTCAAAATTGTGTAGTTTTGAAACCATTGTGATAAATAGAGCATTTGCTCCTGTGGAGCAAATGCTCTATTTATCACAATGATTTCACAAAGTGACTTTTATAGAAGCGTCAAAAGGCATCAATATGCGAGAATGGGTTAAGTGACCTTAGATGGATTGAACACAGGACTCGTAAAAAGCAGGTGGTTGCTTAATACAGGCAAAAGTAATACACAAAGTTCCTACAGGAGTTTTCTGCATTACTTTTGACCTGATTTAAGCAACCACCTGCCTTACTGACCCATAATTAGACCTCTTTTTGATGGTCGCTTAACCTTTTTCCTGTTCAATATTCATGTAAGAAATAATAACACCATATATATTAATTACATGTAGATCAGTTTTAGTAATAGCATATGGAAACATGACATTTTGGCTCAAGCAGAAATTGTAGAATCAGATCTACTATAATTTCATCAGCAAACAGAGCAGACCCTTATCAGATGGCTCCTATAGGAGCCATCTGATCTGGGTCTACTCTATTTGCAAATGCATGAAAAGGCGTTTATATGAAGAAAAGGGTTAAGACAGGTTCCACTGTCTGTTATATAATCCCTGACTTAATTGCAATGTCTTCAAACAGTCCTCCTGTTAATTTATTTCTAACCATTAAAGTAATTTTTAATATAGCACCACATTTAAAGAATCTTCTAACAGAGGCAGTAACTGCACACACTTACTTTTCTCCTTTTTACTTACTTTTAAATGTTTCTGTTCTATTCAAATGTTTTGCAAAATCAGATTAATGCCCTAACAATGAAACAATCTTATTTTTTTTCATTTTACCAAACTTTCCAACAGCCTAAAAAAGGAAAGAAAACAAAATTCATATAAAACATTAAATTGCAGTTTATGAATCTATTGTCCGACACATATGCCAGTAATGTGAAGCTTTCCAATTTCTATTAATCCTTTACTTCATGACTATTCAGACAAAAATAATTCCTTCATGAATATCAATTCAATGAATTTTTATAATGGCACAATGAACAAAATATTTTTTATTGTGTCAGGAACAAGAGAATCAGATCTATATTAAATATAGGCAAATATATATATCAAAGGCAAATGGGGCAGACCCTGATCAGACGGCTACTATCGGAGCCATCTCATCTGGGTCTACTCCGTTTGCAAAGGCGTTTATGGAGTAAAGGTTGCAATATAAAACTGACCTGTTTACATTTTTCTTGTATATTCAATATTGAAGAGTCATGATTAATAGTTTGTCTTCATTCAAATAAATCAAACACAACAAGCCAATGATAAATAAAGTCTTTGTAAAAAATGTGGATCCAGATCATGATGAAACCATAAGCAACTTATTGTCCCATTATCCCATTGAATATAGGAAACTATTGTATTGGCATATGCAAACTGAGTAGACCTTGATAAAACGGTCCCTAGAGGAGCCCCCTGGTCAGGGTCTGCACTGTTTGTAATTTAAGCCTTTTATAAAGAATTGATTATGGCTAAACACTAATAGGTCATTCTGCTTTGAATATCCAGCCTTAACCCTTTACTCCATGAATATATTTGCTAAAAATAATGACATCATGAATATTAATTAGATGCTCCTTTAAAATGTCAAGTTAGCACAGGACATTTTTGTCAACGCAGAAACTGTAGAATACGATCTATATTATTCCATATGCAAACAGAGCAGACCCTGATCAGACAGCTCCTACAGGAGACATCTGATCTGGGTTTACTCAGTTTGCAAACGCATATAAAGGCATATTTATGGAGTAAAGAGTTAACAGAATTAGGGTTAAAAGTGTTGGACACTAAGATTACATCTTTGTAGAGAAACACATACATGTACATAGCTTTTATGGAAATGAACAATTTCTTCACAGAGTAATTTGTGAAACATGGTAAATGTTTCATTCAATTTAAATTTAGATAAATGTTTCAGATGTGCACACTCAAAATAGAACTAATAACAGGCAAAGGAAATGACAATATCTAACTTTAAACAAATTAATTTCATTGTACCCAAATTACCCTTAATATTTGGACAAACTTAGGCAAATAGTGCTGATCCAGATTTAACTGCTCTGAAGGAGCAACTTAACCAGGGTCTTCACTATTTGCTACTAATACTATGTCAGTCTCATTTAACCCTATATTCCAGGAATATCCATAAAAGATATAACGACATTATAAATATTAATTAGATTCTTTTTTATAATGGCTTATAAACACAGGAAATTCTTGCCATGGCAGAAATAGTAGTGTCATGTCTATATTCTTTCATAAGCAAACAGAACAGCCCCTGGTCAGATGGCTCCTATAGGATTCATCTGGCCTGGGTCTACTCTGTTTGCAAAGGTGAATTTATGGAGTAAAGGATTAAAGATATCAAAATGGTGTAATATTTAGTCATCAAGTTACAACCTGTTGGAGAGGGAGATTGAGTGTCCCAATACTAAGGATAATTAAAGTGGTCAAAACAACTCTGACAGTAGCATATCTATTTACAAAATAAAAGGTAAATCAATGTCATGACAGTTAACTGATCTATGATACTGTAATAAGCAACACATTTCGTTAGCATTAGATGCAGTGGAAGCTGTGAGATTTTAGGCATAATGGGTGAAAAGTGAGATATTCATCTCACCAAAATGAGCTAACAGGCCATGGTCAGATTGTTTAAAGTCTCAATCTTAAGACTTGTGTGGTCCCAAGGATCTGATCCTGACTTGGGACTTGGTCAACTACTAGTACATCAATGGCTTCATACAGAACTGAGGTAACTTTTCCTTAACCAAGTAACTCCAATATCATCTTTTGTAAACTCATCCAAACTGACGTCTGAAACCCATTTTTATTTCATGTGAGAGATTCCTCCAAAATAAATATGAACAGTAACAAGCAGTGTGGATACTTATCAGACAGCTCAATCAAGAGACTTCTGATATGGGTCTTCACTGTTGGTCTAGTCCCATTTATGAAACTGTATCAGTAAATAGGTTAACCCTTTCCTTCATATAAATGCTTTTTCACACATTTGCAAACAGAGTAGACCCAGATCACACAACTCCTATAGGAGCCGTCTGATCAGGGTCTGCTCTGTTTGCTAATGGAATTTGAAAGTTCTGTTTCTTTATGTTCTGAAATGGCTACAATGTTCCACCTTCTATATTTTATTATAACTATTTTGTCCATGAATATTCAGTAGGCATTGAAATTTGGAATAAACACAGAATATGGAAAGGGTTAACTACTACAGGCAATTCTGATTATTATTGTTTCTGTCATTGCTGTTCGAAATTATTATCAGAATGTCTGAAGTTTAGATCCTAATGACATTCTCAAGCATCTGATTGGTCAGATTCTGAGAAGTTTTATAACCTTGGACCCTGGTATCTCATCTGGACACAAACTGTCTACAATATTGATCATATATTTGTACTCTGAGTATAGTTACAACAGTTCTGCACCAATGCCTTGGTCTCCTTTACAACTACAATCACCAACTGTTACAATCAACAGGCTAGTACAACATTGCGGTATCTTATACACAGGCATTAAGTTCAAGCTGATCTACTGCTCATGAATAAGTTTCACAAATCAGATATTAACTATTTTTTTACTTGACAATCACACATCTTTATCCCTTTGCAAACAGGGTAGATCCAGATCAGAGTCCCTGCAGGAGCTGTCTAATCCAGGGTCAGTCCTGTTTGCTTATGGAACAATATAAAGCTGTTTCTACAGTTTCTCCATGGCCAAAGCATTGATTGAAAATTTGCCATTAAAACAATTCAGCTAATTAATATTGATCATCCCCGACATGAATAATCATTAACCATTTACCTCATACAAACGCTTTTCATGCCTTTGCAAACAGAGTAGAAGCAGACTGTAGGCCAAAAGCAAACAGGGCAGACCCTGGTCAGACTGCTCCTACAGTCTGCTTCTACCCTGTAGAATCAGATCTATATATCTGTATATTTCCAAAGCAAACAGGAGCTGTCTGATCTGGGTCTACTTTGTTTGCAAATATTTAAAAAGGCATTTACATCAGGTAAAGGGTTAAGTTAGATCCTTGTGACACAGTATAAACCATAACCCTGTTCAGTATGTACATATGATAAGATACAGCAAGGATGCACTTGCCTATTCTGACATTGACCACATTTCTAGCACTTGTGGAAGATTCTATTTCATAGACTATTAACAACATCAATACACTTGGATTATGGCTCATATCAACATTTGATTTTTTTAAGTCTAGATAAAAAACATTCAGTTTTAATATATGGAATCTACACACTAACAATGGAACTATTCATCTAACATAGAGTGGTAAATTTAGTTGTGGAATAAAAGTGACTTTTCATAAAAATTGCATCAGAAGTTTAACACCGTATCAAATTATCAAAACTTAACAACTAGTGTAGAAAATACTGCATGCAAACAATGCACACACCACAATGTAGATCTCATTGGAATAGGAAACATTTAACCCTTACTGTGGGGGCCATGAGTTACTAATGTCCTTTGCAAACAGTTTAGACCCAGATGAGAGGACTCCTAGAGGAGCCCTCTCAACAGGGTCTGCACTGTTTGTCATGTTGCACTTTTCTTTAGAAAAATCCAATAATATTTACCATAAGCTTGACCTGTTTAAATTTTGGAATAGTCCATTTCAAAAGTCAGCATTGTAAGGGTTAAAATTTATTTTATGTTTGTTACAATCAACTATAGTTCAGGTTTGAATTCCTTACACATACTCAGGCCTTGAGATTCAAGAGTATTCTTATATGTGTATCCTTGTTTCCAAGCTTCTACCATTCTGAAGGAAACCAGGAACCAAGAAAACATTTGAAAATACATATTCTTGAGTTTTGAGCCTGAGAATGTTTTAGTAAAGCCAAACATAGATGTTTTTATCCAACATCTACTGCTGCTGTTGTCCAATTGTGATGTTACAATGAAGTTTGGCATAAGAAGATTAACCCAATCGGTGCGGCAAACAAGTCACTAATGTCCTTTGCAAACAATGTAAACCCAGATGAGAGGGATCCTCTAGGAGCACTCTCATCAGAATATGCACTCTTTGCCATGTTACACTTCTCTTTAAGAAAATCCCTAAATATTCACAGTAAGCTTGACCTGTCTGAATTTTGGTAAGAGTCCATTGAAAAATTCAGCATTGAAAGGGTAAAGTTTCACTGCAGATTGCTAGCTTGAGGTTTCACTGCAGATTGCTGGCTCGAGGTTTCACTGCAGAAAGGTGGCTACTGCTGAAATCTTTGCCATCCATTGGTATACAATGTGATGTACCAAGTGTGTGTTCTGGAAGTAGCCAAGCTGGTCGATATATCTGTATAATATCACACATGTACGACAATACTCTCCATCTCAGTATGTCTGCCCTGCAAAATACATGAAGACCATGTGTTATTCATATTGGTCCAACAATAGGATGATACAACAGTGTGTAAAACCTACTGAAATGAAGTGTTTCAAAAACGTGTGACACACAGACAGATAAACAGACAGCCAAACAGATGACGGAGAACTGATCTGTTAAGTTTCTCCCTAATTACAAAGACTCATATGTTTATTCACTGAATGGTCACCTTAAAGATATTCAGCTGTACATTAATATTACAAGACAATCATTGCCAACATGGCCCAACAGAGACCTGTGTATAAACATTCCTTCATACCTGTATACCAAGTAACTGCTGCAATAGGTCCTGTGCTGTTGGTCGATCATCAATGTCATATCGCCAGCAACTCTTCATCAAACGATAACTGAAGACAGAAAAAAAACCCATATATAAAACAAACAACTGATATATATATATATATATATACATGTATACATGTATTTGACTTGAAATATATTTTACGAGATATCTAATCAGGATGCTTCTTTGTTGATGCTTTCAAACTGGTTTCTTTCACAGGAAAACAATCACAGTAAATAGTCTACTGGTATATAGAGCTTTGCCAATTTTGTAGACTTACGATGCTACTGACAACAGTTTATTGCTCTTTGCATTCATATGGAACTATCATAAAACATTTTTTGCAAGCTAAGATCGAACTCACTGAGCTCCCTGGACATGACAAGGACTTTGACTTACAGAGTGAAGTGGGCCAGTGGTGGCTTGGAAGGCCTTACTCCATCCATGACAGCTTGTTGGTGAGCATCAATCTCAAGGCCGTCAAATGGCTGCTTGCCCAGTGTGATTATCTCCCAAAACAGCAGCCCCAATGCCCATCTAGCAAAGGCAATTAATACACATATTAAAACATATCATCTTAAGACCAAAGGAAACAGATAGAACTAGAACTATCTAAAGGTGATGAATATCCCTGCACAGCAGCCTTGATCACAAATCCAAGGACTGATAACTCCTGTATGTGAAAAACTGTATGTGATGCACAAAAAATACTAAATGTTCAAGGGGAGATAATTTTGCAATGTCTGGTGCTAAACACATGAAAATTGCATCTTGAGGAAGTTGGGACATCATCTACCCATGCTTACATGCAGACAGACAGACTGCCCACCTAACCGACCACCAGGTTGATTCCAATATACCCCCTCAAACTTGTTTGCAGGGGTATAAAAAAGATATAACTAATTTTGCCAAAACAAAACTAAATCCCCCAAATATTGGCTAAAAAAACATTTTCTTATTCAAACAATTATTCTTATGAAGTAAGAAAACAAATTTGCTGAACCTATGCATGGATACAGTTCTGTTTGGATGAACCAATGGATGGACAGATTGACAACATCATCAAAATATCTCTATGTCTTTGGCAGGGCAGGGATTATAAATTCAAAAACAATCCATATTTATAGTAGTTTTGAATCTTGAAAGCATTTTTTAAAATAGCTCCTTTATTTCTCCATCAAACCCTATACTGTGACCACTCTTTAGAAGGGTGACCACAATAAAGGGTTTGGTGGATAAATGATGATTCTAGTATTGGGGTATGCACCCTTATCTGTAGCTCTGTAAAAGGATAAAAAATGTCAACAAAATCTTGAAATTCTATAAATATTCTGACTATTACACAGTACATCATTATCAAACTAACATATGAGCTGAATAAAATGTATCCTTTATTGGTCACAAACAAATTATTTATACACCAAATACAAATTGGCACCTTATAATTATATAGTAAAACCTCTCTAAATCAAGCTTTTAGGTATAAAGAAGAATTGAGATATTTTTAGGAAGGTGGCTGCCTTAATGCAGGGTAAAAGTCATGCAGAAAGCTCCCTTGAGAGTTTTCTGCAAATACTTTCACCATACATTAATTAACCAGCATTGTTTACCTACACTGATAGTTAATTGAGTGTAATGGAGCTTTCTGCATGACTTTCACTGTACATTAAACTGCCACTCTCTTAAAGCCTACTCTGATATTTAATTGAGTGGTTTTAGAGAGATTTTATTGTACAAAATAAAAACACCTACATATCTGAAGAAAATGCAAACTCCTTTTTCAGAAATGACTCTGGTGACAGCCATGGAAAGAACTCATCTGGTAAGGCTTCCTACAAGTTCACAAGTAAAACATATAGTAAACTCTTGTAATGATATCACTTACAACGATAGTCCGCTTGCAGCGATACTGATGCATGTTCTTGCTAATTGCTTATATAATTCAATGTATTCCACTCTGGATGTTACAATATCCCTTGTAATGATATTCCGGATATTATGATATACTACTCTCTGACCCCTAATCTTCATGCTTACCGCATGTACCAATAATTGTTCATTGTCACCTTTTCAGAAGTGTGAAAGCAAGACCAGCATTAAGTGAACAAGAGCTGTCACAGTCATGTGACAAATGCCCCCAAAACTTGTACCCTGTGACCTTGACCTTTGACCCATCGACCAGGGAGTTGAACGCAACACATCATCTTTGTGTGGTTATTTTGAAATCCATTCACAGATAAAAAAAGAGTGTTCAGAGGAACACACATGTCACCTGCTCGAAACTGACACAAAAACTGTTAATATGCTGGAGTGAGAATCAGAACAAAGGGTAATAACTCAAAACGTATTGCATGTAGAGTGATTGACCTTAGTTACATCAATGGTCCTCAATGAGAGGAAGACACATGTGAAATTTGAAAGCTGTATAATGATTAGTTTAGAAATGACAGCCAAAAAAAGAAAGTGTGACGAAAATCAGAACAAAGGGGAATAACTCAAAAAGTATTGCATGCGGAGTGATGGACCTTAGCTACATCAATGGTCCTCAATGAGGGGAAGAAACACGTGAAATTTGAAAGCTCTATAATGAGTAGTTTAGAAATGACAGCCAAAAAAAAGAAAGTGTGACGAAAATCAGAATAAAGGGGAATAACTCAAAAAGTAGTGCATGCAGAGTGATGGACCTTACTTAGATCAATGGTCATCAATGAGAGGAAGACACATGTGAAATTTTAAAGCTCTATAATGATTAGTTTAGAAATGACAGCCAAAAAAGAAAGTGTGACGGACAGACAGATGGACAGACAGACTAACAGACGACGGAAAAGTGATCCCTAAGTGACACACTGCCTCTCAGCAGGCGACACAAAATGTTATGGATGGGACACAAAATTTGATACGGGCGGACGGATGGAAGGACAGGCGGATGGACAGACAGACAATGCGATTACTATATTCCCGCCGTTGGGGGGCATAAAAATCTCAAGGGTGAAAAAGAGTCAAGACACAGGGACAATGCCCATTGCTGCACTCTAGCAGTTTGTAACACCAATAGCACAGCTACTTATCTCGGTAAAGATATATCATACCATCTGAATTCTATCTTTCATTCCAAAATATATCCGAAATATTGAATATGTCAAAAAGGCGCAAATTGTCACCTCTTGATTTCTTCCTTTCCATGTTAGTCGGAAATGCTGCTGAATTAAGAAACAAACAGATTTCCAGTACATTTTTGTGGCATTCTGAGCACTTTCAGCATTGCTAAGCTTCGCCTGCATGTATGGTAGGCTTGCCGGAATAATATGAGGAGTTCCGATCGTTTTTTACAGGCGAAAACCAATTTCTGGTTGTGTTCTGCATAGCAATACCAGAAAATATGCATGTAAACACTTAATAAGGGAGCACTATATCATTTGACTAACTTTGAGTCAACACCAAAAACAGCTTATCTTTCTTATTTCATAACCCTGATTGGTAAGGGATATTTTTAGTCCAACGGTGATTCAAGTATATACATGTAGTAATCAGTTTTCAGGATAACATAGTACTCAGATGGTATTATCATGACATGCCAGAAACTTTAGTAACAATATTCGAACCTAACAATATTCATTTCAAGGTCCCATGAATATCATTACAAGTGGAGTTTTATGTACAATAGTGTTTCCCATATGCAGTGAAATAAACTGTTGATAATATAGTCACTGGGTCGTTGTGGCTATCACATGCTGACCATTTAGTAGGCTAAACTGCATATTCTGTAAAACCCCTTGAAAGTGATCACTTCATTAATAACTAGAAAATTATGTCTGTAAGACACAGCGATGCCCCCGTGGTGGTGCTTGCCTAGCTGCACGTAAGTTTCTAAGTAATTAGACCTTGACCTTGGGCTTGTGGGCAGCATGGGCTGGGTGCGCAAAGAAAGTATGGATGGTGGTTTATGTGTATATGCAATTCCATGCCAATAGCTATAGTGGTTAGTGAGATATAAGACAATGATCAAAGGCCTGAACAGCCATAATTGCTTTCGAGTTTGATAAGGATGTTAAGTGTAAGGGAAGAAGTTGCTGTACATGTTCATCACCATTTTTGACGTCTTGGAATTGTTTAATGTAATACTAAAAATATGACAGACTGTAGCAACAGTCAAACCATAAGCAAAGTGGTTATTAGTAACACTCAGACAGTCCTTGACCTCAACAAGTCAGAAATGCAATGCTGAGTGACAGTGTCCATCTTTCAATTCATATCAAAGCAATATCAAATGCTGTTGTGTATTTCAAAGCACTACCCTCCTTATTAATTACGAATCCTAGAATTTTAACTACTGTTTAGACAATGTAGTATGAAATTTTAGTTAAATTTTGTTCGGGTTTATATACATGTATGCAAACACACACACATTAATCCAAAATCTTGGTTGATTCATAATGATATCAAATGTACAGTAAATTCCTAATAATCCATATGATGTTTTATCCTATCAAAACTCCACCATGAATTCCACTGATCATAAACTTATATGAATCCCAACTTTTATATTCCAATTTATTCTTGAAATTTGGACTGACAGCATTTTGTTATTAACACTCAAGATTACAGATAAATCATTTTCAAATGAATTCTATAATTGTTCTATCATAACTGGGTCTATTCAAAATAGCCAAACGGAGACTAACCCCTGTAAATATACATGATCAGAGTAGACACTGTTTTACACCTTTTTAAAATATAACTTCATTTAGATCAGATCAGGATATTGATGGCCAAGAATGATATCATCTCTGGCTATTTCATATCAAATTTGTTGTCAAATGTTCTTTGCTATGACATCTCCCAGGGTTTTTTCTTTGATTTTAGGGAAAGGGCATGGCCTTACCGGAGGGGGAAAAATAAGCGTAAAATGAATGCTTATGGGGAAAAGGTCAGAAAATATCAACATAACATTTAACATGTTCATATTTTCTCTATCAAGTGACAGTACAATTCAATTAAAAGCATTTCATGCAGTTCTGATAATTTAATGGTCTTTTTCTTGTGTGTTTTGTCTGCAACTGCATAACTCTTGGCTATTACTAAAATTGTAAACACGTCATCAATGAGTTTTCATAAAACCCCATTATAAATCAGAAATCACAGTAACTCTCAACTATTCCATTAACCAAGACAAATATGATCGGACTTTTGGTAGATAAAGATATCATCGGCATTTTTTGTAAATGAAGAAGCCTACATGTATGTCTCGCATTTTTGCGATGACAATGGCATGAATGGAAAGTTCCATCTCGGTTTGTGGAGAAACTAATTAAATCCATTGTAGAGAGTAATACGCATACTAGCCTGTTAACACTGCAAGAGAAGTTGGCATTTCTATCGTGTTTCATCAGTAAAATTACGCTAATAGAAAGAAATTGTTGTGGTACTGCTGGTATGAAAGCGAAAGTACAGACACTGCGATTCATAAACGCTATACGGATTACTCGGATCTCTAGGTTAGACGGATGTATAGAAATGCGGTTAGCGTTTTATCACGTACACGGTGTCGATATAAAACAAATCCCTCTCCCTCCATATCGGCGGAGAGGTAATTGATCAATGAAAAACACAACAGGTTTTCTAGTTGGGAAGTCTTTGCTATCGGCGGAGAAGAAATTTATAATTTACAGACAAGCTATTGTTGCTGTAGAAACGCCAATGTGTTGCGAAAACAATGTTTAACTAAACACCAGGAATGAGGTTCATATACGCGTATAAGATAAATGCTGATTTTCAAGCTTGCGCAACTCATATCCGCGGATATGAACTTCATATCTGGTCGGATCCGGTGTTTAGTCATACCGATATTCTTTCGCGTTTTTTGGGAGTATATTCAATAATTCAAGCTTTTAAAAGGTTGATCTTGTGTAGACTAGAAGTTATCTGACAAAGCGAAGTGTTATTAAATGCATGTTCACAAGAAATAGTGAACTCTTTGCCGTAAAAACGACCGATCGCTATATTGCATTCTTCGAAAGCAATAAAAAAACTGTGACAACCAACTGCACCTACCAACTGCACGTAGAAGCGTGACGCACAGAGGGATGGACAGACAGACAGACAGGTGCAAAACATAATGCCCCCTGACTATCGTCAACGGGGGCATTAAAGTAGTTTTAAAGCAGTTAGTAACTTAATGCAGGATGACAGTAATTCAGAAATCTCCAGCAGGAGCTTTCTGCATAACTTCCATCCTGCATTAAGCTACCACCTGCCTTTAAGACCCGTAATTAGGCTTCTGTTTGGTGATCATTTTAGAGGGGTTAATTGTACATGCAAGAACTGGTATGTTGAATCTCATATAATTATATGGTGTAACTAACCTGAAACTTTCTGAGCATGCTATACAGACCCTTCTTTAGGCTTTGCAAACAGTGTAAAACCAGATCATCAAATGTATCCAAAACATGACTAATCTGGTGCTACACTGTCTGTGACATAATTTAGCTAAACAGAATAGGCTCTGATGGGTATTAAGTAAATGAAAGCATACAAACACAAGAAGTGTTAGCCATGGCATAAACTGTACAATCAGTATCCATGCTTATAAAACTTTTAGTTGAGTCTGAGTTCGTTCTCAAGTTTTTGATTGGTCAGATTTGAGCCTTTGGCAGGTTTTACAGGTAACAAAAAATTTACTAATATGTTTACCATTTCAACTGGGTCTTGGTCAAGATCTGTATCCATTGTTACCGTCTCTGCATACTCAAAATCACCTAGTTTGGCCACCATATTGTCTGATAAATACACATGCCCCGCCTGCAGAGTTCTGTGTATTATCTGCAATAACCGAAAGTTATACATATTTCTAGGCCCCAAGGTTATAAAACTTTTTCCCTGAGTCTGAAATCATTCTTAAGCATCTGATTGGTCAGATTCTGAGTTTGCTCAGAATCTGACCAATCAGATACTTGATAAAGATCTCTGACTCAGAAGTTTTTTATAACATTGGGCTTAGATAAGAGCTAATATAGGTAACACATTTTCTATATTTCTACACCAAACTCAATGTTACTGCTATTTATAAGAATTGCTCCCCAAAGGCAATTCTAATGAGAAGCAAAAATATAGGGTTTAGTTGAAATTATCTTACAAGTGCAACATGACTGGCATGTTCAAACAGCTGGAATCCAGATGAGACACTGAGTAACTTGACATCTCACTCAGGTCCTCACTGTTTGACATCTCACTCAGGTCCTCACTATTTGACACTCAGTCAGAGGTTTCTGAAAAGCTTGACAACTTGCTACAGCACAGAGTTTAAGCAAACATTAACTGATCCCATTTCCTAATAGGCTATTTTAAGAACTAATCTAACAACAAGAGGGCCATGAGGCCCTGAAGCACTCACCTGAGATACCCCAGGGACGGGGCCATCATTTGTACAACCTTGGTAGAGAACCACAAGGCAAAGCAGTATGCCATTAATTAAAGGTCTAAGCCTTATGGTTTCAGAGAAAAATGATATAGTTTTCCCATGAAAACTGATAAGCCAGGGCCAAGTTTCGCCCAGAGGTCATGGTCGTAAGTTGAACAATCTTGGCAGAGGACCACAAGCCAAAGCTACATGCCAAATATCAAAGGTCTAGGCCTTACAGTTTCAGAGAAGAAGAATGTTAAAGATTTTCCTATGAAAAACTGATAAGCCCCGGGGCGGGGCCATTTTTGGCCTGGGGTCATAATTTGAACAATCTTTGTAGAGGACCATTAGATCATGCTACATGCCAAATATCAAAGGTCTAGGCCTTACAGTTTCAGAGAAGAAGATTTTTAAAGATTTTCCTATGAAAAACTGATAAGCCCTTAGGCCGGGCCATTTTTGGCCCGGGGGTCATAATATGAACAATCTTTGTAGAGGACCATTAGATCATGCTACATACCAACTATCAAAGGTCTAGGCCTTACAGTTTCAGAGAAGAAGAATGTTAAAGAGTTTCCTATGAAAAACTGATAAGCCCTTGGGTGGGGCCATTTTTGGCCCGGGGGTCATAATTTGAACAATCTTTGTAGAGGACAATTAGATCATGCTACATGCCAAATATCAAAGGTCTAGGCCTTACAGTTTCAGAGAAGAAGATTTTTAAAGATGTTCCTATGAAAAACTGATAAGCCCTTGGGCGGGGCCATTTTTGGCCCGGGGGTCATAATTTGAACAGTCTTTGTAGAGGACCACCGGATCATGCCACATGCCAAATATCAAAGGTCTAGGCCTTACAGTTGCAGAGAAGATGATTTTTTAAAGATTTTCCAATGTAAAACTGATAAGCCCTTGGGCGGGGCCATTTTTGGCCCGGGGGTCATAATTTGAACAATCTTTGTAGAGTACCATTAGATCATGCTACATGCCAAATATCAAAGGTCTAGGCCTTACAGTTTCAGAGAAGAAGATTTTTAAAGATTTTCCTATGAAAAACTGATAAGCCATTGGGCGGGGCCATTTTTGGCCCGGGGGTCATAATTTGAACAATCTTTGTAGAGAACCATAAGATCATGCTACATGCCAAATATCAAAGGTCTAGGCCTTACAGTTTCAGAGAAGAAGATTTTTTAAGATTTTCCTATGAAAAACTGATAAGCCCTTGGGCGGGGCCATTTTTGGCCTGGGGGTCATAATTTGAACAATTTCTGTAGAGGACCATTAGATCATGCTACATGCCAAATATCAAAAGTCTAGGCCTTACAGTTTCAGAGAAGAAGATTTTTTAAGATTTTCCTATGAAAAACTGATAAGCCCTTGGGCGGGGCCATTTTTGGCCCGGGGGTCATAATGTGAACAATGTTTCGTTCCCCCTAGCCACTGATGCTTCTGACAAAATTTGGTTAAAATCGGGTCAGTAGTTTCAGAGGAAATGTCGTTTGAAAATGTGGACGGACGACGGACGCCGGACGGACGCCGGACACCGGACAAATAGCGGTCACAATAGCTCATCCTGAGCCTTCGGCTCAGGTGAGCTAAAAAGGAGCATTAACTTGAAACAAGAGGGCCATGATGGCCCTAAATCGCTCACCTGGTTACTATAGACATATGCATACACTGTATTTCTATGTAAAAATAAGTAAGCTTCAGATTGGGGCCAATATGAAACCAAGGGCCATAATTTTAGGCCTTGAGTTTCAAATTTGAACAATCTAAATAAAGGAACATTAGATGATGCTACATATAAGTTTCAAAGTTCCTGCCCTTACAATTTCACAGGAGATTTTAAAGATTTTCCTATGAAAAACTGATAAGCCAGGGGCGGGGCCGTTTTGGTCCAGGGGTCATAATTTGAACAATCTTGGTAGAAAACCATTAGATGATAATAAATACTAAATTTCAAAGGTCTAGGCCTTACAGTTCAGGAGAAGATTTTTAAAGATTTTCCTATGAAAAACTGATAAGCCAGGGGCCGGGGCCATTTTTGGTCCGGGGGTCATAGTTTGAACAATCTTTGTAGAGGACCATTAGATGATGCTACATACCAAATATCAAATGTCTAGGCCTACGGTTTCAGAGAAGAAGATTTTTAAAGATTTTCCTATGAAAAACTGATAAGCCCCGGGGCGGGCCATATTTGGTCCAGGGGTCATAATTTAAACAATCTTTGTAGAGGACCATTAGATAATGCTACATAACAAATATCAATGGTCTAGGCCTTACAGTTTCAGAGAAGAAGATTTTTAAAGATTTTCCTATGCAAAACTGATAAGCCCCGGGGCCGGGGCCATTTTTGGTCCGGGGGTCATAATTTGAACAATCTTTGTAGAGGACCATTAGATGATGCTACATACTAAATACCAAAGGTCTAGGCCTTACGGTTTCAGAGAAGAAGATTTTTAAAGATTTTCCTATGAGAAACTGATAAGCCCCGGGGCGGGGCCATTTTTGGTCAAGGGGTCATAATTTGAACAATCTTTGTAGAAGACCGTTAGATGATGCTACATACCAAATATCAAAGGTCTAGACCTTACGGTTTCAGAGGAGAAGATTTTTAAAGATTTTCCAAAAAAAACTGATAAGCCCCGGGGCGGGGCCATTTTTGGTCCGGGGGACATAATTTGAACAATCTTTGTAGAGGACAATTAGATAATGCTACATATCAAATATCAAATGTTTACGGTTTCAGAGAAGAAGATTTTAAAGATTTTCCTATGAGAAACTGATAAGCCCCGGGGCGGGGCCATTTTTGGCCCGGGGGTCATAATTTGAACAATCTTTGTAGAGGACCATTAGATGATGTTACATACCAAATATCAAAGGTCTAGGCCTTACGGTTTCAGAGGAGAAGATTTTTAAAGATTTTCCTAAGGAAAACTGATAAGCCCCGGGGCGGGGCCATTTTTGGTCCGGGGGTCATAATTTGAACAATCTTTGTAGAAGACCATTAGATGATGCTACATACTTAATACCAAAGGTCTAGGCCTTACGGTTTCAGAGAAGAAGATTTTTAAAGATTTTCCTAAGAAAAACTGATAAGCCCCGGGGCGGGGCCATTTTTGGCCCGGGGGTCATAATTTGAACAATCTTTGTAGAGGACCATTAGATGATGCTACATACTAAATACCAAAGGTCTAGGCCTTACGGTTTCAGAGAAGAAGATTTTTAAAGATTTTCCTATGAAAAACTGATAAGCCCCGGGGCGGGGCCATTTTTGGTCCGGGGGTCATAATTTGAACAATCTTTGTAAAGGACCATTAGATGATGCTACATACCAAATATCAAAGGTCTAGGCCTTACGGTTTCAGAGGAGAAGATTTTTAAAGATTTTCCTAAGGAAAACTGATAAGCCCCGGGGCGGGGCCATTTTTGGTCCGGGGGACATAATTTGTACAATCTTTGTAGAGGACCATTAGATGATGCTACATACTAAATACCAAAGGTCTAGGCCTTACGGTTTCAGAGAAGAAGATTTTTAAAGATTTTCCTATGAGAAACTGATAAGCCCCGGGGCGGGGCCAATTTTGGTCAGGGGGTCATAATTTGAACAATCTTTGTAGAAGACCGTTAGATGATGCTACATACCAAATATCAAAGGTCTAGGCCTTACGGTTTCAGAGGAGAAGATTTTTAAAGATTTTCCTAAGAAAAACTGATAAGCCCCGGGGTGGGGCCATTTCTGGTCCGGGGGACATAATTTGAACAATCTTTGTAGAGGACCATTAGATGATGCTACATACCAAATATCAAAGGTCTAGGCCTTACGGTTTCAGAGGAGAAGATTTTTAAAGATTTTCCTAAGAAAAACTGATAAGCCCCAGGGCGGGGCCATTTTTGGTCCGGGGGACATAATTTGAACAATCTTTGTAGAGGACCATTAGATGATTCTACATACCAAATATCAAAGCTCTAGGCTTTGTGGTTTCAGAGAAGAAGATGTTTAAGTAAATTGTTGACGACGCACAACGCACATCGCACGCCACACGACGACGGACACTGCCCCCTCACCTGGCACTTTGTGCCAGGTGAGCTAAAAAGGAAAATTTTGTAGTTTTGAAACAAGTGTGATAAATAGTACTGAGGCATAGAAAGGCGTATTTATGGAGGAAAGAGTTATACAGCAGGATAAAGTCTAGACCAAATCCTCTCTGTATTCGTACAAATAATCTGTGAGGCATGTATATGCAGTGCAAAATTCAAATTTTTCAGACTGCCAGTCCAGAGGCTTCCTAAACTACTTCATACGGTAGAATCTCGCTAATAGAATCACTCAAAACAAAACATCTTAACCCTTTCCTTCATATAAATGCTTTTTCATGCATTTGCTAACAGAGTAGACCCAGATCAGATGGCTCCTATAGCCAGTATAGGAGCCGTCTGATCAGGGTCTGCTAATTGAATTTGATATATCTGTTTCTTTACTTTCTAAAATGGCTACAATGTTCTTCCTTCAATATTTCATAACTATTTTGTCTATGAACATTCAGTAGGTATTGAAATTTGGAATAAACATAGAACAGGGAAAGGGTTAATGCTGGGCAAAAAGTACCTGTATGCACAATGCTGTCAATGCACCTATAGGAACTTTCTTCATTACTTTTGTAATGCATTAAGCAACCAACTGCTTTCAAAAACTTAATAAAGACTCTAGTTACTATAGCGATACTCTCCTAGTACCTTACATGCCATGTTTCGAATTCTACTCAAAAATACAGTCTACACACCTTTAGATTATGTAAGTGACAAACTGCTGAACAACAATCCACTGTAAACTGTAAAATCTGGAAGACTTGGCCTGGTTCAATAATTTCACCATCTCTAGAACCAGTCTGTAGACTGTGAAGATATGGTAGTATACGAGCCTGCATACTGTTGTTAAGGGCAACACAATAAACTTCTGAAAAATAATATAGAAATAATTTTCAGTCATAACATGCAATAACACAGAGCAACAGATAAAGGTGCATACTCAAATACTAAATTTGTCATTTCTCCACCAAACCCCATGCTGTGACCACTCATTCGAATTGTCTCTAAGAGATGATTCTAAAGAGTGGTCACAACATAGTGTTTGGTGGAGAAATAAAGAAGTTATTCTTAAAAATGTTTTAATTTACACACCAAAAGGACCTCTGTTAAAAGCTTGTCTGAATCAGTAAGAAAACAACAATTCCTTCACAATATTAATGCCTCTGTAAGAAAAGATAACATCATGAATATTAATTAACCCTTTACTCCAGAGGCTATTTTTAGACCCAACCTCTTTGAATGAATCTACCCAAAAGGAGCATTTACTAGAGAAAAGTAAAATTTTAGAATTTTGTAGTTTGAAATCAATGTGATAAATAGAGCATTTGCTGCTCTATTTATCACAATGGCTTCAAGAAGTGGTTATTACAGAGGCGTAGAAAGGCGTATTTATGGAGGAAAGGGTTAACTAAATTTTTATAATGCCATATGAAAACAGAAATATTTGGCAATGGCAGGAACTGTAGAATCAGATCTGCATTATTCTATAAGCACATAGAGCCGATCCTGATCAGACAACTCTTAAAGGAGCCATCTGACCTGGGTCTACACAGTTCAAAGGCATGTCCATCAAGTAAAGTGTAAACAGACTTTATCTAAAGACAAGAGAATCGGTAGAACCGATGTATGCTCCCCAACTGCAGACAAATTTTAAGTATGAAAATAACTAAGGGCAATAACTCCTGAATTATGCAAAAGAGAGTGATGGCTCTTGAGCACTGCAATACAATACAATACAATACAATACAATAAACTTTATTTTACGTCGGTTACAATAAACAAGGTAACATTAGCTGAAAGCTATTTTCCGACAAAAAACAAAGCAATAATAAAGCATATAACATGATGAAAACAAAAGCCCTGCAAGAGAAAAGTGTCAGACCCACTTAACAATGACACAAATGCATTAATATCCTAAAAATGCATCTATGTCACTGACAAATAAACAAGAGATGTTTGTAAAACATGTATACCCCCCAGACCCCCTGACCTTTGATCTAGTGACCTCAACTATAGAGGTCATCTAGTGGTCATGACTAATCACCACAGCAACTTTGAAGATCCTAAGCCAAACCACTGATCATTTATTGATCTGAAAACATTTCACATATTAAGGTCATGGTGACCTTGACCTTTGACCTAGTGACCTCAACAACTATAGGATTCATCTAGTGGTCACGACCAACTACCACAGCAAGTTTGAAGATCCCGACCCAAACCATTGAGCAGTTATTAATTGGAAACCATTTCATCAGTTAAGGTCATGATGACCTTGACCTTTGATCTAGTGACCTCAAAATCAAAAGGGGTCATCTAGTTGTCATAACCAACCACCACAGCAAGTTTGAAGATTCTAAGCCGAACCCTTTAGCAGTTATTGATCGCAAAACATTTCACCAGTTAAGGTCATGGTGACCTTGACCTTTGACCTAGTGACCTCAAAAATTATAGGGGTTATCTATTGGTTATGACCAACCACCACAGCAAGTTTGAAGATCCTTAGCCAAACCCTTGAGCAGTTATTGATCACAAACCATTTCACCAGTTAAGGTCATGGTGACCTTGACCTTTGACCTAGTGACCTCAAAATCAATAGGGGTCATCCAGTGGTCATGACCAACTACCACAGCAAATTTGAAGATCCTAAGCCAAACCCTTGAGCAGTTATTGATCAGAAACCATTTTACAAGTTAAGGTCATGGTGACCTTGACCTTTGACCTAGTGACCTCAAATACAATAGGGGTCATCCAGTTGTCATGACAAACTACCGCAGCAATATTGAAGATTCTAAGCCAAACCCTTGAGCAGTTATTGATCGCAAACCATTTCACCAGTTAAGAGCATGGTGACCTTGACCTTTGACCTAGTGACCTAAAAAACAATAGGGGTCATCTAGTGGTCATTACCAACCACCACAGCAAATTTGAAGATCCTAGGCCAAACCCTTGAGCAGTTATTGATCGCAAACCATTTCACCCTTTAAGGTCATGGTGACCTTGACCTTTGGCCTAGTGACCTAAAAAACATTAGGACTCATCTAGTTGTCATGACCAACCACCTAAGCAAATTTGAAGGTCCTAAGCCAAACCCTTGAGCAGTTATTGATCAGAAACCATTTTACAAGTTAAGGTCATGGTGACCTTGACCTTTGACCTAGTGACCTCAAAATCAATAGGGGTCATCCAGTGGTCATGACCAACTACCACAGCAAGTTTGAAGATTCTTAGCTAAATGCTTGAGCAGTTATTGATCGGAAACCATTTAACCATTTAAGGTCATGGTGACCTTGACCTTTGACCTAGTGACCTCAAAATCAATAGGGGTCATCTAGTGGTCATGACCAACCACCACAGCAAGTTTGAAGATCCCAAGCCAAACCCTTGAGCAGTTATTGATCGGAAACTATTTCACCATTTAAGGTCATGGTGACCTTGACCTTTGACCTAGTGACCTCAAAAACAATAGGGGTCATCTACTTGTCATGACCAACCACCACAGCAAGTTTGAAGATTCTAGGCCAAGTCGTTCATTAGTTATCATTCGGAAACCATCGATCTACCGACCGACCGACCGACCGACCGACCGACAGACCGACCGACCGACCGACCGACATGTGCAAAGCAATATACCCCCATTTTTTCAAAAGGGGGGTATAAATATGACGAATTAAGTAAACTATTATATCGTTATAAGTTTTAAAAATATCGTTTCATATTAATAAGATGCTATCACATTATCTTTTTTAATAAAATGCTATCATACAAGTAAGTGTTAAAATGCATATGGCAACTGCTAACCGCACATTCCGTTAAAATTGAATTGGATCATGTTATAAATAGAATGTATTAGAGGAAACAGTTTAAATTTTCTGACAATATTGAGTCAGATACATGTTTGTTAATAAAATGCTAATATAATAAATTTCTATCAAAACAATTTGTTTTGAAATCTATATTTGTAAAAATATCAAATTAGCACAAGCCATGTACATCTTTTAAACATTTAATATCATTTCTGATTTTCCATATATCAGTTGATGAATTTTGTAGGTAAAAAATGATGATGATGATGATGATGATGATGGTGGTGGTGGTGGTGATGATGATGATGATGGTGGTGGTGGTGATGATGATGATGATGATGATGATGATGATGATGATGATGATGATGATGATGATGGTGGTGGTGATGATGATGATGATGATGAAAGTATACATTTCAAAATGAATCTGTGACAGGAAACTCATTTGCACACATTACACGTACAAGTTGGGCCGCACCAGGTCCGGATCAGCCTCACAAACTCTCTGTAGTTGTCGACTTGTCTTAGGTGGTTTGGGAGGCTGTTCCACACCTGAGTGGCCTGAAATCTGAAAGATTGTTTTCCGTATGTTGTTGATTGTACTTTTGGTACATGCAACGTGTGTGTATACCTAAACGAATACGTAGACGAATATCTTTTGAATTCTACTAAGTCATGAAGATACGACGGGGAAATCTTGTGGAGGCATTTAAAGGTCTCAATGGCCATGGTTTTTATTCTACTTAGGTGGAGAGTAGGCATATTAGCTTTTTGTAGCAAAGTATCATAGTTAGAATCGAAATCATTGAAGACAATACGAAGTGCTCTGTGTTGAATTTTCTCTAACTTTTCCATGTTTGCCTTCGAACAAAAATGCCAAATAAGGGGGCAAAAATTAAAATTTGATCTGACAAAGGATTTGTATATCAGGATTTTAGATTCATTTGAGAGAAACTTGCTAAGTCTGAACAGAGTGTTTAGTTGACCTGCAGCTTTTTTGCACATTTTCGTTATTTGATTGTTAAAATTAAGTAAATAGTCGATCTCTATTCCTAAAAGTTTCACACTGTCTTCACATTGTATAGTAACATCATTAAGTTCAAAATGTTTAAGATCTTTATTTGTTTTCTTACCGAAACAGATTGCTTGAAATTTATCCGGATTGGCCTGCATTTGGTTGTCCTGGAACCATTTAATTAAAATAGCACTTTCGTGTTCGAGTGTTGATTTTAGAGATTCGATATCAGGACAGTTATAAGAAAGCGTGTTGTCATCGGCATAATTATAAAGATTCGATTTGTCTATGAAAAAGAAAATATCATTCATAAAAATGTTGTAGATGAGAGGTCCTAAAATAGATCCTTGAGGGATTCCTTTAATAGTTTCTTGCCAAGAGCTGTTGCTTTTACCAATTTTAACACGTTGTTTCCTATTTGTAAGATAGTCGTGAACAAGTGTACAGGCGTTATTTGATAATCCGTATGTTTTTAATTTCAAAGTTATAAGGTCGTGTGGGAGACAGTCAAAAGCTTTTGAAAGGTCCATTAAGATTGCCGCTACATGTTCTTTTTTATCATGCGCTTCTCCTCATCGAGATCAATCTATCTATGAAGTTTCATGTTGATATCTATTACAGTTTTTGTGGTATGCTCCAGACAGAGTTCATTATTTCTTAAATATTCATGAAGAAAATCGTCAACTAAAACTAATATATAAGATGTTCAGACATGGCTGGTATCCCTTTTGCATCACTAGCAGTTCTCTGACCTGTATTCTGGTAAGTCGTGATCATGTTGATGATGTTGATATGGGAACTACATGTGGACAAAATCTCCGACTCCTTCATCAACCTTTTCACATAAGCACTCTTGTCAGCCAGATCTGAAATTGAGGTACATGTATGGGTCAATGGCAAACTAGAATTATAATGTGATTAGGGTAAAGTGATATTGAATCGGACACGATTGAGAGTCAGACATTTTTCAACTCCTTTATACACTGCTTGAAAGCAGTGTAACTAGCATAATCTTTACTTTGCTGGGTACCTTAATGCTTATTTTCACCAGAGTTACCTACCTTGAACTCAATTACTTGCATCCATTCTTCACAACAACAATGCTAGAAACCACCCAAAAGCACCAACTTTTAAATGTCAAAGTCAGATAAAACCGCATTCGGTTTTAGTTTCTTGAGTAATGGCGACATTATACAAAATTGTCCGACTCAATATCAAAAGTGTCCGAGTCACGATCAAATTAGGGTTATCTATCTTTCCATACTTTTTGGCCCTGTTACATGTGTGTTTGGTGCATATAAAGCACTAGAAGAGCTTAAAAGAGATCAGACCAGGTACCAGTGAGCACCGGAAGTGTCTAGCTGAACGCACAGACGTTTGGCATGAGGAAAAGTGGAATAGGTGTCCGACTCACGATCAGTTTACCCTAACCCTGTTCTATGTTTATTCCACATTTCAATACCTACTGAATATTCATGGACAAAATAGTAATAATGAAATTTGGAAGGTTAAACATTGTAGTCATTTTAGAAACTAAAGAAACATATGTATCAACATCCATTGTTAAACACAGCAGACCCTGATCAGATGGCTCCTATAGGAGCTGTCAGATCTGGGTCTACTCTGTTTGCAAATGCGTAAAAACACATTTATATGAGGGAAAGGGTTAATGGTCCTAAAGGATGCTTGTCAGAGTATGTGATGTGCAGAAATAATGGCTATTGAATATCAAAGAGGTCAATTGTGTGAAAAAAGGTGTTTCTGTGAAGGAAAGGGTTATGCAAAACTTTTAATGCCTAAATTCTAAAAATACACTTTCAAGCATTTTTCAAAACACTGTCTCACACAGTTTGGATCATCATGGATCATCTCAAATTGGTCCTTGGTGTTAGAAGAGTTGAAAATTAAAACAAAGGTAAGGGTTGTCTTCCTCAATTTGATTTCACTAACAAAACATGGGACACATGTAGGTCCCTCCTCCCTGGCAGTCAACGTATGATTTGTCCTTTGATATTAAAGTATGACACTGACCTTGACATGACACCACTTTGAAAGTTGCAGTTCCAGGAGATAAGTAATTATACCAAAAACCTTTACCTCAAATAGTTACAAAACTATGGCCAAGTTAAAGTTTTATAAATTTGATGTTTAATCAGGAAGTTGGACCTCGAAATAATAGCAAATAAAGTTACGTTAGTTCTACAGAGGCAGCACCCATTCCCACTTTGGCTATTTTTAGATCCAACCTCTTTGATTAAATCTACCAAAAAGGAGCATTAACTAGAACAAAGGAAATTTTCAGAAATGTGTAATTTTGAAACCATTGTGACAAATAGAGCATATGCTCCTACAAAGTGACTTTTACAGAAGCGTCAAAAGGCATCAATATGCGGGAATGGGTTAAAGTTTTTACAGGATAACTATAATTTTCAGCAATAAATGACAATGGCGATTTGTTATTTGACAAACCTGTAAGCTGTACAAACTTCACACAGCATTCCTCCGTTTGGCCCTGAATTGTAACATGGCCTTTGTGTAGGGTATAGGACTTGCCGTGCCATATTGTCTGCAGAATTCGGATCTGAGACCCTGTCTCACAGTCACCTAGCAGCATGGCTGACTGACTCTGAATACTGATATTAGAGCTCTGTGAACAACCATCTTCTGCTGTACGATTAACTTGAAGTGAAGTGCATGGCTGGTGGACGGACTGCTGTAGGAATAAAGCAATTCTAAATAACACAACCCAACCCCTTGTTCACCATCTGGATGCTGGTTTGTCAAAAAGGAATGGTTAATCACTGTTTAACCCTGTGCTCCATAAATATGTCTTTCTATGTCTTTCCAAACGGAATAGACCTAGATCAGACAGCTCCTATCAGAGCTGTCTGATCTGGGTGTTTGTTTTTGATATATGCTTTTGAACGCACATATCCTGTGTGAAAAGAGCGCTATATAAATGTGGTATAATAATAATATATGCAGATCAGATTCATCAGTTTCTGTGATGATAAAAAATGATTTTGTTCATTGTACCATTATAAAAATTCAGTGAATTAATATTATATAAATATCACATTCTATGGAGAGCAACAGTACATATTGTCAACACGAGGTTGGTAATGTTCACCGAGGCTTCAGCATTAACATACCGAGGGTTGACAATACGTACTGTCGCTCTCCATAGGATGTGATATTTATTTTATTATACCGGACAGCACAATCAATTTCGTCGTCAAAAAGATTTATTCAATGACAACAAAAACAGTTTGAAACAAAAGTTATATATTCGGTTCTTAAAAATAGCTGATCAGCTTCACTCTTCTACTCATTACACGTCAAGTACTGGCCGAGTCCTTATCAATGTCCAAACTTGACAGATCCTCCTTTGAAATAGTCGCATAACGCGACATTTCTCAAATAATTAAAAACAACTGTCAAAATGATGTTTGTTGATCAAATTGCAAATGTCAAATGACGTCAGGCAGATGGACGTCACATACACAAATTAATAAGGGTTCACTGATCTAGACGTACTGTTGCCTGCACAAGATAATGTTGCATGGAACAGTACAAATTGTTTCATGGCAGGTATATGGAAAATTTGTATTGGAAAGCCACATGAGGTATAATAATTTGAATTAATATTTTGAATATTCATGCAGTAGAGGGTTAACCCCTTACCTAAAAATATTCATGTAAGAAATGACATTTCATACAATATATTTGCTAGAATTTTATAAAGGTACATGAACAAAGGATTCTAAGCCATGGCAGAAAATGTAGAATTGAATGTTATTTATTTCATCAGCAAACAGAGCAGACCTTGATCAGATCACTCCTACAGGAGCGATCTGATCTGGGTTGTCTCTGTTTGCAAATGTGTAAAAAGACTTGTCTATGGAGTAAAGGTGAATGGTAAGTCTATTTAATACAGACAGGACTTTACCCTGATGAATATTTATGTAAAGAAATATTGACATCATGAATATATATTAGCTGAATATTTATAATGGCATATGAACAAAGGAATTGTTTGGTATTGGCAGAAACTGTAGAATCAGATCTACATGTATATAATTTCATTAGCAAACAGAAACGACACTGATGAATATTCATTTTAGAAATAATGACATCATGAATACTTTTTAGCTGAATTTTTAAAATGTCATAGGCATATATACATAAGTGGTTGGTATTCGTAGATACAGTAGAGTCAGACCTATTATAATCCATGTTAACATTTAACCTTTTCCCTATTATAAACGTGTTTTCACGCATTTGCAAACAGAGTAGACCCAGATCAGACGGCTCCTCTATCAGGGTCTGCTCTGTTTGCTAATAGAATTTGATATATCTATTTCTTTGCTTTCTAAAATGTCTACAGTGTTCCACCTTCTATATTTCTTTATAACTATTTTGTTAATGAATATTCAGTAGGTATTGAAATTTGGCCAAAATACAGAACAGGGAAAGGGTTAATCTGATAGAGATGACTTCTGACACCTCTGCCAACAGACAAGATCCAGATCAGACAGTGTTCCTGTAGATCCTGTCATATCCTGTGTTCATATACCATTGCAACATTTCAGGTCATCATTATTCATGATGTCATTATTTCTGAATAAATGAAGGTAACTTGTTAATATAAATTAGTAACAGATGACTTTGCAGATACAATAGAATAACCCATTCCTTGCATTTGAAGGTTTTTAATTCAGTATGAAAGGTAATGTAACAGAACAAAGAAAAAGTTCAGACAGACAGATGGATGGATGGATGGATGGAGATCAAATTTCCAGAGTGTTTAAATTTCATGAAATGTTTCATCACATTGAAATTCAATGAAAAAAATTGGCACTAACTTCGGCTTCAACTTTGACTCAAATATGTCCAGTTTGGTGAACATTTTTTCTTGCATGAATATTCATAGGTGAAGTGTTAGTGCAGGTGATTGCTGGGCGCAAGAACAAAGTAATGAAATGAACCATTAGAGGAGCTGGCACCTGCCTAAACCCTTTACTCTATGAATATTTATGTAAGAAATAATGACATCATGAATATGAATTAGCTGAAATTTTATAAAGACATAATGGCTATTTTAGCAATGGCAGAAACAGTACAATCAGATCTGTATTATTCCATAATCAAGTAGAGCTGACTCTGAACCTGATCTGGGTATGTCCTGTTTGCAAAGGCATTAACCCTTTACACCATTAACATGCCTTTCTGTGTCCCTGCAAACAGAGTAGAGCCAGGTTAGATGACTCCTATAGGAACCATCTGATCAGGGTCTGCTCTCTTTGCTCATGATATAATGTATATATATGAGTCTGCAGTTTCTGCCATGGCCAATTTCCAGTGTCCATGTGCTAATATAATAAATAGTTTAATTAATTTTCATAGATTAAATACCCAGAATAGACATCATTTTAGAGGTTGTTTTGGGGGCATTTTACTGCACTTACAATTTGAACCTCTGCATTACTGTACATCACAACAGGTTCGGCCTTCTGTTCCTTTACACTCTTCACCTTCCTCAGCCAGCAGACTAACGAGACAATGATCAGAGCACACAGTGCCCCGCCCACAGAGCAGCCAATGGCAATCTGCATTGTTAGACTGGGACCAGTGCCAGACTCACTTGTATACAGCGCTGAAAGTACAGTACACAAATCATTATTATCAGTCATTGCTTGATAATAAGCAGGGACATAACTTGAAAGGTATGAATAGTTTGGTCCTACTGGAATCATGGCTCTTGTGACAGTGCATGAAGTTTAATGAAGTTTGTTCCGAACATATTAACGTTATTGCACAGATTAATCCTTTACCTGATGAAGATGCCTTTTGATGCCTTTGTAAACAGAGTAGACCCAGATCAGACGACTCCTGAATATTCATCAGGTAAAGGATTAACCCTCTACTCCATGAATATTTATGTTAGAAATAGTGATATCATAAATTTAATTAGATTACTTTCTATTATTGAACATAGGAATGTTTAAGCCTGACAGAAACTAGAATTAGATCTATTTTATTTCATAAGCAATCAGAGCAGACCCTGATCAGATGGCTCCTACTGGAGCCGTCTGATCTGGGTCAGCTATGTTTGTAAAGGCGAAGAAAGGCTTATTTATGGAGTAAAAGGTTAAAGATTCTACAGCAAGGCCTTTGAAATAAAAGTCATGATAAAACAACCTCTTTCTTTAAAAAACAAAAGACAAGAGTGTCTGAAGAAACACATGCTGGCAGAAGTCGGACAGAAAAATGTTTGATGCAAAAATGACAGATGATAATGTAGTGATCCCTAAGTGTTGCCCTGCCAAAACAGGTGACACAAAAAAAAACAAGGTGGCTTTTATTTTAACCCTTTACCTGATATACCATTGCAAACAGAGTAAATCTAAACCCTGTAGGAGCAATCTGATCAGGCTCTGCTCTATTTGCTTATGACATAATATAGATATGAATCTTTCATTGTCTGCCATCAACAAAAACATTCTCTGTTCAGTGGCCATTATAAAAAATCCGTTACTGAATATTTATGAAGTCATGAATTCTTATACAGTATATAAATATTGATGCGATAGAGAAGTAACACTTTATTCCATAAATATGTCTTTCTGATCAGGGTCTGCTCTGTTTGCTTATGATATAATACACCAAAATTTCCTGTGTTCATGTGCTACTATTACAATTAATCTAATTAATATTCATAATGTCATTATTTCTTACATAAATATTCATGGAGTAAAGGGTTAAATCAAGAACAAAATACTTCTGTAAATATGTGCTTTACCTTGAGCACAGGTGGGTCCTGTCCAGCCAGCCTCACATCCCGAGGGGCACCTGCCATCAGAAGTATAGCAGGGACTGTAGTCCTTGCAGTTGCCACATTGTTCCTCACAGTTCTGTCCATGAGTCCCTGGCAGACAACCTGAAACAGGATGAACACCATTTTACGATAAAACAAAACCCATCATTTCCAATATTTTTGCAAGATTCATAGCTCGGGTTTATGCAACCAGAATATTTCAGAGTTTTATTCAGGGTAAATATCATTTTCTGCACTGAATATTGAAGTAAAAACCCAAATCAGTTTTGAAACAAGAGGCCTTAAGGCCCTGAAGCTCTCACCTGAGATAACCCCCAGGGTGGGCCCTTTTTGACCCAGAAGTCACCATTTGTACAACCTTGGTAGAGAACCACAAGGCAAAGCAGCAAGATTTTTTAAGGACTATGCAAAAACTGATAAACCCCAGGGTGGGACCATTTTGGCCTGGGGATCATAACTTGAACAATCTTGGTAGAGGACTATTAAATAATGATATAAACAAAATATCAAAGGTCTGGGCATTTTAGTTTCAGAGAAAAAGATGTTTAAAGAGCCTGGGTGCGGGGTCATAATTTGAACAATCTTTGTAGAGGACCATTAGATCATGCTACATACAAAATATCAAAGCTCTAGGCTTTACATTTTCAGAGAAGATGTTCCTATGAAAAACTGATAAGCCCTTAGGCAGGCCATTTTCAACAAATGCATAAAAAAGCATTTATATGAAGGAAAGGGTTATACAAATCTATTATTTCTCACTGGTATAAAGCAGGTGAATATTCTAATACTAAAATCGTCATTTCTCTATCAAAACCATTGGCTGTGACCACTCAACAGAATATTTCGAAGACAATTCTAAAGAGTTGTCCCATTATAGAACTTAGTGGAGAAATAAAGGAGCTATTCTTGAAAATGATTCAACCCATTACTCCGTAAACATACCTTTCTACGCCTTTGCAAACAGAGTAGACCCAGATCAGATGGCTCCTAATATAATATAGATATGATTCTGCAGTTTCTGCCATGGCCAAAATATTCTGTGTCCATGTGCTATGCTATTATAACAATATGATTAATATTCATGATGTCATCATTTCTTACATGAATATCCATGGAGTAAATGGTTAATTTGCACATCTTATCTGGGCCCCTTTTGGTACTCATTCTAACTGCCTTGATGATAAGATGCTGAGTAAAGAAGTGTCTCATCACTTTATCCAAACGGTTTGACACTCTGACATTGATTTTGAAAAGACAATGCACCTTAATATTGGAGCAGACAGCAATTTGTTTGTTACCTAGTGTTCAAAAGATCAAAGATTCATGAAGAAACATTATCATTATTATTTTTTTTAACCCTTTCACCTGTTCTATATATATTCCAAAGTTCAATAACTACTGAATATCCGTGCACAAAATAGTTATAATGAAATATGGAAGATGGAACATTGTAGACATTTTAGAAACTAAAGAAACAGATCTATCAAATTTCATTAGCAAACAGAGCAGACCCAGATCAGACAGCTCCTAATAGGAGCTGTTTGATCTGGGTCTACTCTGTTTGCAGCTGTGTGAAAAGGCATATACAAAGGAAAGGGTTAATCATAGAGACACCTTTTGATGGCTTTGCAAACAAAGTAGACCAAGATCAGAGAGTCATATGATCGGGTTTGCTTTGGCTGCATTGATCCTGTCTTGCAATGACGGGTAGTAATTTCACCTAACATTGGCATACATGGTATTCCTATGAAAAATACCCCATCTCAAGTCTATACCTTGTTCGCAGAAAGCCCCACGTCTGCCAATACCACAATTCAGGCATTGCCCAGTGTTTCTGTTGCATGTCTTATTCTGACACTGATCAGAGCATGTCAATGTACAGTCCGGACCATGAAAGGAAGGCTGGCATCCCAGTGTACAATAACCTGGAAAACAAATAAAAACAATACAGAACAGAACATAATCTTATTCAAGGACTTTAACAATAAAGTTCATTGTCACATCACAATACAATTCAAGCATGTTTGTAGCAGCAAAAAACAACAAAAAAACAGAAAATGAAAAAGGAAATAGAAAATAGATGGCGGAAGTAGCCTATCAAAGAAAAAACTGTATATATTATACAGTAAAACCTCTCTATAACGATCACTAAATTGTGTTAATTAGTTAGTATTTAGAGCAGGTGGCTGCTTAAAGCAAGGTGAAAGTCAAACAGAATACTCCTATAGGAGCGTTCTGTTTTACTTTCACCTTGCTTTAAGCAACCACCTGCCTTTAACACAAAATATTTTATGTAGTTTAGTGGCCGCTATAGAGAGGTTTTACTGTATGTTATAATAGTGTACAGATGAAGACCAGCTGTCATACAGGAAATGCAGCCTCTGATGAGGTCCCCCAGTTTGATACTCATCAGCATCTGCAGTGTCTACAAATCCATCAATGTAGACCTTCATCAGAAGCCACATCTCTAATGTGCTATGTCTGGTCTAGATACACGCCCTTTCTCTCATATAAATGCCTTTTTATGCATTTGCAAACAGAGTAGACACAGATCAGACAACTTCTATAGGAGCAGAGCTACAGATAAAGGTGCATACTCAAGAACTAAAATCATCATTTCTCCATCAAACCCTATGTTATGACCACTCTTTAGAATTGTCTCGAAGAGATAGGGTAGATAGCAGGGCTCTAGAAATCCGGAAAATCGCCGGTCTGGACCGATTTTTGACTTCTCAGACCGGTTTGTACGACAGAATTTGAAAAAAAATCGGTCCCAAAATTTCAAGCAGACTACACGTATCTAATTAGAATCATCGGTCTATTAGCTAAATGTTGCAATTCGTAAGTGCCCTATCATAAACGTGTCAAGGGATTAAATGCCTGGGGTCAGGATTATGGGCCAGTCGGTCTTGACATACTTACCTCTTGCAGCTAGCCACTGAGCCATGTAATATTGATAAGACATGCTAGGCATTGTGCACTTCATCTATTTCTTATGCCGCAAACAGTTCTAATTGTTTATGCAGTAATTGGCATTGATGTCGTAATTACCTACATTTTACCTGGTAACAAACGGTCCGTAGTAAATTAATGAAATGTCGCCTAATTATGTTTGTTTAATTAATTACTGTAACAGTCCGTATATTAAGGCTACTCTATTTTTTTGTATTTAAAAAGGATATGTCTATCTAAAGAAATAGATCTGTAATCAAGGCTGAAATGTCACTGACACATAACATTTTGGTATCAGGTTTTTATGAGCAAATACTCTCTTGATATCCATCAGCAACACAATTTACTTTGAAGAATCATAACAAAAAGTCAACAAAATGTCCGGATGATTCCACGGGGGACCGCCACAATGAAGTATGGACCTGGGCAGAAAAAAATGTATGATCACGAGATATATAGACTATAATTATATCTAGTGTTCATACATTTTTTTCTGTCCAGGTTCATACTTCATTGTGACGGTCCCTATATATCTAGTGTTCATACATTTTTTTCTGTCCAGGTTCATACTTCATTGGGACGGTCCCCTGTGCTTGATTCAAGTTAAAGGTTGACCTATTTTCGTGACTCCACATTTAAAGAGCTCCATTCTGAGTAGTGGCTTTTGTTCATCTGATGAGAAATACGTATGCATCATAAGCTAAATAATAATTACCAATCATGTAAGCTAGTTTCCTTGCTTCTCGTTCAAAGCCTTCAAAACTGTCACGCATGCCGACTTGAAATGTCATTAGTTTTCGCGAATGTCAACTGTCATTAGTTTTCACAAATTTCGAGATTTAATGCTGTCATTTTATTACAAACAAACTATAAGGGGACAAATGGCACATATTCAAACATACTACCAGTGGACATATAATGAGGGGCTAATGTCCGCTCATCGAAAAATGGTGGGGCAAATGTTCGGGTGGCTAATGTCCGTTTCTCGGCTGGACCGGTTGGGATTTGAAAATTTCTAGAGCCCTGGTAGATAGGATAGGGTTTGGTGGAGAAATAAAGACGTTATTCTTGAAAATGTTTTAATTTGTACGCATCTTATCTGGAGCTCTGAGGAGCCATCTGATCAGCTTCTGCTGTTTGCTTTCGACATGATATAGATCTAATTTCACAATTTTTGTCAAAGCAAACATTCCCTTGAAAATTTTATATTTATAAAAATTGAGCTAATAAATATTCATGTCATTATTTTTTATATGAATACAGAACAGGAAAAGGATTAATTCTCTCCTATACCATCGCTCAATGGAAGTATAAGTCTGGATTAGGTAGTAGATTATTGCAGGGCAACACTGTAGTATAACACTGGTGATAGTGTTTCAGATTATTTAACCTTTTCCCTGTTCTATGTTTATTCCGAATTTCAATACCTACTGAATACATATGGACAAAATAGTTATAATGAAATATGGAATGTGGAACATCATAGCCATTTTAGAAAGTAAAGAAACAGATCTATCAAATTCAATTAGCAAACAGAGCAGACCCTGATCAGACGGCTCCCATAAAAATTCGGTCTTGAATTAATGCATCTGAATTCACCACCTGTGGTTTTTGAGACGATTCTAACAAGACGTGTTTGTGAAACACTATGCCCCAACCCAATTTGACCTTTGACCTTGAAGGGTGACCTTGTCCTTGACATGTCACCCCTCAAAATGTGCAGCTTCATGAGATACACATGCATGCCAAATGTCAAGTCTCTATCTCTACTGGTTCAAAAGTTATGGCCAATGTTTAAGTCAGTGATTTGACCTATATATTTGACATCTGACCTTGACCTCTGACCTTGACATATCACCCCTCAAAATGTGCGGCTTTATAAGATACATATGCATGCCAAGTCTCTATCTGCACTGGTTCAAAAGTTATGACCAATGTTAAAGTTGCCCCCCCCCCCACCCGGATCTGAGCGGGGGACATAAAAAGTGGTCACAATATAGGATTTGGTTGTGAAAAAACAAAAGACTTGTAGACTCCTATACACCCCAAAATGCTTGCCCATTCATTTTCCTGATCCCATAAATGGAGGAACTCTTTGATCAGGGTCTGCACTGTTTGCAGATCTAAACAATGTCCATACTACCATATATATATTGTTTGTGCTGCTCCTAAAAACATAACAGGTGGGTTCCAAAACTCAATTTGGACATATTTACCATAAGTAATATAGAAGTATGGGAGTGACCATGTTACCTGTGTCCTTTCTGCAAGTGTTCTGCACACATGATGAACTGCACTGGAAGGAGCAGCGTCCCCCGTAAAACCCAGTCACACAAGGTCCAATGCATTCCCCTGTAGGTTGGTCGCACTCCCTGTCCCTGCACTTGTCACTGCATATCTCCTGACAGTTGGTGCCATACCAGCCCCGTATACACCCACTCATACAGGACTTTGTTTTCTTATCACAGGACTCCTTCAGACAGTTGGGGCTGCATTCACTTGGACAGCTCTTCCCACAAATTAAGTCGCAATTTTTACCAGTGAATCCACTAACGCAGCCATCAGAGCATTGGCCAGAATTTGAGTCACACTTGTTGTGCTTACATCGAATGCTGCAGGTTTTATTACAGTAGTCTCCATAGAAGCCTGTTTTGCACCCATGCATACATCGTCCAGTGACATAATCACATGTAAAGGACCAACCGACTATTACATCCGTGCAGGTTGATGGACATGCCATTTCACATTTTTCACCATACCATGATCCGGAACACCCCATTGAACATTTCCCAGTGTCTTTTTCACACAAATGAGAATCACAGTGAGGGCTACATGTCTTATTGCAAGCTAAACCATAATAACCGTCATAACACCCCTTAATACAGTCTCCTGTAGCCTGGTCACAGTACAAAAAACCATTAAAATCAGATTTTCTACAGTTGTCACTACAACTTAATTCACAAGTACTCCCATAAAACCCTGCCTCACAGCCTACGCATGAGCCATTGAAGAAGGTATCACATGTCATGCATTGAGATGGACATCTATCATTGCATCTGTCCCCATACCAGCCAGAAAGACAAGTACATGTACCTCTTTTATCATCACACACATTTCCCACACAATTTTCTCCGCATGTATACTGACAGTTATCACCATAGTGACCAGGCTCACATCCCTGGTCACACTTGCCAGAGTACAAATCACAAGATTGATCTTTACATGATTCTGAACATTTTGCACACAGCTGGTACTGGTCGGAATGATAGCCTTCCTCACAAGTGGCACACACATCCCTGTTGTGAATATCCAGAGAGCATGCCTTACAATTTGGAATTGTACAATACCTGTTACACTTTAGACCAACTCCGTAATATCCTGGTATACAGCCATATACACAGTTACCATTTCGACTGTCACAAGTATCCCTACAGTTCTGTCCCTGACAACTCAAGCATTGCCTTCTACTCTCTGCTGGGAACATTCCGGTTTTACAGCGGCTACACACAACAGTATTACGCTCCAGTGTACATTGGACACAGTCCTTGACATCGCAGTAGCTATCACATTTTTTGCCAAACCAGCCCTGTTCACATTGTCCACTGAAGCACTCGCCAGTAGATGTATCACAGTCTCCTAATCCCAGAGAGCAATGAGCACTGCATGAAATACACCTCCACATCTCAGGAGACCAGTAATAACCTGAAAGTTGAAAGAAGTCAAACTTGGTAGATGCTGTATAATCCATACTTCCAGAGAATCTTTCTGATGCCAGTAGGAGCCATCTGATCTGGGTCTGCTCTGTTGGCTTATACAATATCTTTAAATATAATTCTGTTTTATTTGTTATTAAAAATGCATTCACTCCTGCAGCAACCATCTGATCTTACAGTTTCTGCCATGGTACAGCCTTCTTTTGTTCATTATGCCATTATATGTATATAAAAAATCAGCTAATCAATATTCATACAGTAACAGTCATTGTTTCTTACTAAATATTCATGAGAGAAAGGGTTAAGCAGCATCTTATGTCATGTGACAAAGGAACAATAAGGCAGTAGCAGATAAAACTAGAGGTTTTTGTCAAAAAAACGGATGTCTCCCCTCTAATAAAAACAATATGTAAAGGGAAATCACTAAAAATGTTATGGTCTTGATGAATGATACTTCCCCTCATTATGCGTTTTCCACACTACATTTTTCAAGAAGAAAATGATAACAGCTAATAACTCCAAAAATACTGATACCAGATTTATGGCCCTTGTGCATGACACTTACTTTCATCATGTTCTTTCCAAAAATAAAATGTCATTCCAATAGCATCAGTCGAACAGGAGTTATTGATCGGCCAAAAAATGTAACAAAGGGCAATAACTCCAAAAGTATTGAAGCCAGAATTATGGCCCTTGTTCATGACACTTTCTCTCATCATGCTCTTTCCATGTATGAAGTTTCAATACGATGGCAAGAGCCATGTAGGAGTTATCATCCGGACAAGAAAGAATTAAACAAATGTACAAGGGGCAATAACTCTAAATTTATTGAAGCTCGAGTTCAGGATCTTATGCATGACACTTCCTCTTGTTATGATCTTTCCATATATGAAGTTTCAATCCAATGGCATGAGCCATATAGAAGTTATCGTCCGGACAAAAAAGTGTGATTTTTTTACAAAGGGCAATAACTCCAATATTAGTGAAGCCAGAGTTATGGACCTTGTGCATGACACTTCCTCTCGTTATGATCTTTCCATATATGAAGTTTCAATCCAATGGCATCAGGCATATTGAAGTTATTGTCCGGACAAAAAATTATGATATTTTTTACAAAGGGCAATAACTCCAATATTAGTGAAGTCAGAGTTATGGACCTTGTGCATGACACTTCCTCTCATTATGCTCTTTCCATATATGAAGTTTCAATCAACTGGCATCAGGCATATTGAAGTTATTGTCCGGACAAAAAATTATGATATTTTTTACAAAGGGCAATAACTCCAATATTAGCGAAGCCAGAGTTATGGACCTTGTGCATGACACTTCCTCTCGTCATGATCTTTCCATATATGAAGTTTCAATCCAATGGCATGAGCCATATAGGAGTTATCGTCTGGACAAAAAAGTGTGATTTTTTTTTACAAAGGGCAATAACTCCAATATTAGTGAAGCCAGAGTTATGGACCTTGTGCGTGACACTTCCTCTCATTATGCTCTTTCCATATATGAAGTTTCAATCAACTGGCATCAGGCATATTGAAGTTATCGTCCGGACAAAAAGTGTGACAGACAGACGGACAGACGGACAGACAACTCTCACGAAAACAATATGTCTCCCCCATATAAATATGGGGGGAGACATAATTATAAACCACAATTACTAAACAAGCAGAGTTTAAAAACACAGAATTATAGCTAAAAGTGATGAAAATCATGGCAACCTTGATCGCAAATCCAAGGTCTGATAAATCCTGTATGTTAACTACTGAAACTTTATGTGATGCACATCTAGATTTCACAGAGATCACCTGCATCAATTTTCAATCAATTAAGCTGAAAACTGTAAAGGAAATTCACTCCAAAAACTTAATTTGTTAGCAACACATATGGTACAAGTCCATGGGTAGATAACTCCTGTATGAATTGTTATATACTAAAAAGCATTATATAATGCCCATCTACTCTTCAAAGAGACCATGTATACAAACTGTCATAGAAAGTTGATGAAAAATGCAGATGTAGATGTAGTTTGTACCATAAGTTCACAGTTATCCCTATTCAACAGTAAACCATTACAGTAAAACTTATTTATAACGAATTCTGATAAAGCGAATTTCCGCTTATAGCGATCTAAATTTCATTAGCCGGCCGATATCTTCATTAATTATATACAGACTATAATGTTTAGTACGAAGTTGGTTATAGCGAATTTTCGCTTATGGCGAACTGATTTTCAAGTACCTTTATTCACAAAACACTTTAAAATTCCTTCGTTAAAGCGAAGTTTCACCTTGTTACTATCTTCAATCACCTGTGTATTTCGCATGATTAACACCATGTTGCATAGGTGTTAAAACACACACCAGTATTGGGACAAACTGTGAAGTGATCCGTAAACATGTATTCTTCACGGTGGTATGGTATAATTAACATTGTGTAGCGATAAGGTATAATTAAACACCGCTAACCGCGGGACTTATATGCACTTAAAAGTATATGTTATAGCTAAACATCGTTAAGATCTGGCGCTCGTTTTTTATTTTCAAAATAAATACTTGAAGTCTTTTGGTTTTGTTATTCCCTCCCTGTTCGCATGTTCCGCTAAAAATACCGTTGACTCTGATGACGACACAGGTAAGGAATATTTGCCAGTGCCCACATACGCAGAGTCTTTGTCCGCTAAATACAATTTGCACCGGGCATTGGAGCAACAACCAAATACTCCTGAGGATTTACTTAAAGCGCTGACATCTATGAAACAACTTTTTGGCAAGTGTCAAGCATCAACTTGTGTTCAAAAGCAAATGACTGATTTCTTCCACAAATGAGTAAGCTGTACGATGTATGATGTACATTTTTGGAGTTTGATCGTTACGCATATTCGTTTGCTTTTCTGAATTACGATTTAGTAAAGTTTTGAACAGTCGTGTGCCAGAGTCATAATTTATAGCGAACTTCGTACTATCAATATAGCAAATAATGTCTATAGAGAAGTAAATCCTTCAGTCCCTTGGAATTCGTTATAACCGAGTTTTACTGTACATCTAAGATCAAAAGCAGGTAACTCCATATTACTTGGAGAAAGGCAAGTTTAACCAAACAATTTCTTTAAATGACATCTCATAATGATAAACCACTGAATGGATTTCCTATAGGAGCTGTCTGATCAGGGTCTGCTCTGTTTGCTGATGATATGATATAGATGTGATTCTACAGTTTCTGTCTTGGCAAAAGAAGCCTGTGTCCATTTGCTAGTATAACAATAAATCTAATTAATAATCATGATGTCATAATTTCTCTCATGAATATTCATGTAGTAAAGAGTTAACAGTGTTTTCAAGTTATTTAGGATACGTACCTGTGTTACAAGTGTGGCAATATATGTTTTCATTGTAACTGGTAACACTACACTGCTGACAATTCAGAATTGGGCAGTTTTGAGTTTCACACTTTGGGCCGGTGTAGGGCTTGACACAACCGTAGTGACAGTTACCAAACTGGTCACAAATGTCAATGCCACGGAACCTTTTACAGTTGTCATTGCACTTCAGATTGCACAATGGACCATAGTAACCATCATGACACCTGTAAATACAATAGTACAATTACAACACCTGTAAGTACCATAGTGCAATCATAACACCTGTAAACATTTACAGTGCAATCATGACACCTGTAAATACAATAGTACAATCACAACACCTGTAAGTACAATAGTGCAATCATAACATCTGTAAACATTTACAGTGCAATCATGACACCTGTAAATACAAAAGTACAATCACAACACCTGTAAGTACCATAGCGCAGTCACACTTGTAAACAGTACAGTGCAATCATGATACCTGTAAATACAATAGTACAATCACAACACCTGTAAGTACCAAAGTGCAATCATAACACCTGTAAACAGTACAGTGCAATCATGACACTTGTAAATACAATAGTACAATCACAACACCTGTAAGTACCATAGTGCAATCATAAAACCTGTAAACATTTACAGTGCAATCATTACTTTGGTCCTGCATTAATTAAGCAACTGCCTGCTTTTTACGAATACTATGTTCAATCAATCAATGCTTGCTTAGGACAGACTTAATTTTTTATAACTAATCAACATTGGTTCTTTGTATTTGAGATTTGAATATGGTTAGTGCTTTCATTCTGTATAAATCTATTCTGCACTACAGAGTCGACACTAAAATGACACAAAATTATAAGTTATAAAGTGTGTACAAAGCCAGATTTTAATTTAACTTGAAAAAAACATTTGAGTCAAGTCTGACTATATCACTGTACCTACCAGAGCTACAGATAAATGTGCATACTCTAATACTAAACTCATAATTTCTCCACCAAACCCTATGTTGTGACCAGTCTGTAGAATCATCTCAAAGAGACGATTCTAAAGAGTAGTCACAACATTGGGTTTGGTGGAGAATAAAGGAGTTATTCTTGACAATGTTTTAATTTACGCATCTTGTCGTGACCTGGTACCTACCTAGTGCACTGTTCAATATAGTTGTTCCCAATTATGCATTCCTTGCAAGCATCATTTTCACATCTGGTCGTACAGGTGCTGCCTTTATAACCAGCCTGACATCCATACATACATGCCCCAGTGTCTGAGTAGCAATAGTGTTGTCCATACAAACAGTTAGCACATGGGGCAGCCTGGACTATGACTAAATAAAAATATGGAAAATATTTCATTGTCAAAGATGGAAATATTAAGAATTAACCAAAAAATGGAAATCACTAAATTATCAACAATTAAGGGAATGGATATTATGATCAAATGTGGAAAGGTATGGACAAGTTCAGTTATCAACTATGGAAATCTTTCATTTAATTCACGATCAAAGATGGAAAGGATTTCATTATCAAAGATGGAAAAACCTCATTGTTAACCCTTTCCCTCATATAAACGTGTTTTCACGCATTTGCAAATAGAGTAGACCCAGATCAGACGGCTCCTATAGGAGCCGTCTGATCAGGGTCTACTCTGTTTGCTAATAGAATTTGATAGATCAGTTTCTTTAGTTTCTAAAATGGCTACAATGTACCACCTTCCATATTTCATTATAACTATGTTGTCCATGAATATTCAGCAGGTATTGAATTTTGGACTAAATATAGAACAGGGAATGGGTTAAAATGGGAAAGACTTTATTATCAATTAAATTTTGATAATGCTTTGAGGGTGGGAAGTGTGGGAAATCACTGTACTAGCATATCCATACAGTGTCTAGACCAAAATCAGAGGACTCTCACAGGAGCCTTCTGATCAGGGTCTGCACTGTTTGTCATTCACAAAGTCAGTCTTACAGCAAGTTATAGGCCTTTAGATCTGACATGTCATTTTTTATTTATAGCAGAATGTGATTGCACCACTGTTGTATTAGGTAAGCTCAGCATTTGACAGACTATTTCAACAGAAACTATTGAATTTAATCACTGTAGGCAATGAAAGTCACCTCGTGGCGCAGTGGTTTAGGTGTAGCATCAAACTTCTAGTCAAACCAGCTGCATGAGCTTCACGAAATATTTGCTGTGTTATTGTTATTCAAGAACTCATCAATATCAGCAAAATCCTATTGTAAAGAATGGAATAGTCTGGAAAAAACAAATCTATAAATAAAAATGACAGGTCAGCCCTAATTGCTAGTAAAACATTTTCAATCTAAATGTTCTATATTAGTAAACACTGCTGGGCCCATACTGCTGGGCCCATCCACTTTGAATAGTCAGCATTCAACAGGTTAACCCTTTCTTCCATGAATATTCCTGTAAAATATAATAATGTCAAGAATATTAATTAGATTATTTTCTTATTATTGCACACGGACACAGGGATGTCTGGCCATGATGGAATCTATAGAATCATATCTATATTATATCATAAGCAAACTGAGCAGACCCTGACCAGACAGTTCCTGTTATAGAAGCTGTCTGATCTTGGTTTTTTCAATGCAATGGTGTAGAAAGGTGTATTTATGGAGGAAACGGTTAAGAAACTAAGAAAATTATGGAATCAACTTCATTATCAGAGCTTTTTACAGTCAATGAAGATCCAAGTGGGGAAAACGTTATATCGGTATAATTGATACTTAATAGGTTAGTTTTCATTTTGATATAATAAATATATTTTCAACGAACAATAATTCCAACGAACACATTTAAAAGTGTAACACCATGTTTGATAAATGTCTCATAATTAGTAATTAATACAGGCAATTAAAAGTGTTATACATGTATATCTGAAATTCATGTAGAAATTCTTTAAATAACTTGATAATTGACACGTCTTTGAACAGTACTATATGCTGTTTATATTTAACTCCGGATTAGTTGATTAATTACTTGCCTACGTACTGTTTATTGGGTGGCATTTACAAAAAAATTAAATTAAATAAATAGATTAACCTGTTTATACTGTGTCATGTAGTGCAGACCCTGTTCAATATCGTAGAGGATACCTCATTCACATGTCTTACACAATATGAATATACTATAACATTAAATACTAGGGGCGTTATTCAATCAATTAAACATGGATATTTATATAGCGCTACCAAATAGACATCAAATATAAAAACTGGGCCATTTTGACCCGGGCAAACCGGGCCGTTTTGGAACTGGGCCGTTTTGACCCGTCACCGACAAAAAATAAAGAAGTAAAGGAAGCCGACATACAGTAAATTCTCGTAAAATACGACCATTCAAAAGAAGTTTAATTTTGGATTTTTAAAACAAGTAATAGCTTAATTCAGGACAAAAGTTATACAGAAACCATTAAGGAATCATGAGCTTTTACAGACTCCTATATTAATAAATTAAGTGGTTGTCAGAGACATACCTTTCCCTGTTCAGTATTCATGTAAGAAATAATGACAGCATGACTATTTGTTAAATATTAACTGAATTTCTATAATGTGATCTTTTTCAGGGAATCTTTTACTTTGACAAAACTGTAGAATCAGATATATATAATGTTAAAAATAAAACACAGCAGATCCTGATCAGTCTTTCAGACTGCTCTTATAGGATCGAGCCATCTGATCTGGGTCTAATCTGCTTGCAAATGCGTGAAAAAGCGGTTGGTTATATGAGGGGGAAAGGGTTAACTCTCAAGAGTGTCAAATAGTGTCACTGATGACAAACTGAATTTAATTAAAAAAGACAGTCGGCCCATAAAAATGAAAGTAAATCAAACCTAAAACAATCCTAATGGTAAAAATATTCCTGATTAATATTAATATTAGATGTAATTTGCTCATTTTTCATACTGGTATTATGAACAAGGGATTTTTTTTTATCATGGAAGAAACTGTAGAGTCATATCTACATTTCATAAGCAAACAGAGAAGACCATGACCAGAAGCCAAGACCTACATGAGCTATCTCTGAATCTGAATGTACTATACAGTGCAGGGCCAGTTACGGCATTTTAGTGCACCGGGTCTGACCTGGGTCTATTCTATATAGAGATGAAAAGAGCCCAATACACATATACCCACTAACCCAGCCCTTGGGCTAGACATTATGCAATAACACAATGAAGCCCGACCAGCTGCAATAAATATTGCGGAGTATAGATTCCATAACAACATCTAAAATTTATTGATTTTTAAGAGATGGTAGTATACAAATTGACCTTTAAAACTATAGCAAACGAGGATACAATGGAATATTGATGTTGCTAACATTATATTGTCAATGGTAGCTGATATTCCGGGTTCATATGTAGGTCACCGTGACTGTAAAACGATGTCGCGGTAGCTCTAATTTATGCACGGAAGCCGCTAAGTTCACGTACCTTGACATCCTAATATTGGTAGGAAGAACAACAGTCTACAGAAAAAGCCCCTCTTTGTCTGTCCAGTGGTCATTTCTTGTCCATTTGTACGTAGATAATCATGTGTTTACCTGCTGTTTACAGGTAAAAATTGACACTTCGTGCTTTCAGGTGAAACACCGGTGGTGTGTGAAAATCACAAACAACGTAAGATTTACACGTAGGCGGTTTTTTGGTGTATCGGTAGAGATGTCTAACGTTTGATAGAATTAGTTTGATATATAGATCTAGTGAATGCTAAATCACGTGCTTTATTGATAATGTAATTCGGTTAATTGAACTGGGAGGGGGCTAACATATTTGTTTTATTTATAAAGCTGCAATCCATTAACAATTACTTCTTAACTAACCGAACAATGAAAACGATAGTTGAAGGAGAATCTAGTAGTGAAACGACAGTAGACTCTGGAGTACCTCAAGGCACAGTACTCGGGCCAATCATGTTCCTCTACCACATTAACGATATCCCTGACGCAGTCACATGTACAGTCCGCCTCTTTGCTGACGATTGTCTATTATACAGGCGCATACAAATCACAAGAAGACCATAACAGACTCCAAAAAGACCTGGGGAATTTAGAAACTTGGGCAAGCAGGTGGGGTATGCGGTTCAACGCCAAAAAATGTTACATATTATCCATCAACAAAATGTCATCGAAATTCTATCAACAGAACAATCATATATTACAAGAAGTTCAAATAACACTTATCTTGGCCTGCAGATCTCAAACGACTTGAAGTGGAACATCCATAAAAATAACACCTTCAAAAAGGCAAAAGCAACACTCGGCTTCCTCAGGCGAAACCTCAGAAACGTACCAGCAGATTGCAGAAAAACAGCCTACACCTCACTAGTACGATCAATCCTTGAATATGGCGGAAAGGGAACATTGACAAAATAGAGAAAATCCAAAACAGAGCACTTAGATTTATAACAAAAGACTACAAAAGTAGAACACCAGGCACAATCAGCAATATGAGAACTGAACTAGGGCTGGAAACTCTGGAGGAACGCAGGATCAGCTTGCGCATAATCCTGATGTATTAAGTGGTTGAGCCTGGGGGGTTGGTCCCGTCACTATACCACCTGATCAATTTGTAAAATTCTCTAAACCAAAAAGACAAATCAGATCACGATCATATAAAGACCATATAACAGATAACATAGTACATAAACACCCATGTAACAATAGCAGGGGTCTCATTATACCAACTGGTAAAACTAAACAGTATACCAACTCTTTCTTCGTGGATACTGTTGTATATTGGAACCATCTACCCGACCCGGTCGCAAGCGCACAATCACTTGAGGCCTTCAAAACTGCACGCAAGCAGCATCGACAATAATAGTCCTCCGTCGTACAAAAGCCAGGAATTGGTGTCTACGACGTACCAGATACAGATACAGATACAGACAGACAGACAGATCATTTCAAACAATTATTTTGGCTGCTTTTTGGTCTACACTGGGGCAAATACCTATGATAACATATTGCACTATGTTATCATAGGTCTTTCTTTGACTGGGGTAACTTTCACACGGTCGAAGAATTTTGCCGTCGTCTAGAAGCAATTTAAGCAGTCGTGATCCCTTCTAAAAATCAGAGATAAACAGAGTTACTCGACGTCTCATCTGGGCCCAAACTGTTTGCATGTGATATTACAGATCCGTCTTCATGGCACTGTTCAAAGTGGTTAAAATTTGACACGACGATGTGAGCTTATTAGTGTCAGAGTAAAGGATATCTTATACAGTATACGTTATACATTGTAATATACAGTAAAACCTCTCTTAACCGGCCGTTAAATTTAGTATGAATATCGGTCTTGGAGACATGTGGCAGCTTAATGCAGGGTGAAAGTCATGCAGAAAGCTCCTAGAGGAGCTTTCTGCATGACTTTCACCCTGCATTAAGCTATCACCTGCCTAAAATATCTAAATTCTTCTCTATTAGAATTCCGGTTAAGAGAGGTTTTACTGTATTATGGATTAAAACATAGATAAATAAAAGGTCTACGATGTTTAGGCTGACATCACTTTAATCATTTCCTCGCTCTATGCTTATTATAAATTTCAATACGTACTGAATATTCATGAACAAAATAGTTATAACGAAATATGGAAGGCGAACTTTGAAGCCATTTTAGAAAGTTAAGAAATAGATATTTCAAATTCAATTAGCAAACAGAACATACCCTGATCAGACGGATCAGACAGGAGTCGTCTGATCTGGGTCTAATCTGTTTGCAAATGCACGAAAACACGCTTATATTTGAAAGGATTAATGCTTTACCTGCATTTTGACAGAGTAGACCCGGATTAGACAGCAACTGTCTAATTAGGTTCTGCTCTGTTTGCTTACGGAATATTAAAGACCTGTTTCTACAGTATCTGCCATGGTCAAAACTTCATGTGTTCATGTGCCATTATAAAAATATCATATTAATATTCATGACGTCATTATTTATTACATAAATGTCCATCAGGCTAAGGGTTAAGTAATGCTTTAAACCTAAGTTGGCGCTAGAATATATGGATTTTTCAAAACACAGGTAGTGTCTTAATGCAGACTGAAAGCAATGCAGAAAGCTCCATAGGAGCTTCCTGCATTGATTTTATTCTGCATTAAGCAACCACGGGTGTACAAAATGGAAGAAGTTCCTTTTAAAAAATGTAACGCCCCGTTCGCGTGTGTTAGAGATGATGCGATAACTTAGAACGGCAATATGGGTCCATGCTTATAAAACTTTTAGTTGAGTCTGAGTTCGTTCTCAAGTTTTTGAATGGTCAGATTTGAGCCTTTGGCTCAAATCTGACCAATCAAAAGCTTGAGAACTCAAATCTGACCAATCAAAAGCTTGAGAACGAACTCAGACTAAACTAAAAAGCTTTATAAGCATGGACCATGATTGATTGACTGATGTTCGGGGACATTTTCCAATCTACGGTTGGCCTATTTTAATACTTATACAGTAAAATTATTCGATTATTCGAATTTTTTGTATGGAAGAAGTTATAGACCCTTTTAGGCAGATGGCTGCTTAATGCATGGAGGAGCTTTCTATATGGAGGAGCTTTCTGCATGACTTTCACCATGTATTAAGCTGCCACCTTCTTAAAGATCGATAATGATACGTATTTTAGTGTTCGAATAATCGAGATTTTACTGTATGTAACTATAAAAGGTCTCTTTAGCGACCACATATCCCTTAACCTGCCGTTCCTCCATAAACACGCCTTTCTACGCCTTTGCAACCGCCTGTTTGCAAACAGGGTTCTATAGGAACCGTCTGATCATGATGTAGATATTATTCTACAGTTTCTGTCAATGCCAAAAAATCCTGTGTAAATTAATCTAATTAATATTTATGACATCATTATTTCCTACATGAATATTCATGGAGGAAAGGGTTTAACTATGGTCTGCTATATGTTACTTACTTTCGATTTGTAAATACTTTTGAGAACGTATTGATCGAGTATCATTTAAGAAATGAATGACGTGCTTCCGGTGTTCATGGGGTTATGCAACGCATAGCTTTACGAGCAAAGTTAGTGAAGCCCGAAGGGCTTCACGTGAATCTTTGCTCGTAAAGCTATGCGTTGCATAACTCATGAACACCGGGAGCACGTCATTCATTTCTTATATTTATATTCCATTGTATTTCTTATATTTAAGAAATGAATGACGTGCTTCCGGTGTTCATGAGGTTATGCAACTTTCTTTTTAGAATAAGGTTATATAAGGACGTTGCAGGGCGAATGTAAATATATACAGTTTGGATCCCGATGAGAGGCCGCATTACTCGTCGTCTCATCTGAATTCAGTCTGCTTTCAACTACGAATCAGGACGCGTTTAGCTTAGTTTAATGTTACTTGATGCAGGACGAAAGTAAAGCTGTCTGCATTACGTTCGACCTGTATATGTATGAGGCTACCCACATGCTTTTAAGAACTACAACTAAAGTTGTGTTTAAATGATCGCTTTAGAGAGGTGTTGCTATATTTGTTTACCTTAAACCTTTCTTTCAAGTAGACGCTTTTTTCACGCATTTGCAAACAGAATAGACCCAGATCAGAAGGCTCTTATGGGAGCCGTCTGATCAGGGTCTGCTCCGTTTGCTTATGATATGATATATATCTGATTCTATAGGCTTTTAGATCTGTCTGAGCCAAAATGTAGCGTGTTCGTATGCAATCATAAATAATTATCTAATTAATATTCATGATGTCATTATTTCTTATTGAGTATTGAACAGGGAAAGGGTTAGACGTGAATAGACTAGTTGATTATGCTGCTGCATCATTTGAAACATGTATTTCTGCATTTATTATACATTTAACCTGTGATGTTCAGTGGAACCTCCGGATTGTATACATCTACTACTAATAAGAAATGGTGACATCACGAATATTCACTTGCTGACTTTTTATAATGGTACCACGAACAAGGGAATTTACCATGGCAGACACTGTAGACACAGGTCTGTGTTGTTTCATAAGCAAATACAGAAGTCGTCTGATCTGGGTCAATATTGTTTGCAAAGGTGTCAAAAGGAGTATGTATGGAGTAAAAGGTTAACTGTTGTGATGTGTCATGGGGCTTTTCAAACGAAAGAAAATATATAAATATACATGTATTTGCCTGGTTTATTAGAGTCGTTATAGAGTTGTTTCCCTTGGCTACTGCTTACGCATTTGTTACAAGCAGGTCTGTAGATAATCGGTATTTAAGGATTTTCCGTAAAATATTTCTGATATTTCTCCGCCAAATCCTATCTTGTTGCTACTCATTAGAATCGTCTCGGAAAGACAATAAGTAGCAGCACGATAGGATTTGGTGGAGAAGTAAGTCATTTTGATAGATCAGTAGCCTACGCATATGTCTACAGTCATATAAACGTCCAGTAACCATTCATGGGCATTTACTGTTATTCTGTTATGAAACAATTGCTTCATAAAATGACAGCTTTATTAGATGTACATGCAAATAATCTCTACACAATTTCAAAACTTTAATAACGCCAATTTCGCAGCACTATTCGACAATATATTGGAAACAATTTGTATTTGAAAAGGTGACTATTATTATTATTACATGTATTATTATTATTATCATCTAAACTTTTACCTGATATAGATGCATTTTCACCATTTGTAAACAGAGTAAACCCAGATCAGATAACTCCCTATTAAGCTGTCTGACCAGAGTCTGCTAGGTTTGTTTATGAAATAATACAGATCTGATTCTACAAAACTAGATTAACCCTTCTCTTGCTGAATTTTAAAATACATTTCTCCTTCTTTACCCATGCCCTGTTGTATAATTACGTATATCTTCACTGTGTACAAGTATTTCGCTGTGCAATGACTGCTGTGGAGTGCACTGGTTACACAATCAACTTGTAAATAGTGCAGACCCTGATGAGACAGCTCCTGCAGGAGCTGTCTCATCTGGGTTGTCGCTATTTACAGGTAGGTATATTGACGTGAATAGCAAGCGAAGGGTTAAAAATCGCTTGTTCACTATGCCATTATAACGCGTCGGCTAATAAAGTATACAGACGCTCATTATTAGACAATATTTACTGTATTTGAAAAATCCGAATATCGACCTGGACATTTGGACTTTTCATGTGAGGAAATCTTCCAGTTGACTTACTGTAGGTCGGTGGTCTACACGGTTGTTCTTCTGTGCATGAAACAATGCAATTTGATCCATACACAGAAAAACATCTGAGGTCGTCCACCACCTGTAATTAACTGGACGTCGCGACATGAAGAAATATTATTAAAAGCGAGGCAACTCCCGATACAAACAAACAAACTGTATTTGAAACCATTATTGTTAATTACTAGAAAGTGAAACATGCATAAAATTGCGAAATTAATGAAAACTACGCTGAGCTATTTTTCAGATCGATATCATCGAGTGCTGCACTGGTAAGGGGAGATAATATTGAACGGCGTCTAGGCACACTCTGTGTATTTATCTTTGTGCAGATCTGTCATTCTACTCTCTTTACGACCTCTTTTATGTTCGACACTAAACTAAACAATTAATGCAATCACCCAAAAATTAACTTAAAGCGTAATAATTCATCTTCTGGTTATACCTTATATATGACATGGCGCCCTCCCCTAGCGAGCCGCACGCGCTTGCATGCAAATTCGTTCGTGTAAATCTAATTACATATTAATTAAGAAATGGTTGGCATTGGTTGGCTTTGTTGGTCTCTGCAAGGCGACAGATGTGGACATTGGCAGAGATTATATCACCACAATAAATACACGTTATGGTCTATGTTAAACATTTAGGCTTTGTCAAGCAGACCAGTTGTTTAAACAAACAAATGTCATAGTCATCTCGAACGAAAGTGTGTGAATGGAAATAATGTAGCCGTTGTCACAATCAAATTTGCGCACAGTGTAGACCAAAGTAACATTTTATTCCATACATACGCCTTTCTACGCATTTACAAACAAAGTAGACCCAGACCAGGCTTATTCTACAGTTGCTGTTTTGTCAAATATTCCCGAGTCAGATATATGTTATCATAAAAGTTAATCGGATTAATATTCATGACGAAATTATTTCTTACATGAATATTCATAAAATAAAGGGTTAAGCGTCTGATAAAAATCTACACTACTTGCGGCGGCAATATAGATCTACAAAATACTGAAGCTGATAATGCCAGACAAACATTATAGACCACGCTAACACACACCGTTGTAATGGGGTAGCTGATGTGTGTCTGCAATGTTTTTTACCGTTTTAGAAATAATTCTACAACAGATGAAATCGAAATTTTGCCAAGCGCGACCTGACAACCGTAGAGTAAAACCTCTCTATAACGACCACTAAATTGTGTTAATTAGTTGGTATTTAGGGCAGGTGGCCGCTTAAAACAAGGTGAAAGTAAAACAGAACGCTCCTAGCGTTCTGTTTTACTTCTACCTTGCTTTAAGCAGCCACCTGCCTTTAACACAGAATACTTGATGTAATTTAGTGGCCGGTATAGAGAGGTTTTACTGTATTTGCTAAAACCTTGTGTCCAGATGAGAGACCAAGTAACTCGTCGTCTCATTAGGAGTCGTGCTGTTTGATACTCAGTCAGTATATTTTCAAAAGTCTGAATTAATCTGAAGTAAGTAAAATTGCAACAGATCAAATTATTGAGCAGTCATAAGATTCACAACATGTCTCGAGGTTAAGAATCCCTTTTCTTGAGTCTGAGTTCATTCTCAAGTATCTGAATAATCAGATACTTGAGAATGATCACAGACTCAGATTCAGACGTTTTCTAACCTCGGACCCAGGACATGGGTTGATGAGCTGACAAACGTTTCATTTAATACAACATTCACTAAGATGTACATGTACCTACATGTATGTAGATATATCTACCTAAATGTTTACCTTCACTATGTCGTTCCAAGAAAAAATGTATTGTATGACTTTGCAAACGTTGTAGACCCAGACCGGATGTTACGTCATA